>JAYESA010000010.1:124491891-125091891 GCA_036927795.1 Iris macrosiphon | reverse complement strand
GGCCCATGGAGGTCTACGACTAAATTGTTCGGTTTTAACTTAGGGACCGAACAGGCCTGCAATAAGATAGGATAAGTTTTTAGGATCTCCTCTACTTACTTGAATCGTTTTTGATATCTGTATCGTATTCAAACTAATTTGAACTTGCTTCTTGCCTTGATTCCTGTGCGCCTCTTATTGGTTATTTTGGATACAGAGAATGGACCCACAAGAATGCAACGAGACTCCCGCCGGAATACCACAAGCTACAGGTATCACCTACGACGGCGAAGTGACACTAGACGGAGGAGTTCCATCAACTCAACAGAGCCAGCAGGCAGGTCAACCTACCTCCAGATTCCGGCACAACGACATCCCACCTCCGCCGCAGTTCATCCCACCAATGCCCGTACTCCCACAAGGACAGCCGATTGATGGGCAACAGATATTCCAAATGATCTACGCGATGATGCAAGCCTAGCAACAAGTCCAACACGAGGCTCAGCATCGTGAGGTTGAATTCTTGAGGAGCAGCATCGTAACTACACTGGAGCAGGCCAACCTACCAGCTCGACGGCCATCGACAGGCTCAATCACTGATTTCCGCCAACTGAAGCCCCGCACTTTTTTGGAAAAGTGGAGCCCACAGAAGTTCATGAGTGGCTCACCAACATTCGGCATCAACTTGAAGCAGCTGAGCTTCCCCGAGAACGTTGGATGACTGCCGTCAGAATGCAATTGACGGACAACGCTCATCACTGGTGGCTATCCGAGGAGACACGACTCGGACCAGACTGAGTTACTTGGGAGGAGTTCTCCAGGCTCTTCCAAGAGATGTACATTTCTGCCATCGCTCGATCAGAACTGCGGGACAAGTTTAATCGTCTCACTCAGGACTCTATGACGGTGGAAGAGTACAACACAGAATTTATTCGTCTGAGCCGCTTTGCCCCCACCCTGATCCCGACAGAGGAAGAGAAGGCCGAGAAATTCTTCGACGGACTGAACATTGAGATGCAGAAACTAATTGGGTCCGTCGCACCTACATCATACTCGAACGTTCTTGCTGCGTCTCGACGCATAGAGCGCGTCACCAAGAGAGAGACCAGTCTGAAGAGGTCTTCCCCATCAGCAACATCCAGAACACCACAAGAAGAATCTGTAAAGAGACCACACCAGCAGCAGAAAGCATCTACACCACAAATGGTAGTCCTCCTTACTTGTCACTACTGTGGCAAAGCAGGCCATATCGTCAGGGAATGTCGACGCAGGTTAGGACTATGCTTAGGTTGCGGATCCAGACAGCATGCAGTGAGAGACTGCCCTGAGCGTAGAGAAGGAACACCAAGGACAAATCAGCAAACTCCACCAGCGCCTCGAGCAGCACCCTACCAGCAAACTCAGTAGCAGGAGAGGAATCTACCTCAAGGACGAGGACAAGCTTATGCGCTGACTGTGCAGGACGCTGATGCGAGTAAGTGATTCGTAGTTATCCGTTTTTAGTCTTGTTATAGCTCGTGCCTCTTGGTTCGTGACCTCAGCCCCAACATAGTAATTTGTAACTTGATAATAATAACCTGGTTTTCATAAAAGTTGTAGATCTTTTCTTTAACTAGATTTACTCTGGAAGTGCATAACTTTCATTGTTAGGGAAACAGTAATTCCCTAAGTATCTTGCGATGTGTTTTGCGAACGATGCTTGCGACCGCGTCATCTCTGTTGGCCGGTTATTCTTTGATTGCGAGGACGCAATCCTCTTAAGGGGAGTAGATTATAAACCCCCTGATTTTTCAAAATTTTAAAATCTGGATTTTTCACAATTTTCTGGGAATTTTCTGTAATTTAAAAACAGGGTTTTAATTATTCAATAATTTTTAAATGATAATAAATAGTAATAAAATATTATGAAAATAATATTTTTGGATGTAAAATGAAAAACTGGACTTAGGACAATTTTTCTGGAATTTATTGGGCCCCGGACCTATTTTAAAACACCTAAAAAGTATTTATTTAATTATTTAATTATTTATTTATTACTGATTTTATTATTATTATTATTATTATTATTATTATCTATTTTTATTTATAACCCAGCCCAGCTCGCGGCCCGGCCCACTGTGCCCGAGCCCGGCCCAGCCTCTAGCGGGTCGGGTCGGATCCGCCATACCCGCCCGACCCGCTTGACCCGGCTTCCCCCCCTCTCACCCCTGTGCCCGCATCTCGCGGCGGAGACGCCGTCGCCGCCCGCTCCGCCCGGCGCTCCGCCCGCCCACACCCCCACGACTACCCCTCTCCCCGCCCGTCTCGGCCCCCTCACCGCCCGGCCACCCCTATTAAAACCCCCCTGGCCTCGCCTCCATCCTCAGCCACCGCTCCCCTCCCCGTCGACGCCACCGGACCGCACCGCCCTCCGCCTCGCCCAGCCCGCCGTCGACGCCGCCTCTCCCCGTCCTCCTCCTTCCTCCCCTCCGGCGGCCACCGCAGCAGCAGCGAGCAGCAGCAGCAGCCGCACAGCGCGCCTCCGGCCGCCCCCGCGCCGCCGCCTCCGCCCGAGCGCCGCGCCGCCGCAGCCCCGGCCCCCTCCGCCTCGGCCCGGCTGCCCTTCGCCCAGCTCCGGCGGGAAAGCCCTAACCCTAACCCTAATTTTATTCCCGAATCCGACACGTGTCGGACACGTGTCGGACACGATCGAGTTCGGGTTTTTCGGGTCCCCTTCAGGTACTTGTAACTTTTTGTTCGTAGCTCTATTTTTGATTCCGTAAATTGCGTTACGAAGCCTGTATGACCCTCTCGGTGCCCGGATAAACTGTTCGGGGTATCGCGTCCTGTGGTGATCGCACCACACGATCCAAAAACAGGAAAAACTAGACCATATTTTACCCCGGAACTGAGTATGCGCCGCCAAACGGGATGACTTGGTCGTGCACGGTCTTCACAGATACGTGCGCATCGTCGATATGGACGTGTGGGATTTTGCAGAAGTCGATTCGGGTGTGCGTGCACACCGGAATCAACGCGTATCCGCGGACATCGCCCAGTATCCGTACTTTCTGGAACGTACCCTAACTTTGTGTACACACGTCGGATCTAGACGAAACTTGTGCCATCAGACTCGTAGCAATACGCTGGTCCTGTGGGTCAAGTTTGGTTTGATTCTGAGAACGTTGACGAAATCACGTGTGGTGGGCCCTACAGGCCCCACTCGACGGGCGATTTTGAGATCGGCTCACCGGAATTTAATTCTGGAAGTTCCGTTGGGTTCGTATCATCGTTCCTGCCTTGTTGACACTAAGTTTGGTAAATTTGGAGACCTTTGACTCGGACACATTTTTCGGTGCAAAGCGGGCCCACATGTGGACCCCGTTTTGACCCGAAACTGCCATTTTTGCCCTTGTCTCCAAATTGGACCCAAGGACAGGCATTTCTAGCTAATTGATATTTTCTGGATCTGATGGTGATATTTATTTCAGTAACCGGAGTACCGCCTGCAAATCCAACTGAAGTCAGAGCCGAAATCAGAGCCGGAACCACAGGCAAGTGTACCTTGCCGAAACTTGCAGCTTTGCTACCTATTTCCTGGACTTAGTTATACATCAGTGGGCAAGTAAAGCTTGCCAAACCCTGCAGCTTGCTATATATTTTCTTGGTTTAATCTAGCATCAGTGGGCAAGTAAAGCTTGCTAATTCTCAGATATTTCTGGTTATAGTATTTTACTTGATTTATTGTAGATGCCTAAGTAAACTTGTTTAACTGCTCAACCCAGGACACCTGATACTATTCATGTGACAGAATTGCCTGAGATATACCTGATGATTCTGTATAGGATACATTTTCATGTCATTTACAGTTTACATGCTTAGATTCTATCCTGACTCATTGCATTAGTTCAATCTTGCGTGACTTGTACCTGTGATATTCTGGAACTGTGACATGAGATTACATGGGGTGGGGTGAGTATTATCATATCAAGGCTGAATATAATATAAATAATGTTATCTGGATGTGTCTTAGTCTCTGACACAGAGCTATGGCACCAGTTCTGGCCCTTCGAGAAAATACTGCTATGGTTTCTTCGACACTGATCCTGTAGTAGTCTCAGCCCGAGTATGACTAAAACTCTCACTTGCATATCACTTAGCTGGTTTACATATTTACCCTGCTGTTTATTTTATTGCTGTACTGCATATATTTTGGCTTGTATTTTCTGTACCTTGTATGTCCCCTGAGGACTTGGAATGGACTATGTCCCCAGGTATAGCCGCAGAGATCTACCCCGAGGTGTACGGTACAGGAGCACTCCTTGGAGCAGAACTAGGAACAGAGGACGAGATAGTGGCAGAAGATTTCTCCTGAGCACCGGCTTCATCTACACAGTATTTCCATTTTCAGTATTTTATTTTCTGTCTATTCTCATTAAATGTAACAGACTAATTCTCGGATTATTTCCCGAGATAAGCTTATTTGATATTGCTCATTTATTTCCATTGCATTATTTCTGACATTAATTTGTGTTTACTCTGTGGTTGAGATTAGAAATACCTGAGACTGGTACATATTACTACTAGACTACAGCTTAAGCATGCCCTGATGGATCCATTAAATTGGATTGTCCATCGGTGCGTGCTGCTGGCCATTGCGCACGTCTCCGGTCCCTCGACAATTTGGGACTGGGGCATGACAATGCTTCAACCAACAAGCTTTCGAGAAAATGCTTTCTGAATATAGCATTGTAGAAGCATAAAAAATCTAGATCCATGCATCCAACAAACATGCATCCCAAGATCAACTCAAAAGAAATCAGGCCACAAAATAACTATGAGGCCTAGAAAAACAGCATCTATGCACCTCAAAATTGTCCAAAAAATGACAAAAATCCTGACAAAAATGACTTTCCAAATGCCTCAAAAGACGTGAGCACGCTAAATGACAGAATCTCACGTCAGCATGAATTTTACTCTTGACGAGTGTGCAGTGCCACGTATACAACATGACAAAGGCTCCATTGGTCCCATGTCTCTCTGGTCCCATGCGCCCCAGACTTCATACGTCCTATACGTCTCTGGTCCCATGTGTCCCAGACTCCATGCATTCCATGTGTCTTTGTCCCGATGTATTCCAGACTCCATACGTTCCACGCATTTGGCCCCATGCTTTCCATAATCCATGTGTTCCATGCATCACATACGTCCCAGACTCCATGCATCCAATGTAGCAGGGTTCCTTGAGATAAAATCTTTTGTTACGACTGAAGTAATTCTCTCCAACTAAGTGTGGGCCATGTGTCAAGATGACCAAGTCACACACACAAAAGACGAAAATCGTCCAGATCTTCAGCAATAGTAAATTGTAACAAACGTCCATGTAGCAGCTTGTCCTCGACTCGCTCCCGTGACAAAAACTACATCATGTTAAGGATGTACACGTGGCAGCTTCCAACATCCATACGCCTATGGTACATGCGCGCGCATGGTCATAGAACATGATGGCTATAAATATCATGGTGGTATACCCACACAGGACGGCAGAGAGGGAGTCAGACGCACAAGTAGGAGAGAGAAAGTATTTCCCTTCTTCAGTCAGATCGTCAACGGAGTAAATGAGCCATTGTAGCGCTCGATCTCCATCGTCCCACTCCCCAGAATCAAAAATAAAATTGTACTTAGATTTCTGTTTAGTATTTCTTTGTATTCTTTTTCGTGAATTAAATACAAAAGTTTGTTCAAACTAGTTTAATGGCAAACAAGATGGCAACTCTGCTGGAGATGAGCTTTTCCACTGATAAAAAGTTGGTGACACAATCTGACTCAACGAAGCTGGGGTCCACCCAGAGGATGTTGGTCGTACACTTCGACCAACAAGCCTTCGAGGAGATGTTGTCGGAGGATAGCGCAAGCCCTTTACCAAGGCTATCAAAGCCTAAGAAGAGCTGCAGGACATGGGTCACCAGGCCGTTGCACCTCACCCAACTACGGAACATGCTCTCCCTGCCTTTCTGCATGCTGCTCAAGAGGCACGTCACGTGCCCACACATATGGCCCCTGCTCAGGCCGCAACCACTACTGAGGAGAAGAGTACTCGGCACCTGAGCTATGGCAGAGGAAAATAATACGATGCCAAAAACTCAGGGGCTAATATACTCTCCATGGGCCCGCTTTAAAGAACGCAGAAGAAGAAGCATGCAACACTGAGCTCCACACGTCTTACTGGGAAGATAGCTGTATACGCCCTAGACGACAACAAAGATTTTGTCTTCAGCAGAATCTCATGCAGTGATGACTCCATGCGCCCTACTGGAAATGGAGAAAACTCTAACTTGGACTCTTCGTACTATACGCCAGGGCATGCTAAGTCAAAAAAGTCAAGGGCAGTACGAGCTCACAAAGCTCAAGCAACTGCTCAGTTGATAGACCGTCAGCATGCGCTGCTAACTGTCATGCACGCTTCTGACAAAAAGTTATACAAGATCGACCTATGCACCCAGCTCACAGCGGCATGTGGACAGAGTCATCCTTCAAAGTCTTCCACTTGAGACTTGAGGAGAGTTCATGTACGAACCCCAGGTCCGGGAGCAAAAACTTCGCCTGCACACCCATGTGCTCGGGCCTCCCAAGCTCATACAAAGGATGTAAATGTGAACCACCCTTGCCTGACTTGGGCAATGTGATCAATCACAAGTGTAAAGAAAATGAGACAGCGACAGCACGCAGGATGGCCCTTTCCGGGCATCAATACGCCAGCATTATTATCAACTGCTGCTGCAACAGAGTAGCAGTACTTGCAACCAGGCAGTCGATATTCCAGCGAATGTAATGCAAGGCACCCATCCAGCAATGTCTAAGAGAACATGAGCAAGTACCAGAGGAGGAGGAGTTTTCCTTCGCCTTATGTTGTGCCACTTGGAGGTCTCCCTCCACAAAGAAGGGCCAGGAGCCTGGTACTTCCAACCCTTTCCTCTATACCAGCGTGCCGAGGAGGCGAGCCCAAGGAGGACAAGTGTCCCTCTCCATAGAAGGAGTCTTCCTGGGCACCCAATCGAAATCAAGGCTATCATCAACTTGGGGTAGTACTTCCTCCAAACCCAAGATTACTCTGCAAGCTAATGGTAGCAACCCTCAAAACCTCTTCAGCAACCCATCCTTCTGAGAGGACAGTGCGTCTCAAGGGACGGATGTCGAATTTCTTGGGGGTGGCCACCGTCACCAAAGCAAAGCACCTTATGACACCGTGGGTAGTGTTCCCTCCGAATTTGAAGAGAAGCTACAAACTTGATGTATAGATCCGAAGCGAAAAGCGAGGGATCCTCCGTCCCATCCATCTCTCCATATGTAAGAACAGTATACATGGCAGGGGATGATTACGAGGGCCCCAATGATCGACAGTGCCTCGAGGCCCTCGAGGCCATGATGCAGATCGTAAGTGCGTTAATGCAAGCCTTGACCCAGGCGATGTAGGAGATCAAAGCAAATATGGCCTTCCAACTAGCAAGGGCCTCTGGTCAAGCAAGCCTGGACCCCAGGACCAACGGGGATTCAAATGCAACTGTCTACTCGCTGGCGGTAATTATCTCCTTCCCGGATCGTCTGCTCCTTCAGCAGTAGATGAAGCCCGGGAAGCAATACGGGAGGTACGAGAACTCCGGTCCCGCATAGACTTAATGGGCAACAGGGACTCACTGCGCGAGCTCGGGATTCGACAACCGTATCCCCTCGAGTGGAGAGATATACCATACACGCCCAACTACAAGCTCTTTAACTTGACTACATTTAACGGAAAGACATCCCCTCGTCAATACATGAGTTACTTTGAGATGGCAATGGGGCATCTGCATCGTAGTGACGCTCTCCACACCAAGCTCTTTGTCGGGGCATTATTTGGAGTAGCCTTCAATTGGTTTTGTAGCCTCGAGGACAACTGTATTTTGTCGTTGACGATCTCAAGGGTCTTTTTTTTGATCGATTCTATGACGGAGAAAATAACATTATGATGTCCTCTCTAATGGACATCACACAAAAAGAGAAAGAGTCTATACGGGAGTACATCGAGCGGTACAGGCAAGCTGCACTAAATTTATCCTCCATAATCCTGCATCCATACTGATGGACATCTGCTAGAGAAATTGTTTTCCCGCGGTCAGACTCGGGATGAAGGACTCTCAGTTTAAAGACTGGATGACATTCATCATAAATGTTGTCGGGGTTGAGAAGAAATTGAAGGACGCCCGCCTTTTGGGAATACAGATCCCCGTCGCTGATGATAGGGGAAAACATCCTTACAACAACAACAACGGCAATAGCACCCAGGATAGCAAGGGAAAGTAGGCCCTTTTCGCTAATATAACCAAGAAGTCTAAGCAAAAGTACGCAAAGGCTCCAAAGCCGAAAGAGACCTACTCTTTCGAAGACGATGATGACATAAATCTTTGACGTACTAATGAAGGGGAACAAGCTCCGACTCCCCGACATCAAATGTCCGGACGAGGCAGGTAAGGTCGACGACCCCAAATATTGCTATTATCACTAGTACGTCCACCACTCAACACCGGACTTCTACGTGTTGAAGAGATATATCCAGCGCCTGATTGGCACCAAATCTCTCAACTTAGACTTTAAAGACAAGATAGTCGTTGCTAACATAGTATCCCTCTAGTTCCGTGATTTTCCATGAACGGAAGCCCAAGATGGAGTGGTCCCGATCCCCAAAGCAACAATGGAGGTTGTAAATCTTCCCCGAGCTCACAACCAAACGGCCGGGCTGGTGCCACTTATTATACCTCGGGACGAGGTCATATGGGTTCACCCAGACCTTGCTCGGACCTGACGAAACAAGCAGCACCTCCCACCACTAAGTCCAAGGAACGGAAGGTCAAGTCTTGTCATATGGTTTCTCTCACCACCGAAGAAGCCATGGCAGGGGCAACTCGGTCAGGCCTTGCCTACCAAAGGGACTACAACCACCAGGAAGATGATATTCCGTCGACCATTGTACCTGCACCTGCTATATCTAATCCGGGTCCATCCCAGCCTCCAGCAACAGACAAGCCGAAGTAGAAGGAGACTCGCTTCGATAAGCCTTTACGCAAGGAAATGGCTCAAAGGCTCAAAAAGTCCTACAACTTCGACATATTAGCATAGCTTTCCAATGCTCCGACAAAGTTATCACTCTTCGAGCTTCCCTGACTCTCCAAAGATACTCGGAAAACTCTAAGTGAGGCATTGCAGAACATCGATTCTTATATGTCCCAGGTCAAGCCACTAGCCGAGGACCCCGTTGCATGCCCCCACTGTTATAATATGATGGAAGAAATACAAACATCATATTTTTATAACAAGACATGTTGCTAAAAAATAACAGGCATTATCGCCCTCTTTATTATACTGGTTACATAGGGGCCATCAAGGTGGATCAAATACATATCGATCCTGGTTCCTCTATCAGCATCATCCCGCTCAGCCTACTTCAGACTCTAGGGATCCCAATGTATTGGTTAGCGGCGACCATCACTACCATTAGTAGATTCATCGCCGTAAGAAGCTACCCTCTGGAAAGATTCGCTTAAAATATCAGATTGGTGACTTGCGAACAGAGGTCACTTGCTACTTCATAGACGTAGATGTATCCTACAATGTCTTGTTAGGACGTCCATGGATATATGAATACATGATCGTGCCTTCGACTTTGCACCAGTGCCTGAAGTATGTCGACCATGATGGCGTCATCAAGACCGAGTTCACTGATGTCGATCTCTTCAAAGGGCTCGAGATATATTACTCTGACTCAATCTTATATAAACAAAGTCAATAAGATGAAAGAGAAAATGATGCTGATGACGAAGCTGAGACCGTCATAACATCGGACGAGTCTTTGAAAATTTATCTCAAAAAAAGTGCTCGAAACACATATCCTCCCCGGGTGATAAAAGATCAAAGGAAGGCACCAGAACCTTTGACCGTACGGCTGCAAAGACCCATCCAACCATAAAAGAAGGACCTGACACCGGCTCCTGCCCCTGAAGCCCTGGTTGTTAAACTCCGGAGTAGACCTCCAAAGCCATTATTCGCACTGGAAGCAAATTCTAAAAAAGATGAGTCAGAGGAATACATAGCTGCTCACACCGATACTCCCTCTCTTGATGATGTAATATCGGTGGATAAAGTACCTTATTTTATGAATAAAGGGTTGTCTTTGAATTACTCGGATGTCACACGTTTAAGTACAATGTACTCCTTAGAAAACATCCTAGGGTTACAACTACATATGCAAGTGACCACCACCTATGCCATAAATCGGATACATCCAAGTCAAAGTGCCTGCTTTATAGTTCCGACTATGAGAAGGGGCGACAATCCCATCATTTTTGAAGGGTCGAACATCCTTGAGACTTTTCCACAGAAGCGCTTGAACCCGATGGTTCCAAAATGCAAGTATATCACTACAGTCTGCAAGCTATGCGCATCATTCAGAATATAGTCCAAGACTTGAAAAGCGATAAAGGTCTGAATTATGACAAGGCAGACGTCTGCCCTTGCGCCTTCTCGCCCTACAGGAAAGTCTGAGACCTACTACCAACGAACTCATCATGGTTTAGGGTATGTCTCACCACCAACAACTCCCGAGTGGTCAAAAGAAGAAGAGGGATTGCATTCTAATTCATCTGAATCCTTAGTATAGGACTTTGATATAAGCATCAGAGACAAGCTTAAATAGATACTATATGTCAACTTGGTATCCGCTCATTCAGAGGAAGATGACGACCAGCCACCTAAAATCTTCGAGGTAGAACCGTGGGCTCAATGCCTTGAATCATAATGGGAATAGCATTTCGAACAACGGGAACCACCTACCAAAGATGAGGTTGTACAAGTAGATCTGGGCAATGAATGCGCTCCTAAACCAATCTTTATCAGCAAAAGTCTATCTAGTGAGGATCGTGAATCCCTATTACCGCTTGTAAGGGAATATATCAATGTCTTTTCCTGGAGCTATGAAGCCATTCCAAGGTTGGATCCCTATATTGCGGTCCACAAACTCAACGTCTTGCCAAACACCAAGCCCATAAAGCAGCAACAATGGCATTTCCGTCCAGACATTATGAATGCCATCGAGGTTAAAGTTAATAAAGTAATAGCCAGTATTTTTATCCACGAGGAACATCATCCAGATTGGGTAGCTAACATCGTGCCTGTCGTTAAAAAGAACAAGAAGATCCAAATCTGCTTCAATTTTTGTGGTCTAAACGCAGCATGCCCAAATTACGAGTTTTCCCTCCCGATCATAGATATAATGATCGACAACACTTATGGCTTCGAGCGCATGTCCTTCATGGACGGATTCTCAGGCTATAATCAAATTAAGATATTTTTCGAAGATGAGAAGCACACGTCATTCCAGATGCTAATAGGAGTTTACTGCTACACAGTCATGCCCTTTGGTCTAAAGAACGTGAGCGCTACATACCAGCGAGCTATGAGCACCATCTTCCGTGAATATCTACACAAGATGGTCGAATGCTATATCGATGACATCGCCGTTAAGAGTCGCTTCTGAAGTGACCATCTCTGGGATCTAAAGACTTTCTTCAACCTGATGTGCGCACACCAGCTCAAGATGAACCCAACCAAATCATTCCTGGGAGTCTCCAGCGACAAGTTCTTGGGTTTTGTCATAACATCAAAGGGCATCCATATAGACCCTGATAAGACTAAAGTGTTTCTTGAGATGAGTTCACTTAAAAACCTCAGAGAACTTCGTGGCCTTCAAGGAAGACTGGCATACATCAGAAGATTCATATCAAATCTCTCTAGACATTGTCAGTCATTCACCCAGCTCATAAAGAAGGGAGTCTCCTTCGTCTGGACCAAAGAATGCCAGCAAGCATTCAACGACATCAAGACGTATCTTACAAATCCTCCAGTCTTGGTAGCCCCCATTATGGAAAGACCCTTTTTGTTATACGTGCATGTGATAGATCACTCTCTCAGTGCTCTACTAGCCCAAAAGAGTGATGCAGGTCATGCGCATGCCATCTACTATCTCAGCAGAATGATGGTTGAAGCGAAGCACAGGTACAATCCTATTGAGAAGGAATATCTTGCTCAGTTTTTCTATCCATGATCATCTCCAGGTATTACGTGGCTGGACAAATAATCCATGATCATCTCCGGGTTCTCATGACCAAACCTGGGGCACTCAATTCCCGCTTGTCTACATGGGCAATACTATTGTTGTCATACGACATGGTATTTGTTCCGTAGAAGGCAGTCAAAGGCCAAGCATTGGCCGATTTTCTGGCAGCTCATCCAGTGCCTGAAACCTCGAAGCTCTACGATAAAATTCTAGACGAAGAGGTGGACTCAAATGTGACCATTCTGACCTTTGTGTAACTCATAAATACCCTCTCTTATGCTTTATTTTAGTCGCACAATATTCGTTACAAATATCTATTTTTAAATCCAAATAAATCTAATTTTGCAACTTTGTCTGTTCCAATCAAAATTGGAGACACAACCTCGACCCGTTTTATGCAACCTAATTTATGACAATAATCTACTATGAGTCTTCTACATCCATGATACTTGTGTCCCACCCAATTTTAATCCTATGCACTTTCAATTAATTAAAGAATACATTTGACACTAATTTTAATTAAATTGGTGTAATGACTCAACCTAACCAAAAACTCGATCCAACACCAATCCAAACCCCCACTTACAACCTCAAGGTTCATACAAAACATCACACACCATTTTAATCCACTACATAACACCAAATATGGTATTTTTCCTCATTCAATCACAATCTCCCTTGTTTGTGCAATTTCCAAATTGTTGGGGGCCTTTGTGCAAATAAGCAACTAGGTGTCCACCTCCCATTAGAGCAAAATAATGAAGAAACCCTCATTCATTTCTTTGACTAGTCACCCTAATTTTTTCTCCTATTTTGTGTGTATAACACACCACTTTACACCTACATCATCACCACCCTCCATTCAAATTTACCCCATCCCAACCACTCATTTCTTCATGAGGATTCTTTCCCCATACCTAGAAATAGCCATGTGGCCTGCCCTAATCCCGATGCCCTCATTCTCTCTCTCTCTCTTCTACATTAATTCTCCCTCCCTCTCTCCAAAATTCAGCAGCAGCCACCATCCCCATCCAACCAAACCCTTACATCACCTCATTCTTCCTCCTTCTTCTTCCTCCTTCGACCAACTTCACCACCACCACCACAGCCTTCATCCCGACCACCCCACTGTCACCCGACCATCTCCTCGACTTCCTCTCCTACTCCTCATGATCGACTACCACCGCCTCTTTCTAATCCCGCCACCACAATCATCACCACGGCCATCATCATCACCGCAAGCATCACCACCACCTCCTCCACAGTCATCACCACTGCCATCATCACCACCATAGCCATCACCCCAGCCATCACCACCATAGTCATTACCACGATTGCCACCACCTCCTCCACAGTCATCACCACCGCCATCATCTCCACCATAGCCATCACCCCAGCCATCACCACCATAGCCATCACCACGACTGCCACCACCTCCTCCACAGTCATTACCACCGCCATCATCCCCATCGCCATCATCACCACAATAACCTCTTCTCACGACCACCACCACCCTCGACAGTCATCACCACCACCTTCTCCTCCTTCTTTCTCTCCTCCTCCACAACCATCACCACCATCATCATCACCACTATAGCCATCACCCCAGCCATCACCACCATAGCCATCCCGCCACCACCATCACCTCGTCAGCACCAACCACCACCCCACTGTGTTGCTACCAGTGTTTCTACTACCACTGCTGTGCAGTCTAGCCTCCAGAGCACCCTCACCCGCCGGAAACCGGCCACCCACGAGCCGCGGGCCAAGCACCCCCTCCCTTTTTATAGCTAACCCTAGGTATGCATGTTCACTCCTCCTTCTTCTTCTTGTTGTTGCATGAACCAACATTGTTTGTAACCCCTATTATCTAGTATATATATACATGTGTTGGAGTAGTAGTTAGTATATTTCATGGGTTAGGTTCTTAGTATGACACATATTTGTGTAGTACCTAGGTCCTTAGACTAAATTATTATATGTGCACCCTAACCTATTATCTAGGATACGTGTTTAGTGTTACACGATATTTGGAGATGTAAATATATTGGTAGCTAACTGTCTTGTTATGTACAATATTTGAGGACATATGACATACTCGTACATGGAGACCTAGATGGTTAACACTATCAAACTTGCGTTGGAAAATAACTTAGTACCTACTTGAACCTTAGTTGATCTTGCTAGTTAACCAGTTATAACCCCTACTTGCGTTAGTTTTTAAGTGCAGTGTAGTTATATTTTTGTCCGTACTAGTATAATGACTGATGGTTATTATATTATATTATATATATATGGGATCGTTGGATAGTTCGGGCGAGGCTTCAGGAGCAGGATTTTGGAATTCATAGCTTGAGGATCCAGGCAAGTATACCTTGCCTTATTGTACTGATTAAATTCAATTATTATTAGTTTGAATATTTTATTATTTTAATATTATATAACTGTGTGCGTCCGAGAACGACTCGGGTGCAGTCAACTAAGGCGTTGACGTTAGGACTTGTGTTTGACCTAGTGTCTAGTGGATGCACCTAAAGTTGTGGAGTTATCAATATGACTGAGCAGGCCTTGACACGTATCATTGTACGTCATAAAGTGAGTTCATGTAGGGACACTTGCGTCATACTTGACTGGCCATCGGTGTGAGTAGTACGTCTGACGGTATTTAGCATAGTTATATATTTCTTTAGTGACTTGCATTATAGTACGAGATGTCCACGTCATATTCACGATATGTACATTAACATTGGGCGGGGAAGACAATTATTAGGCGTATGGAACAAATATTTGGCTACCATAGTTTCAGAGTAAACTATGGGGTTGTGAGCCTCAGTGTTACCCGGTTATGGGCTATGTACTACCCGGTTATGGGCGTATATGCTTGTCAATACATTCGGTAGAGGTTACTAGCTACACGCTATCATGATCGGTGATCTAGTCAGCATATACTTCTGGCATCCAGTTTACAGCTAATGCCAGATACTTAGCCTCTGGCTTGACGCTACGCTTTATACCTTTTACCTACCCATACGTACCAAGGCTGTCTTCAAGTGTATTTTACTTAGCTGGTTAGTTCACCCTCGAGTTTATACAGTATTTACTTTATGGCATGTACTTTTGTATCTTGTTACGTACCTCTGAGGACCTGGTTCCTTTCCAGATCCGGATGAACACTTGTACCAGACCATCTGCGGAGCAGGAGTAGAGATCGAATTCGTGGCAGAGGACTTTGAGGTATTTCCAGAGGAGTTCCCGTGAGTTGGGGTACGTTGCTATTTCGGACTAGAGCATTCTTATCTAGCTAGTTGATACTCTAGTCTGGTTATCTTACTTCTTTTCATACTTTTATTTCATTATTGTATTTTAGTAGATTTGTCCCCATTCAGACTATTTCAGAGGTATTATGGATATTCAGACTCTTTGTATTCTATTTACCAGTACTTTCTTTAGTCTTTATTTTATTATATTTTGTGGATGAGATTAGACATTTACCTGCTATATGATAGCATATTGGACTTGATAGTATTTTAGGACAGCATAGTACGCTTCGTCGGGTCCATTAAATTGGAAAATCTTTCAAAGTCGTATTAGTTGACCATTGCCACGGGGCCTGGTCTCATATATTTTAGGACTGGGGAATGACATGGTTTTAGTTGTGGCCCATGCAGGCCTCTGTTTATCGTTTGTGGTATGGTATCATACCCAGCGAGCCTGCAATTGGATAGAAATTATTAGATCTCATCCACCTTGACTACCGTCTTTGAACCTCCTTCGAATTTAATTATTTGAATATCTGTATCCTGTTTGTTTATGCTCGTACTATTTTAATGTAGTTCTATCTCTTGCAGAGAGATGAACTTGCGTAGCGGACGCGAGGCATACGGTGCCATTGTGCCATCCGCCACCGTGCAAAGGGAGGATACATCCCTTGGACCACCTGGAGAGCAGCCACCACCACAGGCCCCGTTGGTACCTCAGGCCCTGCTGATACACTGGCACCAGACTTCTCAGGCCAATCCGACGCAACAGAACGAGGGCGACGGTCCTAACACAACACCTCGAGGGTCAAACTTCGAGGGCCACGCCGATGCCGCAGCCCGAGGGGCCGACGTCTCAGGAGACGCCAACAGCACAGCCGGAGGTTCCATTGCCACCACCTCTACCCTTTCTACCTCAGATGCCGTAGTCAGAGGGACAGCCATAAATATTCTAGTTTTTCTAGGCCATGATGCAGGCATAGTGGCATAAGGCCGAGACTATGAAACAGAGCTTGATGGCAGTTCTGGAGAGGCCACCTACCCCAGCACCAGCACCAGTACCAGCACCAGCACCTATACCTGTTCAGCCAGCTAGTATAATTTGAGGGTTTCATCAGATGGGCCCGAATACCTTTTCGGGCAGCGAGATCGCAGAGGAGATCTCTGATTGGGTCGCCAACACAGAGATGTTACTGGAGGCTTCTCAGCTGCCTCCGAACCTTTCGATGACCGCAGTGAGGGCTCAATTGAAAGGCAATGCCCATCACTGGTGGGACTCCATGGAGCAAAACATTGACAAGAAGCAGACGTTGGAGCAGTTTCTAGAATACTTTAATGCACAGTACTTCCCGACTACTGTCAGGAATGCGCTCTACTGTCAGTTCCTACATCTGGAGCAAGGAAACATGACTGTAGATGCGTATGACGCGAAGTTCAGTCGTCTTAGTAGATTTGGTACTGCCCTGATACCCAATGATCTAGAGAAGGCCAGAAAATTCTATCATGGTTTGACTTACGAGCTGCAGAGGTGCACTACCACCCAGGCGAGGATCTCTTACGAGGAGGTCTTGACAGAGGCTAGAATCCAATAGGCTATTGGCAAGGGATCGATGAGTCAGAGGCATCCCAGTGTAGCTGCACCAGCTAAGGCACAATTAGGAGCAGGAGTACCGATCCGTCATCCAGGAGTGCAGATACAACATATGGTTGTGCCGTATCAGCAGAGAGAGCTACCGACATGTCACTTTTGCAAAAAAAGGGACATATTCAGAAAGATTACAGAAGAAGGTTATGACAGTGTTTGAGGTACGAATCGAGCCAATATCAGGCTCAGGAGTGTTTCCAGTATGTCAATAGAGCCCAACAGATAGTGCAAAGGCCAGTTCCACCGGTCCTAGGTATGTTCGTAGCATTTCTTGATAATTTATAGCTTATTATGTGTTTATTTTAATTTAGAGGATAAAATTCTTATAAGTTGGGTAGATTGTAAATCACCTAACCCAAATCTAGGATTAGGATTCATTTATGGTTATTTTTAAATTATGTAATAGATTTATTAATTTGCCTCTTTTAATTTAATTCCCTTGATGTACCTTACCATTGCTTCAATGTTTGGAGTGCTACTCTAGCATCTGCCTTCAAATAAATTTTACACACTTAACCTAGATGTGCCAGCCTTCCATTCTGATCTTTGTGTAACTTATAAATACTCTCTCTTGTGCTTTATTTTAGTCGCACAATATTCTATATAAATATCTATTTTTACATCCAAATAAATCCAAGTTTGCATCTTTGTTCGTTCCAATTGAAATTGAAGACACAACCTCGACCTATTTTGTGCAACCCAATTTATGACAATAATCTACTCTGAGTCTTCTACGACCATGACACTTGTGTCCCACCCAATTTTAATCCTACGTACTTCCAATTAATTAAAGAATACATTTGACACTAATTTTGATTAAATTGGTGTAATGACTCAACCTAACCCAAAACTAGATCCAAAACCAATCCAAACCCTTACTCACACCCTCCAGGTTTATACAAAACACCACACACCATTTTAATTCACAACATCACACCAAACATGGTATTGTCCCTCATTCAATCCCAATCTCCCTTGTTTGTGCAATTTCTAAATTGTTGGGGGCCTTTGTGCAAATAAGTAACTAGGTGTCCACCTCCCATTGGAGCAAAACAATGAAGAAACCCTCTTTCATTTCTTTGACCATTTGCCCCTATTTTCTCCCTATTTTGTGTGTACAATACACCACTTTACACCTATATCATCACCACCCACCATTCAAATTTATCCCATCCCAACCACTTATTTCTTCATGAGGATTATTCCCCCATACCTAGTAATAGCCATGCGGCTGGCCCTAATCACCATGCCCTCCTTCTCTCTCTCTCTCCTATATTAATTATCCCTCCCTCTCTCCAAAATTCAGCAGCCACCACCATCCCTATCCAACCAGACCCTAACATCACCTCCTTTCTCCTTATTTTTCTTCCTTCTCCGACCAACTTCACCACCACCACCACAGCCTTCATCCCGACCACTCCACTGTCACCCGACCATCTCCTTGACTTCCTCTCCTCCTCCTCATGATCGACCACCACCGCCTCCTTCTAATCCCGCCACCACCATCATCACCACGACCATCATCATCACCGCAAGCATCACCACCACCTCCTCCAGAGTCATCACCACCGCCATCATCACCACCATAGCCATCACAATGACCTCCACCACCTTCTTCACAGTCATCACCACCGCTATCATCACCACCATATCCATCACCCCAGCCATCACCACCATAGCCATCACCACGACTGCCACCACCTCCTCTACAGTCATCACCACCGCCATTATCACCACCATAGCCATTACCCCAGCCATCACCTCCTCCACATTCATCACTACCACCATCATCCCCACGGCCATCATCACCACTGCAACCTATTATCACGACCACCCTCGACAGTCATCACCACCACCTTCTCCTCATTCTTCCTCTCCTCCTCCACAGCCATCACCACCATCATCACCACCACCATAGCCATCATCCAAGCCATCACCACTACAGCCATCCCGCCACCACCATTACCTCGTCACCACCAACCACCACCCCGCTGCGTTGCTGCCACTATTGCTACTGCCACTGTTGTACAGTCTAGCCGCCAGAGTGTCACTACCCCATTTCCAGGACAGGATATTTTTTTAATTTTAATTTGGTAAATTGTGTATTGATCATAAATATTTGTATTAATATTTAATTAGATGCATGTATTTATTTTTATTAGTTGGTTTAGGGTTTTGGCTAGTCTGGACCCATGTCAGACCCTAGTGGACCCTTATCCGACCCAACCAACACCCTTGTTAGACTTATTTATTGGTTTAGAGTATTTATTTATATTCTAATTAGTTAGTTGGAGTGATTAGGGTTTAATTAGAGTATATTTGGAACCCCCAAACCCAAACCCTAATTAGCATGACTTGTAGGAGGGGTATTTTAGACTTTGTATCTATATCTAACCCTAACCCTACTCTCCATGACATGGTCGCCCCCTCTTCCCCCTCCATTCCATTCATTCACTTCTCCCTTTCCACTCTCTTTCTTCATTTCTCCTTCCTTTACTCCTCCAACCAATTTCAAGTATGTTTCCTTCCCTATTTCTCTTTCCACCTCCAATCTTCATTCATATCTAACCCTAACCTTTTATTTTCCTCTAACCTAGTTGTGTAGGAGTTACTTTAGGAGTAGAGCTTGGATTTGAGAGCTTGGAAGCTAGTTTGGAGCTTTTAGGACTTTTTGAGGACTTTGGCCTTAGGATTCCAACTCCCAAGAGGTAAACCCTAATTTTTTTTTGAGATTACTCTAATATAGTGTAATTAGTTATTTAGAACCTTCCTAGACCATAGGACTACCCATAGAAGGAAGTTGGAGCTTGTTTGGATAGGTTTGGAGACTTTAACCTAGGGTTTTGTGTCAATTTTGGGTGAAATCCGAGATTGGCCCATTTTGGGAGTTGACCTAGGTTAGACGAACCTAGGTAGACATGATTGGGTGTCTTAAGGGTAGGTTCGTGTCCCCGTTCGGACACGCGAGGTCGTATCACGGAGTTTGGGGTGTTTCGGGCAATTTGGGAGTTTTTCTTCGACATGGGTTCCACTCACATGTAAAATTTTGCCATGGACCTAGAATCGGAGGGTTAGCATTTTTGTGAGATTTTAGACATCGATTAGAACTCATGGATAAATTTTGGGTCGATTTCGATTAGGTTTGGTGTGCGTTTCGCGAGGTATCGCGAGCCGCACTCCAAGTGTTCGTCGAAATGACCAAATGGCCATTTTGACTTGATTTCTAGGTTTCGGGCTTGTGCGCGGGTTGGTTTAACCTTGGGGAGTGTGTATTAGGGTTTTCGAGTTTATATATATATATATATATATATATATATATATATATATATATATATATATATATATATATATATATATATATGGGTGAGTGTGTGTGTGTTGGTGTGTTTGGGGGTGAGTGTGTTTGAGTGTGTATAGGTGTGGTTGTGTGTGCCTATATATATATATATATATATATCTATATATATATATATATATATAGATACACCTACACCTATATATATATATATATATATATATATATATATATATATATATATATATATTATATATGTATTCATATGTATGTGTGTGTGTGTGTGTGTGTGTGTGTGTATACGTTTATGTGAATGTGTAAGTGTGTATATCTATAGATATATGTATATGTATATGTGTGTGTGTGTTTATATATCTATATGTGTATATATATGAGGATAATTGTGTGTGGTTGTGTGAGAGTGAGTCTGAGAGCGTGAGACTGAGAGGGTGAAAGAAAGAAGGATTAAAAGAAAGAAACAAAGAAAGGAAAGAAACTGAGAAAGAAAGTTTGAAAGAAAGATTGAAAGAAAGGAAAGAAGGAAGGATGAAAAAGGAAGGAAGAAGAAGAAGGAGAAAAAGAAGAATAGCAGCAGCAGTTAGTAGGAGCAGTAGCAGCAGTTAGTAGGAGCAGCAGCAACAGTTAGTAGGAGCAGCAGCAGTTAGAAGTAGCAGCAGCAGTAGCAGTTAGAAGGAGCAGCAGCAGCAGCAGGTAGTAGCAGCAGCAGCAGCAGGCAGTAATATATGTATATATATATAATTACATAGATAGATAGTTATATATATATATATATATATATATATATATATATATATATATATATATATATATATATATATATTGAGATAGATGGATAGGTATTTATATAGACGGATAATATATATATATATATATATATATATATATATATATATATATATATATATAGTTAGATGTATAATTAGTGAGATGAGAAGGGCGAGGTAAGGTATTAGATTTCAATACCTTGAGGTAGTGAAGGTAAGTTAAGGTATCGGAGATGAGGTATTAAGGTATTGCCTATATACTAGGTTATATATATATATATATATATATATATATATATACATATATATATATATATATACATATATATATATATATATACATATATATATATATATATATATACATATATATATATATATATATATACATATACATATAATAGTATACATAAGTATATATATAGATAGTTAGCTAGTTAGTTAGAGTTAGAGAGGTGTAAGGCTAGAGACATCTCAATACATTGAGATACTCAAGTTATTGGGTATCGGGGCGAGGTATTGGATTTTTGCCCGTGTATGGGATAAGTGATGCTTATATATATATATGTATATATATATATATATATATATATATATATATATATATATATACATGTTAGGATATGTATTAGTGGGTTTAGATGGGGTATATAGCGTAGGTTGAGATATCAGATACTGAGGGTATCCCGGTATCTCAAAGAGGCGAGTTTGTGGGTTTACTAGCTTAATGAGCTATTTTTGATCTAAAATTTTAGGGGCACCCTAGTTTGACCAAGAGTTGACCGTAGTTGACCCGGTTGACCGCTAAAGTCAACCTTGACCTAGTTTTGACTTAGAGTTGACTTTTTGGGCTCCGAGTTAACTTTTTGACCTAGAATGGACTGATTTGACCCGTTTGACCTAAAAAAGGCCTAGAAGCTTGTTTTTAGTTTATTTAAATGTGTTTATCTCTCTAGAGCACCAAGTAACCTTGGATTTCCATTTTAGGTCTTTGCGATGTCAGTTCGGACCTCAATCCTCACTAGTTGCTCAGGACGTCAAGCAAGTACATTCTCTGATAGTTTTCATTATCTGATAATTATTATAATTCAGCTTCTAGTATAGTATTATCTGATTTTCTGGCACGACACTGAATAGTATTTCTGGATTTATTTACTTGCGACACGTATATTTTATGTCTGGCTTCTATTTCTAGAATCACCTACTTGTATCACATCAGGACTCACTACAAGCATTACTCATGTTTCTAGCTGGACTTATATTTAATTTACGTGTCTGATCTTGGATTCACTTGTACTAGTCGTGGCGAGAAAATACTCGAGTAGACATGTAAACATTCCCAAATCTGTAATCACTTCCTCTGGTCTAATATGGAAAGATAGCAGCCGCACACCCAGTGTACGGTGAGCCGTACTTACCCCTAGCCGTTTACTTGTCGAAACAGGTATTTCAGAGACACTAGTTCATTCTTTCTAGTCTAGACTCACTTACACTTCTTGACTGGTCTCACTTATACTTTATGGACTGAACTCATTATATTCACTCTTGCTGGACTCACTTCACGTCATTGTGCACACACTTGCTCTTAGTTTAGATTTCTTGTATCCTGCAGTCATTATTATCTTGCTTCTAATTTTTATACATCTTTACCTTTATGCACCAGTTGGCAGATATATATATATATATTTTCTTGTTCATACTTTATTTCTTTCACTTTGTGCTACTTGCTACAACTGCTTTATAGCTTTTATCATTTAACTGAAACTGCTGTTAGAGGTGTACTTGCTCCAATCCTGACTGGATATATTTTTTAGAGGATCCGGAAGATTGGTGTCCGACGTTTTATGGACCTCAGTCTGTCGATGTTGCAGACAGGGACCCCCTAGTTCAGGAGTAATTTTCGGGTTGGTAGCCGGGATCACTAGGATCTCAGTTGTATTTATTAGCTTTTGGTATCGGATTTATCCTCGACTTTTGGTTTGAGACTTTGTATTGTATTTGATTCAGGATATTGTTGTTATTATTATTATTGTTGCTGTCTTTAGTAGTAGTTGTTGTTTAGACTTTGTAGTTATTAGACTTCCTTGTTATCTTATCGTGCTTAGATCGTGATTGAGTATTTGTATTATCTTTATCATATTGTTCCTCCGTTTGGAGTTAAGAACTTGGCCGGTACTTATATTGTTGTGTGAGATTGTTAGCTAGATAGTAGACCTCGACAGCGTTCTACCACCGATGCTGCAGTGTAGGCTGGACGTACCCACGACTCATGCCCAATTTTTCGGGTGCGGGTCGTGACACATTTTTGGGGGCGGCCCACGCAGGTCTCGAGCTTCGTAATTAGTACGATGTCGTGGTAGTACAACGATTTAGTTGTACTACAGCCTGCTCTAGGATATAGGATCTAAGATGAGAGTGTACTCAATCACGACTAGGAACAATTTTAATCTAATATTTGCTGATTCTAATTATTCTGAAATTGCTTTCTTTTGAAATATTATTGTCTTTCTTTGATGATATCGTATCCTGCGCCGTATTGACTTCTTTTGATCTTTGTTTGGGATGCCTCCAAAGACACGATCCCATTGTACCGTTCCAGCAGCTGCCACCGAGAGGTCTGCTACCTCTCGTCCTGCTCGACTTCAGGCAGCTGCTACCGCTCCACTCACCACTCCTGCGGTTGAGGGAGCATCTGCTTCCCTCTGGGATCCTCCTCCACCTGTCG
This sequence comes from Iris macrosiphon, assembly GCA_036927795.1. Classification (NCBI taxonomy): domain Eukaryota; kingdom Viridiplantae; phylum Streptophyta; class Magnoliopsida; order Asparagales; family Iridaceae; genus Iris; species Iris macrosiphon. Next base: position 125,068,081 of record JAYESA010000010.1, on the reverse strand, counting down.
ATCTGAGGACTACCCCAGTCATTCTGGTGGTGCCTCCACCATCTCCTGCACTGGTAGATGCTGCCCAGCTGTTTGCTTTCTTTAGGGAGATGATGGACGTACAGTACCGCCAGGTGGATGTGATAAGGCTGGGCATTAAGAATGCCCACCAGGTGGCCATGATGGCAGTGGATAGGGTGGCACAGACCCAGCCACAGGCAGATCAGACTCAACACCCGAGGTCGGGCAACATCATTGACTTCCAGAGGATGCGGCCCAAGAAGTTCTGGGGTACAGAGGGGATCATGTACGCGGATGACTGGATAGAGCAGATTGAGGGGATTTTTCGGCTGGCACAGATTCCAGACAGCATGTAGATAGAGGTAGCGGACAGTCACATGTTCGACCTCGCTTTGACGTGGTACCGTACTGATACGAGGATCGCGGTACCAGGGCTTACTTGGGAGGCTTTCAAGAGGCTTTTTAAGGAGGAGTTTTTCCCAGATGTGGCTCTCAGTGCCTTGGAGAGCCAGTTTGAGGCACTCGTCCAAGGGAGCATGCTGGTGGACGAGTATGCAGCAGAGTTTTGCCGTCTGGCAGATTTGTAGAGGGCTTTAGTGAGGCAACAAATGCGAGGAAGTTTCGCAAGGGCTTGGTCATGGAGGTCAAGTCTTTGACTAGGAGTGACCGCGAGGTGACTTTCGACCAGATCGTAGGGGACGCTCAGAGGGCAGAGGATGAGTTGGAGCTCAAGTCCAAGAGAGGCAGGGATGACTCAGGTAGTGCGAGTGGTAGTGCGGGACCGGCTAAGCGTCCCTTTGTGCAGAAGGCAGCACAGCAGCCGCATCAGTGGATTGCACCAGCTAGGGCTCCTTTTCAGCAGGAGCAACATGGACAGGATCAGAGAGTGCCTACTTGTGCCTACTGCAGGAAGGCAGGACACACTTGGGATATTTATAGGAGGAGACTGAAGGTGTGTCTGTTCTGTAGATCCTCTGCTCACCAAATACGAGATTGCCCTACTGTACCTCCAATTAGTGGAGCACAGGATCGGAGAATTAGAGCTAGGCCACCTGTGGCACATCATCATGCCCCGCACCAGCAGAGGGAGATACTCCAGCAGGACAAGGCTTTTGCGTTGACGGTCGAGGAGGCCGATGCTACGGGTGTCGGGTTAGCAGGTCTGTCTCTTTTTTTGTTCTTCTTCCTGTCCTTTTTTATTTCTTTTGGTGTGTTTCATTAGTACCTGTTAGACTTTTTTGTCTGCTGTGGTAGATAGTTTAGTGACCCTGATTATGACTATAATAACATGACCAGTAGGACCATGATCTTGCATGTTGTTTATGTAGAATTTCTTAACTGTGATTGTTGGGGGTTTGACCTAGAAGAAGTGCGATCGACTTTAAATTTCGACGACAAAATTTTCAAAGGAGGATATGCTTGTCACTACCCCATTTTCAGGGCAGGATATTTTTTTTAATTTAATTTGGTAAATTATGTATTGATCATAAATATTTGTATTAATATTTAATTAGATGCATGTATTTATTTTTATTAGTTATTTTAGGATTTTGGCTAGTCTGGACCCATGTTAGACCCTAGTGGACCCTTGTCAAACCCAACCAACACCCTTATCAGACTTATTTATTGGTTTATAGTAGTTATTTATATTCTAATTAGTTAGTTGGAGTGATTAGGGTTTAGTTAGAATGCATTTGGAACCCCAAACCCAAACCCTAATTAGCATGACTTGTAGGAGGGGTATTTTGGACTTTGTATCCATATCTAACCCTAACCCTACTCTCCATGACATGGCCGGCCCCCTCTCCCCCCTTCATTCCATTCATTCACTTCTCACTTACAGCTCTCGCCCCAGGGCAACCATGAAACATTATACATCTCATGAAGAGCGAGCCCCATCTCCCTGCCAGGGGTAAAGAAGGTCCCAGTGCGGCATAACAGGAATCCCTAATGAAGTAGTAGAGGTTGGCCCCCTTTAGGGTCTGCTTATACTTCTCTAGTAACCACATGGTCAAAATAATCCAACAAGGTGAATAACGCACCCAGTTGTGCAAGCATATTTTGCCCGTTGGATAGGACCCCTTATTTGCAAGCTGGATTAGAAAGGTATCAGCGGCATATAAATGGACATTTGGCCCCATCTCACTCGCGAAGATGTCGGGTTCCAACCCACGAAGAGAGTAAGAAAATAATTCCGTGAAAGTTTCCACTTCCCTCTTCAGCTTAGATTTAGGACGAATACGGCTGACCAGGGCTCCCTTTTGGTATGGAGTCAGGTTTCCCAATATCTTCCTCGAAAGAGACACCATATTGAAAGCCGACAAAGACAAATGATGCTCCATCGTAGGTATGTGTATCATCATCCCACCAGAGTAGAAGTCCTATTTCTCTTTAGTGTTCACCACCTTGGGGTCCGAGATAGTAAGAGCATCCCTGAATAGGAAGATGGGTTTCAAATGAGAAATGCTCTTGGAATCCTTAATCGGCCTGTAGTTCAATTGACTAAGTAGAAAAAATGAAGACTGATCCACTATCAACTTCAGCCTTGCCTCATATTAAACCTTGTTTATCTGGGCCTGGATATTTGCCACTATATGGTCAAACCAAACGCCCAATGCGGCCTGAGCACGACCGACGAGCACCTCCCCCGACGGAGCCACTGTAAAGTCACTGCAAAATCAGAAGTGATAAGACAGTTAGAGCCATCGAGATAGCATGTGCACCAAAAACAACTTGAGAATGTAACAAGTACACAAGCGGCCAAGTGAAGGGCGCATGTGATGACATATATACGGCCGAGTCATATAAGGCGCATACTAGGACCTTCATACGGCCGAGTCAAGACCAGCGCTTGCGGCCAGAATAAGACCCGTGCATAAAGCATGCAACAGAGTCATGTGGAAGGGTCCGCACATGTTCTAATCCTTGCAGCGACCGTGTGCAAAGTGTTCATGCATCCAGACTTCTTCTTCTCCAAATGGGCACTTGAACGTCTGTGTAAAAAGTTGGGGCCTCATACTTGGCCTTAGACGAGGGCGTAGGGTGCTTCCCCTTGTCGTCAGCCTTCTTGGCCTTTGACGAAGAAGATGGAGCTTTAAGAGCCATGCCAGATGGTCGAAGAAGATGACCGAAAGCAGAAAAAGAGGCAGAAGGAGGACTCAGACCGAAAATGAAGTTCTCTCTCTTCAGTAAGACCCCTATTTATGGGCTAAAAGGGATAGTGGTGACCCCTTGGTTCCCATACCCCGTTATCTTTTGAAACCGTCACCTCAGGATCTGTGTGAGAAGATAGTTCAGAATCCTAAGAGATCAAATCAAATCAAGACATTTAATAAAGATTTTCCAGCTTAGCAGAACTCGCCAATGCAGCCCACCATCCATGCGGCCCATTGTCCATGCGGTCCAAAGTTTTTCCTCCATGCTTCTTATTTAAAGTATTTCAAACTTATCGGCTTGAAAGGGATCTTGTAGAAGTATAGAAAATTTAGATCAATGCATCAAAAAAATATTCACCTCAAGATCGACTTAGAAGAAATCAGGACGCAGAATGACTATACGGCCTAAAAAAATGCATCCATGTGCCCTAATATTAGCCACATAAAGACCTGACAAAGATTGTGTCTAACACAAAATTCTGACAAAATAGACTTTTCTGAAAGCCTCGAAAGACGTAAGCACGCTAAACGATAGAACCTCATGTCAACATAAAATTTACTCCGGGCGGGTGTGCAGTGCCATGTGTACAATACTGCAAAGGCTCCATGCGTTCCATGCATCTCTGGCCCCATGCGTCCCATGCGTCTCTAGTCCTATGAGTCCCATACTCCATACGTAACATCTGTCTCTGCTCCCATGCATCCAAGACTCCATCATTCCACGCGTCTCTGGTCCCATGTGTTTCATACTCCATGCGTTCCATGCGTCACATGTGTCCCAGACTCCATGCGTCCAATATAGCAGGGTTCCCTAAGACGAAATCTTTCTGTTATGACTGAAGTAATTCTCTCCAACTAAGTGCGGGCCATGTGTCAAGCTGACCAAGTTATCACACAAAAGATGAGAACCGTCCAAATCTTCAGCAAAAATAAATCGCAACAAACATCCATGTGGCAGCTCGGCCTGGATTCGCTCCCATGGTGGGAACTATATCATGTTAAGGATGTACACTTGGCAGCTTCCAATATCCATGCACCTATGGTACATGCGCGCACATGGTCATATAATACGATGGCTATAAATATTAGGGTGGTATACCCATACATGAAGGCAGAGAGGGACGAAGACGCACAAACAGGAGAGAGAAATCATTTCCCTTCTTTATTCAAATTGCCAATGGAGTAAAGGAGCCACTGGAGCGCTGGATCTCCATCATCCGACTCCACAGAATAATTTTTTTTACTTAGATTTTATGTTTAGGATTTATTTGTATTTTTTTATGATAAATATAAAAGTTTGTTCAAACTTGTTTAATAGCGAACAAGCGCGAGTCCTTAACCAAGGCTACCAAAGACTAAGAAGACCAGCAGGACAAGGGTAGCAAAGGTCGTTGCGCCACGAAGCATGCACTCCCTGTCTCCCTCTCTGTTGTTGAGGGTGCACATTATGCGTCCACTCAGGCAGTCCATATCCATACGGAAGTCGTGTCTGAGGAGAAGACTACTCAGCACTCGATCTCTGGCAAAATAAAATACTACGATGCTAGAAGCTTGGGTGTTGATGCACCGTCCATGCACCCACAACAAGGGATGCATAAGAAGAAGTACACGGCATCAAACTCCAGGCACAGAAGGACAGCTACATGCGGCCCTAACGTCAACGAAAGTTCTGTCTTCGACAGAATCTCATGCGACGCTAATTTCATGAGCCCGACTGAGAAAGGAAAATATTCAAATTTAGACTCCTCGAACTATGCATCAGTGCGTGCTAAGACAAGGAAGTCAAGGCTGTACGGGCTCATCAAGCCAAAGCAAGTACTCAGGTGACTGATTATCAGCGTGCACTGCTAACCTTTATGTGTGCCCCTGACAGAAAGTTATAAAAGATTGACCCATTCGTCCAGCCCGTAGTGGCCCAAGGATAGTGTCAGGATCAAAAGTCTTCCACTGGCGACCTGAGAAAAGATTTTGTACGAACCCTAGGTCAGGGAAATAATGCAGCACCTGCACACCCATGCCCTCGGCTCTGCCATGCTCATGAAGTGGTTGTAAAGGTGAATCATCCCTCGCTTGACTTGTGCGACGTGATCAATCACAAGCACAAGCCAAGGGAGGCAACTACAACATGTAGGATGTCCTCTCCTGGACACCACTATGCCCACATCGTCATCAACTGCTGTTGTACCAAAGCGACAGTACCTGCAAACAGGTAGTCGGCATTTTAACGACTATAACCAAGAGCACCAATTCGACAGTGTCCCAGAAAGTAGGTACAAATACTAGAATATGAGGAGTTGTCCCTTGCCCCATGCTACTCTACTTGGAAATCCCCTGCCACAAGGGGAGGCTAGAAGTCCAATACTTTCAACCCTCCACTCTGAACGAGCATGTCGAGGGGCCGGAGACAAATAGCGGTACATGTAGAAAGAATTTTCCTCGGTACCAGCTCAAAGTTAAAACTGGAAACAACTAGGGTTAGTACTTCCTCAAAATCCAAGATAACTCTGCAAGCTAGGCGTAACAATCCTCCAAAACTGTACAACAACCTGTCATTTTGCGAAGATAGTGATTCTCACGGAACGAACATCGAGAATCCTGGAGGCAGTCATCCTCATCCAAATGAAGCACCTTCTGACGTCGGTAGTAGTATTCCCTTCAAATTCGAAGAAGATGCAGCACTTTCAACTTTCATGAGGACTATTCAATGCAAGAATCCGAGGTAAAAAGTGAGAGATCTACTGTCCCGTCTATCTCTCCATATGTCATAACAGTATACATGGATGGGAAGGACGTCGAGGATACCAGCGACCGCCAATGCCTCAACACCTTGGAAGCAATAATGCTCACCATGAGCCCCTTAATACAAGCCTTGACCTAGACAATATTAGAGATCAAGGCAAACATGGTCTTATAACCGCCGAGGACCTCTGCACAATCAGGCTAGGACCGTGGGACGAACAAGGACTCAAACGTAACTGCCCCACCCACTAACGACAATCATAGGCGCCCGAAGGCGACCGTTAGGGAGCCCACTCTGCGGTGACAGTTAGGCGCCTCTGCCAAGATTATCTACTCTGCCTGCAACAGATGAGGCATGGGAGGCCATACGAGAAATACGAGAACTTTGAGCCCACCTGGACTAAATGGGCAATCGAGACACACTGCGCGAGCTGGGGGTACGATAATAATATCCTCTGAAGTGGAAATATGTGACATACCTGTCAAAGTACAAGCCCTTCTCCATGATACTATTTGACGGGAAGACATCCCCCCGCCAATACATGAGTTACTTTGAGACATCAACGGAACATATACCTTGTAGTGATGTCCTTCTCACCAAGCTCTTAATCTGGGCATTGTCCTGGGTAGCCTTTGATTAGTTCTACAGTATTAAAGAAAATTGCATCTCCTTCTTCGAAGACCTTAAACACCTCTTCTTTGCCTGATTCTACGATAGAGAAAATGACATGACGATGTCCTCCTTGATGGACATCGCTAAGAAAGAAAAATAGTAGGTGCGAGAATATATAGAATGATTCAGGCAAGCTACGCTCAGACTACCCCTTGGCAATCCGGAGTCCACACTAATGGATACATGCCGAAAGAATTTTCTTCCAGCAGTAAGGCTTTGGACGAGTGTCGCTCAGTTCAAAGACTGGACGACATTTATAATAAGTGTCGTCGCCACCGAGAAGAATGTAAAGGACTCTCGAATGCCGGGAATATAGATCCCCGTCACTGATGACCGAAAAAAGCGTCCTTATAAAACAACAAAAACAACAACAACAACAACAACAAGAACCCGAGCAACAGTGCTCGTGACGCAAAGGAAAACAGGCCCTTACCGTCAACCTGTGAAAAAATCCTTTTCGTCGGATTCGAATCCAGCTGAGGCCCCCAAACCGAAAGAGACTTACTCTTTCGACGAAGATGATGTGATGGTAATCTTTGATGTGCTGATGAAGGGAAAGAACCTCCTACTCCCCGATCTTAAATGCCCCGATGAGGCAGACCATGTCGATAATCCCAGATAATGCCACTACCATCGGTTCATCAACCACCTAACATAGGATTACTACATATTTGAAGCGATACATCCCGTGTCTACTTGAGTCCAAAGCTTTCACCTTAGACTTTGAGGACAAGACGGTCACCGCCAACATGATATCCCTTCAGTTCGGGAACTTCCCAGTAACGGAGGCCCAAGATGGTGTTGTCCCGATCCCAAGGGCAATAATGGAGGTTGTTAATTTTCCTTCAACTTGCAACCAAGCAGACGGGCTAGTACCTCTTAGCATACCTCAGGGTGAGGTCATATGGGTTTACCCAGATCTCGTCCAAGACGTGATACAGCAAGCAGTACCCTCTGCCACTAAGTCCAAAGGAAAGCAGTCTAAAGTTTGCCATATGGTTTCTCTGTCCACCGAGGAAGCTGTGGTAAGAGTGACAAGGCCGGGACTGGCCTACCAGCGCGACTATGATGCTCCCAAAAATGTTATACCACCAACCACCGCACCTGGCACGTTGGATCCTGGTCCGTCTCAACCTCCTACAATAGACAAACAAAAGCAAACTCGCTTTGACAAGCCTTTGCAGAAGGATGAAACACAGGGGCTGGAGACGCCTGTCACGCCCCAGTCCCAAAATACGTAGGACTAGAAACACGTAAGCATGCCAGCCGTATATATATGGCAACTCCAATATATAGATACCATAATACACACGTACGCTATAATATAAAAAAACTCATATGTGGTATCTATATTATCACAAGTCACAGAAGTACTAATCTCATCCACACAACAAGTCACAGAAAAAAATAACTAAACGAGAATAAAGAGTCTGAATAATTCATAAATGATAGTCGGGTGGAGATAAATCCACTACCAATAACTATAATAACTAAAATGAGAGAGAAGAGTAAAATCTCTAATATAAAATAAGATAATGATATAAGAGTGTCAGCTAAAGTATCCATTGCTAGAGATAATTAATGATGCTCAGTAGATAAGGTCTCCTCGGCAGAAAGTAATACGTCAGGTCCGGGTCCGTACTCCTGCGGATACTCATGGTCGCCTATACTTGGCAAGGGACCAGGTCCTCAGAGGGACGTAACAAGATACATAGAAGAAAGCCAATTGAATACTGTAAACATGCATAATGTTTGAAAATATATAAGTATGCTGTACAAGATAATCTATATGAATGCAAATGAGGACAACTTTTTGACGTATGGGCAAAGGTAGGCTACTCGATCAAAATCTCACAACTCATACATACGTCAGTGGACATCAGAAATTGACATACAGCGGGAGTAGCGACCAGCGATACTCCAGAAATCGACATACCACGGGGGTAGCTACCAGCGTGACACACTACCGTAGTGCGAGCTAGATACTACGGTTTACCAGAGTGGTTAAAGCACATATGCCTAATAATTGTCCTCTCATGATACTAGGTGTCAAGTGTGTGTCAACATATCTAATATATAGTAATGACTGAACAAAACTACACATACAATAAATATACAGAAATATAAATAGCATACAAAGTACTATAAATAATTTGGCAAGGTATACTTGCCTGGCAAGAAAGATTTGTAGTCCCAATATCCTGCTCCGGAAGTCGTGCAGAATAAATCTAATAGATCCTCAGGGTCAGCGTGCACAGGTACAAAAATTGGGGGTGACTGCTACAGGTTGTCTACGGCGAGGGTGACGGGTCCATGATGACGACGATTTCAAGGGTGATGACGATTGTTATGATGGTTTGACAGTTAGGATGCTAATGGTGGTGATGATGTGGATGATGGTTATGTTGATGAAGAGGGATAATGATGTAGATGATTATGATGATAATGATGGTGATGGTTATTATATTAATGGTGGTGATGATTGTACTCCGACCAGGGGGGTGGTCCGGCCAGAAGGAGGAGGAGGACAGGGAGCAGGGAGGAGGAAGATAGGGAACATGTGGTAGTGGTCGGGTCATGCTCCGGAAGAAGAAGGTTGAGCAGGGAGAGTAGTTGATGACAGGACGGAGGACAGTTGTGGTGGCGGTGAGTCATGTCGAGGGTGCTGCTGTAGAGAAGGCCGGGGTGATGGGAGGAGTCGGAGAATATGATGAGGAAGACATTGATGGTGGTTGTCGACGCACAGCGGGGAGGCAAGGTTCGGTCGTGACGCTCGAGGACTGGACTGCTCGTCGTTGATGGAGGACTCGGCGGACGGTTTCAGGCAAGGAAGTCGAGGAAAGAGCGAGGATGATGGTGCTGTCGTCGAGTCGTCGAGGAGGGTGAGAGAAAGTCGACGACGGGATGGAGATAGGTGGTCGGGCGTCCAGTCGAGAGGGGCTGCTATCGTCGAGCTCCGACGGTCAGTGGATGGGTGGTGGAGATCGGCTGTGACGAGGACGGGTACGTCGAGGGATCGGTGCAGGCGGTTCCGCGGGTTTAGTAGGGAGTCTGGGTAGAGAATAGCGGTTAAGCGGATTCAGCGGTCAGCTCCAGTCGGGTTAGGGGCTGCTTCGGCCAGCGGGTCGCAGAGGGAAAGAGAAGGAAGGAGGAGATGAACAGTAGGGTCGGCTAGGGATTGGTTAGGATTAGGTGAAAAAGGAAAAAAAATAAAGAAAGGAAATAAAAAAGTTATTTATATACATGTGGACTTTGGGTTTGGGTTTGACCTAGGTAGGTGGGCTTGGTCAACATCTTCTTGCGATGGGCTTGGCCTTACATGGGGATATTTGGAGGCTAGGATTTGCTTTATTTAAAATGCATGGCTAGGATTAAATGAGGGGCAATGTTGTGCGTTGCACATTCTGAAATTTCATGGAGAAAAATTCATATGAAGGGAAAAATCGGTTTCTTCATGTATTGTCTAATGGTGTGGACACCTTAATGCATTTTTACATAAAATGCCCAACAATTGGGAAAATTACACAAAATAAAAATTGGATTAAATTAGTTAAAATTAATGCGCAAGGTATTCTTGAATTAATTAGAAATACATGTGGATAAAATTAGGTGGAACACAAGTGTCATGGACATAGAGGGCTCAGAGTAGAGTATTATCATTAATTTGGGTTGCACAAAACGATCAAGACTGTGTCTCCAATTTCGATTGGAACGCACAAGGGTATAATATTGATTTTATTTAGAATTAAATATAAACTTCTGCGACGAATATTGTGCGACTAAAATGTAGCATAAGAGAGTATAATTATAAGTTACACCAAGGTCCGAATTGAAGGCGGGCATGTCTAGGACAAGGTTGTGAAGTTTGTAGGAAGGCAGTGGCTAGTATAATCCTCCAATTATCGAAGCAACGGAAAGGTGCGCTAAGTGATATAAATATTGCAAAATTAAATAAATATCGTGTTCTATTTCCAATTGGGTTCAAACTAGCCCTAGTTTCTCTATCTAAGCCAAGTAGCCCTAATTTTGGGTGAGGGGGTTTACAATTTACCCAACTTAAAATAATTTCGTCCTCGAAATTAAAATAAGGCATAGGTTCTCTCTATCTAATCTCACTTGGTCACAATCTAAAAAGAATTCTCCTCAAGTTAACATTGCAATTTCTACCCAACTTAGAATTTATCGATCTATCACAATAGGCTATACATCTAAGAAAACTATTCCTTAATTTATTTAATCGTGTTATTCAATCCCCAAAAGTTTTAACACCAAACATATCCCCTATGATATGTCTTTAATCAATTATAAAAGAGAGTCACCAAGTCATGTGATTATCCTATAGGGTATATCTAGTACTCTCTGTGTATCCACTTATACCCAGCACGAGTTTTTGTCTTTCCGAAATAAGGTAAGACGGAAAACAATAATAAAGAGTTCAAGGGGGAAGTAACAGAATAGAAGTATGGAGGTCAAGGCGTTTAAAGAATTTAAATAGGAATTGTCAAGGCAGTTGTGGATTGAAATCCTATTTGGTAGTTTCTTATTCGTATGCTCATATCAGTACGGTTATGTAATCAATACGATATATTCAGACATGTCTAGAGGGCAAGTACATTTGTCTAAGAAGCTAAGTCAATGTTATCTCAATCCATATAAGTAGTCATGCGAAGGGCGAACCAAGCGCACTATGGTTGATCAGACCATAATACACTGATTCTGAAATATATTAGTGTGTACAACCAATAATACATATATCATGATCAAGCTCGATAAAAGAGTAAGCTTACAAAACTAGGCTATAATAGTAGCATAAGTCAAGGTAGTTCAGAAAATATAAATACGCTGGATTATGATGAAAGAAGGTACAGAAAAAAAAATTCAAGGTCACAAGGAAGATAAGACTCTACAGTCTCTACAGTTGTCATACTAACTCCTTGTCTAAGTTGTTAGTCAACCAAATAGGGGTATGGCCTCTAAGTTCTACTGTCTGAATAAATACTATCTTCTTATGCAAGTCTATAGTTGGTGTCATTCAATTATACTTCATCAATGGGTCAAGAGGCTATGTGATACTATGTTGTGAGGCATACTATCCAACTTAAAATAATTAACTAATATTATACCGTCTTAAGGATAAAGTAGAAACTTCTATTAGGGTATACGAGAAAAGATATTGGTAATTATTAGGGTATCTTATTATAAAACTCCATAGGTATTGGTCATCTTAGGTCTTAATCATAGTGCTCATAGAACAAAAAGGGTTAATATTAAGAAGGAAGGGTTAGGTGGCACGATTTAAAAGAAAAGAAAGGAAAGCATAATCAGTCGTCGCACAAATAACGAGCGCTAAATTTTTTTTTCCAGAGGAACAAGATTGAATTATATAGAAGGACTCTAGATAATATCATGGTTTTCTAAGGGAAAGGTGGTTTGCTAACCACTGTGTTCGAGGTATGATATAAGGAAATATTATTTTTCCTCTTGGTTTCCTAGGGTACTATTTGCTAACATCAAGACAAGAATCTAAATGTATAGTTCTATAATACTATCTCACCATACAAGTTAGGTTTGGTCCTAATATTCAACCTTGGATTTCTAGTGGCCCCTCAATACTAGGGTCAAACAATATGGTTAAATTTCTAATTAACTCTAGTAGTGTCTATACTACTCTCAAGTCTTCATAAATATATCAAGGGGTAATGATAAACCAATCTATAAATAAGGAATGTTAGGGTTTACTAGATATTCTAAACTTAGTGGTGTGTCAATTCTTGGTAGGAATATTACCCTAATTATTATTCTAACAAAAATGGTTCCTATGTTCTAGGGGAAGGCTATACTCAAGGAACTATTAGGGAAGCACAGGAATCAAACAAGATGCGATTATTTAGATAGAATAGATTGGAAGGAAGATGAGTCATAGTCCATTGTGGATGAGATCCTATACTCTAGTCTAATTACAGGCTTGCTCGGTACAGTAACGTAACCGAGACAATATGCTCTCGACCTGCATAGGCCACCATAAAAATATGTCACACCCCAGTCCCAAAATACGTAGGACTAGGAACACGTAAGCATGCCAACCGTATGTATATGGCAACTCCAATATATTAATACCATAATACACACGTACGCTGTAATATGAATAAAACTCATATATGGTATCTATATTATCACAAGTCACAGAAGTACTAATCTCATCCACATAACAAGTCACAGAAAGGAAATAACTAAATTAGAATAAAGAGTCTGAATAATTCATAAATGATAGTCGGGTGGAGACAAATCCACTACCAATGACTATAACAACTAAAATGAGAGAGAAGAGTAAAATCTCCAATATAAAATAAGATGATAATATAAGAGTGTCAGCTAAAGTATCCATCGCTAGAGATAATCAAGGATGCTCAGTGGGTAAGGTCTCCTCGGCAGAAAGTAATACGTCAGGACCGGGTCCGTACTCCTGCGGATACTCATGGTCGTCTATACCTGGCAAGGGACCAGGTCCTCAGAGGGATATAACAAGATACATAGAAGCAAGCCAATTGAATACAGTAAACAGGCATAATGTTTGAAAATATATAAGTACGCTGTACAAGACAATCTATAAGAATGCAAATGAGGACAACTTTTCGACGTATGGGCAAAGGTAGGCTACTCGATCTAAATCTCACAACTCATACACACGTCAGTGGATATCAGAAATCGATATACAGCGGGGGTAGCGACCAGTGAGACTCCAGAAATTGATATACCGCGGGGGTAGCAACCAATGCGATACACTACCGTAGTGCGAACTAGATACTACGGTTTACCAGAGTGGTTAAAGCCCATACGCCTAATGATTGTCCTCTCATGATACTAGGTGTCAAGTGTGTGTCAATATATCTAATATATAGTAATGACTGAACGAAACTACACATGCAATGAATATACATAAATATAAATAGCATGCAAAGTACTGTAAATAATTTGGCAAGGTATACTTGCCTGGCAAGAAAGCTATGTAGTCCCAATATCTTGCTCCGAAAGTCGCGCTGAACAAATCCAATAGATCCTCGGGGTCAGCGTACACATGTACAAAAATTGGGGGTGACTGCTACAGGTTGTCTACGGTGAGGGTGTCGAGTACACGATGACAAAGATGACTAGGGTGATGATGATTGTTATGATGGTTTGATAGTTAGGATGCTAATGGTGGTATTGATGTAGATTATGGTTTTATTGATGAAGAGGGATGATGATGTGGATGATGGTTATGTTGATGAAGAGGAATGATGATATGGATGATTATGATGATGATGATGGTGATGGTTATTATATTAATGGTGGTGATGATTGTACTCCGGCCAGGGGGGTGGTCCGGCCAGAAGAAGGAGGAGGACAGGGAGCAGGGAGGAGGAAGACAAGGAACAGGTGGCGGTAGTCGGGTCGTGCTCTAGGAGAAGAAGGTTGAGCAGGGAGAGGAGTTGATGACAGGGCGGAGGACAGTGGTGGTGGAGGCGAGTCATGTCGAGGGTGCTGCTGTGGAGAAGGCCGGGGTGATGGGAGGAGTTGGAGAAGATGATGAGGGAGACGCTGATGGTGGTTGTCGACGCACAGCGGGGAGGCGAGGTCCGGTAGTAACGCTCGGGGACGGGACTGCTCGTCGTTGATGGAGGACTCGGCGGACGAGTTCAGGCAAGGAAGTCGAGGGAAGAGCGGGGATGATGGTGCTGTCATCGAGTCTATTTGATGATAAACAAAATAAAGAAAAGGGTATATACGAAACCTTTCTTTTGTTTACAAACAAGAAAAAGAGTACAATTAATCCTATACGAGGATGTTAAGTACAATAAAAATAATTTTGGGGAGGTATTGCTATAGGAGTCTGATCTGCGGTTGATCACTTTGTCCCTTGGACCACTCGATGATGAAGAAGTGCTGTAGAAGAAGAAGCTTCAAAGGTTGCAAGGGGATTGAATTCTCGTTGGCAAAGTTGTCAACCCACACTCTCTGTCTGTGCCCTCTCTCTCTCTGATCTCTCCTTAGTTTTCAAATTAGTTAAACATATCTATTCAGAGGTAATATGAACATGATAGAATATGATTCAACCCCTCTTTTTATCCTGTGACAAGGAGTCTCTATTTATAGAGATCAGCCAAATAACTGTCTAGTTGGCGTAAAAGCCAAACTATGAAGAAAGTTGCATCTTTTAAACGGCGATTATAATAACTGCTACCCACGTTCCAATTATCTTCGGAATCTGTGTATGACACGTGTCCCATTATAAGATAACGCATATAACTGCTTCTCGAAGATCACGACATGCAAGCCACGTAGGTAGCTGCCCCCTGCGTAAAGATGGTTGGCGTAAAAGCCAAATAACTATTTTGTTGGCGTAAAAGCCAAATAGCTGTCTTGTTAGTATAAAAGCCAAATAACTGTATTATTGGCGTAAAAGCCAAATAGCTGTCTTGTTGGCGTAAAAGCCAAATAGCTGTCTTGTTGGCATAAAAACCAAATAGCTGTCTTGTTGGCGTAAAAGTCAAATAGCTGTCTTGTTGGCATAAAAGCCAAATAGCTGTCTTGTTGGCGTAAAAGCCAAATAGCTGTCGTGTTGGCATAAAAGCCAAATAGCTGTCTTATTGGCGTAAAAGCCAAATAGTTGTCTTATTAGCGTAAAAGGCCAAACTCTGTGTAAAACTTGATGGTGCATGGATAATAGATAACCAGCATAAAATAGCCAATTATCCATCACGACTGAGATCTTGATCGTATTCTGGGCTAAATAGCCTTATCACGTACCTTTACAAATATAGCCGAGTTGGCATATTTCGAGGAGATAGCATACGACGTACTCCTATAGTTGAAAATAGCCTGGTTGGCATAAAATGCAAGGATGGTGATATGAGTGTATTAGTTACAGTTTTAGCTTTCCTAGTCAATTATCCATCACGACTGAGGTCTTGAGCGTATTCTGGGCTAAATAGCCTTATCACGTACCTTTGCAAATATAGCCGAGTTGGCATATTTCGAGGAGATAACATACCACGTACTCCTATAGTTGAAAATAGCCTGGTTGGCATAAAATGCAAGGATGGTGATGTGAGCGTATTAGTCATAATTTTAGCTCTCCCAATCATGACAAAATCTAAATAATATAACCAAATCTCGTGCATTAAATACAGAGATATGCCTCCATCTCGTGCATTAAATGCAGAGATGTGCCTCGAGCTCTATACGAGAAATAACTTTTGACGTGGCGTCTGATTTTGTCTCATCTTGAACGTAAAAACTCACTTCTGCCCATGTAGAATAGGCAGCATATTCTTTGAATGCGTAAAAATAACTTGTATCAAGAATATGTCACTAAACGACAGCCTGGATCTCTATGCAAAATCATCATCACAGCCGTCCTCTCGATCACCGTATAATACTTTTGTCAGAAGTCAGGTTCACTGTTTTGTCTGACAAATTCATCCGAGGAATACGAAGAGTTCCTCGTACAACTTTACGCTGCATTAAAAGCAAACATATTTTAAATTTTATGCAGGGAGGTATAACAACCTTTTACCCAGAATAGCCTTGAAGCACTGCTTTACGCGGGCAGCTCTGAAGCTCTACTTTATGCCAAATAGCTCTGCATCTCTGTTTTACGCGGGTAGCTCTAAAGCTCTACTTTACGCCACACAGTCTTGAAGCTTTGTTTTACGCGTACAGCTCTGAAGCTATATTTTATACCACACAGTCTTGAAGCTCTGTTTTACGCGAGCAGGGACTTCATGTATTTGGGAGTTTTGACTGTATAATACGCGTATGATTCCCCAGCATATTTTATGCTTCTACAAGACCCCCTTCAAAGTTTTCAAATTCCTCGTAATTTGAAATACTTTGAATAAAGCATAAAATGGTCAAATTTGACTCATTCTTCGAGGCTAATTTTTTGGCGATATTTAAGAAGTTGTTTGGATTTGTATGTTCTCTTCTGCCTATATAAGGGAAAGCAAATGAACTTGTTTTTTCCATACTCCTTTCACTACAAAGATGGCTGCTGAGATTCATTGGGCTTAACTGAGAAAGAAGAAGATTATGCTTTTCCAGCATGTAAGGAGCCATAAAAAGAGACGCCTTCGAGCAAATAGTCTCTGCAATGATGGACCATGGAAGGATATCATAGCTTCCTTTGCTCGAGATAATCAGCAATTTTATATGGCGATTCGTCAAAGAGAGAGGAAGGGTCACATTGGACCACACAGCTTGCTAGCTGTATTTTCCCCTATTATGAAGCTAGACCCTGGTGGGCAGCTTGGTCGTGTCTTCCAGTATTGTGTTGGGTATGAATCCCAATCACAATTCTAAGCATGGCCACCGATGACGTATGGGGGGTAGGCTTGAATAATTTAAACAGGCCCAGTTTTGTATCCTCCCTCCATTCACCATTTTTTTGGCCCCCGACCGAAGAAGTATTGTAGAAGAAGAAATAAAGATCTCCATCAGACGAGAACCTAGCGTAATAGATTTCCATCATATGAAATCATGATCTTGAATATTAATAAAAAATCCTTTATAAAATAGATTTCAATAATATGTAATCATGATTAATAAATTCGTCTTCTTTTACGCAATATTGATTTGCCATATTGCTGTGAGGAAGTCTGATAATACGCAGCTTCAATTTTCTTGAGTAGACTCTGACAAATATGCCTCTAGTCATGTCCCAACTTTTACGCGTAGAAGAAGATGTGTAAAAAGTTCTTTAGCATTTAAATTGTCTTGAAGATCCAATTGTCATACTGTTTTTGACGAGGAGTATATAGAATTCTGAACCGTTATTTCTCTTTCATAAATCATTTGTTCAGAACATCATCTTCGAAAATGGCTTCTCGAAAAATTCTCGAGTCAGGGCAAGAAATATCCGCCGAACAGGCCATCCCTAAACTAGACTTCGAATGAACTATCAATGGCCAAGGGAGAAACTTTATCTCCTGTGAAGTCAGAGATTTTCAGGGAACCCCTTGGTCCTTTCGTCTGATGAAGTCTTCTCGAATGAAAAAGAAAAGAAAACGTTGATAAGAAGAGCATTTCCTGCGTAAACTCTTGTAACCGGCTTCTTCAAGCGTAAAACCCAGATTATCAATATATACGCGTATTCTGCTGACTGATCTGTTCCGCGTAATCATAGATCCGCAGCTTCTGAGCGTAAAATCGTAGATTTGTAGCTTTTGAGTGTAAAATCGTAGATCTGTAGCTTTTGAGCGTAAAATCGTAGATCTGTAGATTCTGACCATAAAATTATAGATCTGTAGCTTCTGAGCGTAAAATCGTAGATCTGTAGATTCTGAGCATAAAATCGTAGATCTGTAGCTTCTGAGCATAAAATCATAGATCTTTGCTCTGCGAATAAAAATCTGAGCGTAAAATCAGGGATCCGTTACGCAGCGTGACTATCTGTCTTCCTTTTTAAATGATCGCTGACGTAGTCCCAAATCATAACCGACTATTAAAAATCGAATTTGGTTAAGGATTCGGAGAGTCACTTGAACTCTATAAATAGGCCTAGGTCATGAGAGAGAAAAACCCTTCATCTCTCTTTGAAAAACCCTTCGTTTCTTTCTGAAAACTCTTCGTCTCTTTCTGAAAAACCTCAGATTCGCCATGGAACCAAAACAGACCTCCGCTGCTAAGGGAAAGAAAGCCGCTTCATCATCTCGCTCCACTGCTCAAGCACGAACGACTCCTACATGGCCAAGCGAGCCTCGTTCTGAACGAAGTGCTCCGCCGTCTAGTTATGCACCGGGCATTACAGGTAAAACTTCGAGAGAAATAAAAACCTTTTGCACACGTTGTACGTGTATATGCAAATACGCCAACATTCTTAATGTGTCAGCGTAAAACTCCATATTTTTGCAGTCTGGCGTAAAAACTCAGACTGTCAAATTTTGGCGTAAACTGCAAACCTTGCGTTTTACACACTGGAAGTAAATTCCAGCGTAAAACTCAAATTTTTGTAGTCGGGCATAAAAACTCAGACTGTTAGGTTTTGGCGTATACTGCAAGAGTGTAGCACTTTACATTTTACGCGCTGAAAGTAAATTCTAGCGTAAAACTGACTTATTCTCTTGCTTTTTGCAGTGGACCTACAGATCCCCCCTCTGGCTGAAGTAATGGACTCTGCTGCTGGAATATTGAATTCTAACTACTTGGAGGACTTGTCCCATGCGACTTTCTCTATCTCTGGAAACGAGTATCCTCAAGAAAGGAGAACTCTGATCTCGGCCCAAGGAGAAAGAATGTTGCTGAGTATGATCAGTGGGGAACCCTTGACATACATAGATGGAACCGAGTATAAGAAATCAGCTTTCTTATTTGGGGATGTTATTGATAAACAATCCCAAACGAAGCCCAAGAAGGAAGATTTGGTATTTTTTGTTGAGGGCACTATTATGCATCTGTCGAAGATGTCTAGAGATTACCCCATTTCTGCATTCTTCTATGCCACACATCCCAAAAGGATAGTATGAACTCTGACTCCTGATCTTCATGCCCAGCCAGGGAAGATCTTCTATAAGAAAGGATTAGATCGAGGATCCTTCGTAAGTAGTCCCTCCGGCCCAGTCATGCCCTTCAGAGGATTACTACCGGGCAGCGTCCCGAGTGAAGACTCTTCCTTGATCCAGCCATTTCAAATGGCAACTTTCTGTAATGAATTCATGGGGCAGGGAGGAGTATATCCCAGGGTTAACCCTCGCACCAGTGGATGGCTTAACCCCCAAAATCTTCGATGGGCCAGTTTAACTGCATGGGCCCTGAAGCACTTTCAGATGGAGCTGGAAAGTATTAACTTATTTGAGGCTGTGAGTGGTACTAGTGTTGGGCTGCCTATCAACCCTAATTTTTTCTTAGCTTTGATGGAGCGATATAACTCGCTAACTGGGACTTTTGCCACTCCGATAGGTGAGTTGGGCCTAGCCCTTCATGAGATGGCAGATATCTCAAAGCTGCCAATGGGAGATATTCCTTATGAAGAATACGTCCCCACCAACAGAGAGTTGAAGGATACCAACCCTCGGGTAGTGGTAGTGTACCAAGAGCTGATGAGCCACTATCTTGCATGCACCACCTTCTATAAAGAGCCTTCTGATTTAGCCCATATTAACAAATGGGTATCCTACCTCTTCTTTCATCAGGCTAGAGATGCCAAGCAGGATAAGGTTGTAGATAGCAAAGACAAACCTTTGAACCCTCTGAGCATTCTTAATGCCAACACAATCATGATCTTATTGAAGATGCAGAGGCTCCAGATTATGTTCTGAATGAAGATATAGGGGGTTATCCTGCAGGAACCAAAGCCTACAGTTATATGAGGCATTGCCGAAAGCCTCTGTCAAGAGAAGCTCAACTGGCTGGCTTCTTTTCTATTTGGCTACGCCGATGGGTGGTGCCTGGCATCGCGTCTGCGGACTGCATTCATCGCAACACCTTATGGCCCACATTGTATTTGGTATTTGGAGCAAGATTGGGCTTGCTCCCTGCCATGGTATGCAAGATACAAGCTGGCCTGAGGGCTATTACTGATGGGCTGTTGGCCGATACTACACAGCGCGAAGGATATCCCAGAGTGGAATTATCATTCTTATATCTGATGGGATGGTTAATCCTTCACAACACCAGAGTGATGTCTCTCGGATCTGCCAGTGGTTCGGGCAATAACTTCTTGTTGAATTACAAGAATTCTTTTGGAATGTGACTAGCGTCATAGATTGTCGACTGGCACTAAATTTTGCCTATAGTTGGAAATTCTTCTGCACCGTTACCCCAGTACATATCAATCAGCAGGGGGCTAAACTCCATGATATAGGTCAGGGGAAGACTACTCTTTCTCCTGAAGCCTTTTTCTGGCTGGTCTGCATTAGACCTTCCCACCTGCTGTACAGAAGTGAGGACCACTACTACTTGGAGCCTTATCTGCCTAGCCCTTTCGCCAGGCAATTTGGGTATGATCAGTTGCATATGGGAAATTCCATTATCAGCTTTAAATTCAAAGGTGGGCTTATTGATGGAGCTAGAGGATGGCGGTATTTTATCATAGGTTGCACTGGAGCAACCTTTGTTGTGCCCGCGACTTCTCTCTCCATGGAGTTGCGCATTCTTCATTCATACGCACAGTTTTATGTGTCTATCAATATCTTCTATCATGATTTTGATGTACATAGAAGTTTTAGAATGCCCTCCTATAAGTCCACTGGAAGAGAGGAGATACCATTTGTCTCCTCTGATGAAGGTGATAAAACTACTGGTGCAGATGATTATTTGTTAATTTTACCAAGAGGCGTAATAGCTCCCCCAGCAGAGCCTCTCATAATTTCCAATAAACGAAAGGCTTCTACTCAGAAAGAGCCTTCCCCCCGTAAGAAGAACCAGACTAACAGAGGTCCTAAAAAGACTTCCACCAAGGGGGCCTCTTCCAGGAGTGAGCCTATTATTTCTTCTGTTAGGGATGATTCTTTGATTATGGGTCCTTCGCCTTTTAAAGAAGAAGCATCCACAGTTCCAGCTGAAAGTGCTGGAGATTCTTTGCCAGCGACTGCTGCCGCGATTACATCTACCACCGTTTCTGGTGATGCTTCTATATCATCTTCGAGGCCGAGCTCGCTAATAATCCATATACCTTTTATAAGACAAATAATGGGACTAGCCCCTCCTTCATTTGTAAGTATTTCAAGCGAGATTCCACTCGATGAACCTCGAGTAGATCTGGATGATGACTGGGATGATGAACCTCAAGCGTCAGTTGGTGTACTCTCTTCTCCAGGTATGACAGCTTGTTTAGCATCATTAAGAAATGATTTAGCTATACAGGCTGCAGACGCACTATACATACCATCGGCCATGAATAAATATTGTCTTTACACTTTTTTCAGGAAAAATTAACATCAAATTGATATTAACTTCCTTTTATCTTATTTTCAGGCGAAGACATTTCCGGGGAGGGTGGAGCTGAAACAACCTCTAATTTTGTTGCGGATCCAGCTAATGAAACAGCGGTGACCACCGTCGAAGAAGCATATCTTGAAGCCGTTAATCTTTCATCCGCAGCATTCTCAGATATAATCCTGCCAGTTGCAGTTCAAATAATATCAAAGATGGATGAACCCACCATCTCGACTGTGCCTCCTTCGTCGAGCATGCCAGCAATTTCAACTATTGTTGGTGTCTCTTCTTTTGTCGCGCCATCTGTTGAAGCAACGACTGTGGCAACATCCTCTGCAGTTATTGACTTACCGATATTGCAGCCACTCCCAGCGTCCATTCGAGCTTTGCTATGCTAGTTGAACATACACTAGCATATTCTACCTCACTTTGAAAGAATTGATATACATGGTGCTGGAGAAGAATCTAGGCTTTGATACTCTGAAGACGTCCTCCAAGCTCACTATAGCGCAGATTAGAAATTTTAATAACGCTGAAAGAGCTAATGCGCTTGAGCAAATGGTTAATTATAGAACAACCCATTAACGAATATTTATAAATATCCTGAGGCAGCATCAATGACTTAGTTCAGGCTGAGTATGACTCACTAACTGCGGAATTTGCTCAGAAGACATAAACTTTAAACAAATCCCTCCAGGGACATCAACAAGAGATGGAGAAAGAGCAAGCAGTATTGGTAGAGAGTATTCCTCAACTAGCTCAGTGCTGTGCCAATTGTGAGGGATATGAAGTGAGGGTTCAAGAATTGGAAGCTGAACTTGCTCAAACAAGGGAGAGGCTTCTCAAAGCATCGCTAGTTCGTGATGTATTGGAGGGCCAAGTGTATACAGCTCAGCAGAACTTGACACATGTGGGTGTCATCCACTCAAGTTTTATTGATTCGCTGTCCGAACTATCTCTCTTGAGCAATGACGAAGCAAGGCTGGAGCTGGCTCATACCAACATTTTAAACTCCAGGAATGAGAAGATGGCTGCTTTGGCGCAACAGATCCGCAATTTAACTACTACTCCCCAATAATGTACTTTTTTGCTCCTTTTGTAATTTGCTATTCCTAGAGATAATAAAGATACATTTTCTGACTTTATGGACCCATCACTTTAGAATATAAATGATAGGCTAAGATAAAAGTGATATCAGAGGTAATATGGACATGATATACTTTCAGTAAGGTTTAGCTGAATATATCTATTCAGAGGTAATACGAACATGATATAATATGATCCAACTAAATTTGTATACAAAACACTATCATAGGTAATATGGACATGATAGGTTTTGAAGTTTCAAATTAGTTAGACATATCTATTCAGAGGTCATAAGAACATGATAGAATATGATCTAACTAAATTTGTATACAAAACACTATCAAAGGTAATATGGACATGATAGGTTTTGAAGTTTTAAATTAGTTAGACATATCTATTCAGAGGTCATAAGAACATGATAGAATATGATCCAGCTAATCTTTGTATATAGTTTCATCAGAATGAGATCTTCATCATAACCTGTTAAGCAAGGGAGATCAAGCATAGTACTTCTTCAGGAATTTGCCGTTGATAGGAGCCATTATCAAATCTCTATTAGGCTTGGCTAATCTGTAAGCGCCATTTGAAAATATTGTTTTAATCACATAAGGGCCCTCCCATTTGGGCTAGAATTTGCCCTTACTTTTGTGCGTAATGATCATTGGCCTCTTCACAGCTAAAACTAGATCACCAACTTTGAACACTCTTTCCTTCACTTTTTGATTAAAAGCTCTGTAGATGCGTGCCTGGTAGAACTCGATGCACTGTTGAGCTTGAAGGCATTTTTTGTCTAGCCCTTTTAGCTCTTGAAGTCTTAAACGATCATTATTTTCCTGAGTCAGCTCATTAGCCACTGCTATTCTGAGTGATGGAATTTGAATTTCAATGGGGAGAACTGCTTCACACCCATAAACTAATGAAAATGAGGTACAACCCATTGGTGTTTGTACCATTGTGCGGTATGCCCACAGACATTCTCCCAACTTCTCGTTCCAATCTCTTTTGTTCGAAGAGACAAACTTCTTCAAGAGTTTGATGATGGTTTTGTTGAAGGCTTCCGCCAAACCATTAGCAGCAGGATTATGTACCGTTGAGGCTATATTTTGTATCCGATTCTTATCGCAAAATTGGTAAAATGCTTGACTAATGAATTAAGGCCCATTATCATGAATTATCCTTCGAGGTATCCTAAAGCAATAAATTACATGATGCTTGATAAAGCAGATCACATTGGATGTCTTTACCTCAACAAGACGAATCGCCTCTGCCCATTTGGAGAAATAATCAGTGATAGCCAATATAAACCGATGTCCTCTAGAAGATGAAGGATGAATAGGACCAATGATATCCATACCCCATGCTTCAAAGGGCCATGATGCAATAGTAGGATATAAATATTCAGAAGGTTGATGTATAAAATCTGCATAAACTTGACAGGCTTTGCATTGTCTTACATATTTTACGATATCTGCAATCATAATAGGCCAGTAGTAACCCATCCTCCTGATACGATCCTGTGCTCCACATACTCCATCATGAGCTTCTCGGATAACCCGCTTTGCATCATCATCAGAGAGACATCATAACAATAGTCCATCATATGTTCGGCGATACAGACTTTGTGAAGAAGCATCAAAATAGAAACGTAATGATCATCTTTTGATAGATACTGCTTCTTTAGGATCCTCTGGTAAGATTCCATATGACACGAAGTCTATAAAGGGACTTCTCCAATCTCTCTTAGTAGGAACCGTGTTTATAACATAGCTGCGTTCTACGTAAAAATTATTTTTCACACAAAACAAATCTCTGTTAAGAAGGATCACCGAATTCTGCCTTCTTATAGGAATAGCTAGATCTGCAGCTAGACTGGCCAGAGCATTAGCTTCCAAATTTTGAGATCGAGGAACATGTTCTAAGAAGAATCCTTTAAAAGACATTGCTATTTCGATCGTTGTTCGGTGATAAGGAATGAGGTCTGGATTGCGGGCTTCATATATTCCTCTGACCTGATTGACGATCAGCTAAGAATCACCAAAAGCTTACAAGTATTCAACATCCAATTCTTTAGCAACTTGAAGCCCGATTAGTAGAGCATTATACTATGCCACATTATTAGAGCATGGTTCACTAAGAGAATATGCTCGATAAATGACAAGTTTATCAGGAGTCACCAGAATAATTCCTACTCCTGAAACTACATTTCCCTTGAGACCAGTTCTGGAAGCACCATCAAAGAATAGCTGCCATGTATCACCTTCCATTGCTGAATTATATTCTGCAACTTCGTCGAGAATGTCCTCGTATAATTTGGAGGTTTCTGGAATTGGATGGGCAGCTAAGAAATCAGCCAAGGCTTGACCTTTCATAGATTTCTGAGGGACGTACACCATATCATAAGGTGTCAACAGCATTGCCCAAGTCGCGAGTCGGGAATTAAGAATACTTGGCTTATTCATCAATACCCGAAGTGGATTGATTCTGGAGATGATATGAATAGTTTGGCCTATCACATAATATCGCATTTTCTGAATAGCAAATATTAGGGCCAAGCATTATTTTTCTATTGGGTTATACCTGTGTTCTGCTCCGACCATCATCCTGCTTAGATAGTATATAGCTTGTTCATGACCCTCATTATTCTTCTGTGCAAGAAAAGCCCCTAAAGAATGATCCATTGCTCGAACATACAACAAATATGGTCTTCCTATGACAGGAGGCACCAGAACTGGAGGATTAGTAAGATAGCGTTTGATGTTATTAAACGCTTGCTGACAGGCTTCGTCCCATACAAATGACACACCTTTCTTCATTAGACGAGAAAAAGGTTGACATCTTCAAGAGAGGTTGGATATGAATCTCCTGATATAAGCTAGACGACCTTGAAATCCCCTAAGTTCTCTGAGATTATGGGACGGTCGTATTTCTAGGATAGCTTTTACTTTATCAGGGTCAACTTGAATGCCTTTAGCAGTAATGACAAATCCCAAAAATTTGTCACTGGATACACCAATAAAGGACTTTGTAGGGTTCATTTTGAGTTGATGTTGGCACATCAAATAAAATATTGTCTTCAAGTCTTGGATGTGATTATCCTTGAGGCGGCTTTTGACAGCAATATCGTCTACGTAACATTCTACAGTTTTACGTAAATGCTCATAGAATATGTTACTCATAGCTCTTTGATATGTAGCCCCGGCATTCTTCAATCCAAAAGGCATGACTGTATAGAAATATACCCCCAATGGTGTAAGAAAGGCAGTATGCTTCTTATCTTCAGGGTTCATCTTAATTTGATTATATCCTAAAAATCCATCCATGAAAGATATGCGCTCAAAACCGCACGTATTATCGATCATGACGTCTGTAATGGGAAGAGGGAACTCATCTTTAGGGCAAGCCGCATTTAGATCTCGGAAGTCGATGCAAACACGAACTTTTCCATTTTTCTTCATAACTGGGACAACATTAGCGACCCAATCAGAATGTTGTTCTTCCCGGATGAACCCACAGGCTATTAATTTTTTGATTTCAGCTTCAATGGCATCCATTATATCCGGGCGAAACCGGCGTTGGTGTTGCTTTACAGGCTTTGAATTGGAAAATATATTGAGTTTATGGGTAGCCACTTTTGGATCAAGGCCTGGCATATCCTCATAATTCCAAGCAAAGACATCGATATATTCTTTTATCAGCTGGATAATTTTTTTCTCTTTCTTTTTCAGAAAGATTGTTGCTGATAAATATCGTCTTTGGTGAAAATTCATCCCCAACATTGACTTGGATAATCTTGTCTTCAGTGGGTGGTTCTTTTTGTTTGAACCAAAGTTTCCATTGTGTATCCATTTGCTGTGCCCAGGATTCATTTTTAAATGGTTCAGACTCTTGCTCCTCTATTTCGAGAGAATCTATCAACACCATATTTACTGATAATGCCAGTTCGAATTCATCATCTGAATCAGAGGATGACAGATCACCTTGAGAAGAGGAAATGATCTCATCGCTTAACTCAGAGTTGTTTGAAGTTGCAGGAGATATGGAATACCCTAACCCAAAATGAGTTCGTTGACAGTAGGGATCACCATGCAACGACATTCGTCTGCCTTTTCCATAGTTGAGGCCTGGCTCCAACTTCAAATCATAACCCATGTTTTGCATAATCTTTAAAGCCTGTGGGCTATATCTGTGGATTTGCATGTTCCTAGCATCAGACTCGTGAGATTCTTCTTGTACAATTGGTCTATTCCATATACGACCGAAGACTGTTGGATGTTAATTGTTGCGAGTAGGTGGAACAATAAAGATAGAATCTTCATGTGGCCCATATATTGTGACGACATTAGAAGTTGACGCTACTTTCCACACATATGGATGATAGAAGTACATATCTTCCAAGAATTTTTGTGCTATGGGTTCTATATCTTCACGAGGAGAAAATTCCTGATTAGGAAATTGGACGTCAGTATACTGGAAAAAAGAATCTTTATTATCATCAGAAACCACGTTCCCGGTTATATTTACATCAACCGACTGCTTGTTGCGCCTAAGGTAAATGACCAAAGGTGGAGGTTTCTTATTTAGATTGATCACTAGAGGATCATTTCCTCCTCCTGATTTTGTTTTTCCCAAGTGAATAGTCATAGGTTCCATGACTTTCGGACGGGTAGTCCGCCCTTTCACCTGGATTGACAAAGGTTGCTCAGCAGATGGTTCTCCTGGCTTCGGGTGGGATTCCTCCTCCACAGTCTTTGAGGTAGGCTTTTCCTGACCAGGTTTCGGTTGCTAAAGCCTCTTCTTCCGATGCCGGGGATATTCCAACCATATGGCATGGTTTACATCTTGAGTTCTTCTTAGACCTAGCTTTAGCAGCTTGAGTCTCTTCCTCAATTTCTGATACTAGATCAGGGTGAACCCACATGATCTCCCCACGCTTGGTAGTTAGGGGTACTAAGTCATGATTTTGACCCCTGGTAGGAGGGAGATTAACAATGTTCATCATTGCCCATGGAATAGGTACTTCTTGAGGGAGAAGATTGCCAAATTGGAGTGAGATCATATTTGTAGTGACCGTCTTCTCGTTATTACACAGAGTAATGGCCTTGGCGTCGATCAACTCCTGGATTTTCCTTTTCAGTACATATCATGCCTTTGTGGGTTGATGTATGTATCTGTGGAAAATACAGTACTTAGGATTATTTGTACTGTCGACTTCATTTGGACGCTTTATCTCTGGTAGAGTAAGCTTGCCACTTTTGACTAGACAATCTAATATGCTTAAAATATCATCATCGTAGAAAGAATATTCTTCTTTAGGCCTAGAAGTTCCAGGATTCGTCTGTGTAGTTACCGGAGTATTTTGCCTGGACGTGTTGATTGCCAGGGCTTCCTTTCCTTTTGAACTACGAGTATGGTCATTATTGGAAGATAAACTCTTCCCTCTATCAGAGGTAGAGATCATGATTCCGTTGTCACGAGCCTTCTGACTGTTATCTACAGCGGCTACTGCCGATATGATAAATGAGGGCCAATCATGGAACTGATATGGTCCCATGAATACTGAGATCAGTGGAAGAAGGTTCTTTTTGCAGATGTCCACCAAGGCTGAATCTGGAAATCCAGGAGGCATATGTAAGGTAGCCTGACGAAAGCGTTCAATAAAAGTACGAACGTTTTCTTTTTCCTTCTGCTTTACTTCAATGAGGGATGACATAGACATATCCATTCCTCCCTCGTAGAATCGAGCGAAGAATAGAGTCTTGAAATCTTCAAAGAAAGTAATGTAGTTGTCAGATAGACTATGATACCATTGGTAAGCTACTCCAGACAAACAGCCCTTAAACACTCGAGTGAGAAGGGCGTTATTTCCCTGCAACAATACCGTCATCATGCTGAAGTAGTTCATATACTGGCTTGGCGACGTCTTTCCCTCAAACAAAACCATAGCCTGTAGTTTGTATTTTGGTGGAAAAGGGATCTCATCCCAGACAGCTGGATATGGCTGGTTAATTCCTAATTTTTTGAGCTGATCTTTATGCTTCAAGGCATCAAATTAGGCTTTTAATTCCCGAACTGCCTGTATCGGATCTTCAGTTGGGAGAGGGACACCAGAGAGGTGAGAGATAGGATGTATTGCAACTCCAACAGGAGGTAATACATTCTCTGGGTTGAGAGGTTGAGGAGCAGCTGATTCTTGATTTTGAAGAGGCTCCTGGCTTACATTGGCTGATGGTATATCTACCCCCACACGTAGTTGCGTCGGAGGAACTGGTATTTGAGCCATTGCAGCTGCGTGTTGGGTCACCATCATTTGGTGTATACTCTCCATCATGGTATGCATCTCTTTAAGCGATGCTTCCAATACAGCGATGCGTTGTTCAGTACTTCCTGATGGGGAAGCCTCTTCATGTTCATCTCCAATGGCAAAAACTTCCATTTCTCTGGAAGCCACTGAGGGATTAGTATAGATCTCTGTAGAGATTGAGTCTATACTTTCAGCATCGAATTCAGAAAGCTGGCGACCTTCAGTGTCGGAATCAGAAGAACATGAAGTCGATTGTCGTGACCTCGAGCGAGTGTTTCGAAAAATAACTTCTTCAAAAATTTTGATCAGTCTGTCAAATCTCCTTTAGCTTGGAGTTCTAGAGGGATGATGTCTTGAACTTGACCTTCCTCTAGGAATATGCGAAGCCATGTTACTGACGCAAATGTTGGTTCTTCTTCCTGTAAGGACAAAGAGTAGTTCAACCGGTCAAAAACTGACCGTTTTGCTTTAGAACAGCAATAGTTAATTACAACCTTATGACTATTACAACAATATTCTCTAGGGGGTGTAATAGACATATTAGGAGATCCCCTGTCTTTGCATTTCTGGATCAAGAAATCACGTAAATCAGGGGGGTTATCAGAAGAAGAAGAAGAAGGCTTATTCTACCTTTTTACATCAGTTGGAAGGTGGAGATTATGAACCATAACCCTTTCTCTGCCATAGGAATACAGTAGTTCATCCATGTGAGTAGCATATGATCCATCATCTGTCTGAGGAGCATATTTTCTCGTGAAACGGATCTTCTTTACGCAGACAGACTTATCCTGACGTAATTTGGAGTTTTGTACAGGTTCGCGTAAAACAGGGAAAGTCCTCAAACGGCCTCCAACGTCACGCGTAATCTGAAGAGTGGGAACTTTCTTCTCTTGTGGGCATACAATCCTAGAGGTTGGGAGAATCGCCAATTATTTTCCCTTGATGTGATCAAAGGGTCCATCTGCCTCATCATAGACGGGAGATGTATTTTTACTCGCAGGACGCGTTTAAAATTTCCGAATTGGCACTGAGGCCTTGCCGGGAATTTTATCTGCCACGTCACAGACGGGAGACGAAGGTTTATGCGTCGGGCGCGTCTTAGACTTTTGGATTGGTGCTGGGGCATTGCCAGAAGTCTTGTCTACCACATTACAAATGGGTGACAAAGTTTTACGTACAGAGCGCGTCTGAGACTTCTGGATTGGCAATGAGGCATTGCCAGAAGTCTTATCTGCCACATCACAGACGGAAGATGAAGTTTTATGCGTAGAGTGCATCTGAGACTTCTGGATTGGTACTGAGGCATTGCCAGAAGTCTTATCTGCCATGTCACAGACGGAAGATAAATTTTTATGCAGAGGGCGTATAGGCTGTGTTGTCACAACCTTGTTGATCAGAGAATGAGAGCTTGCAGGAAGGGTAGAGGACGTCTTAGGCATCCACACTTTATGCAGCTTCCTGTTATTCTAGACAGAGGGGGAATGAGAGCTACCCCCTGCACGAAGCATGTCTTCATAAGCAGATTGGTCGAACTAGACGACCAAATTCTTCTTCGTCGATCCGATGAATACAATATCGTGTTGAGCAATTGCTTTCTCTTCAGATGAGAAAGTCGTCCCCAGCAGAGTCGCCATCTTGTGTTAGATGATAAACAAAATGAAGGAGAGGGTTTATACGAAACCTTTCTTTTGTTTACAAACAAGAAAAAGAGTACAATTAATCCTATACGAGGATGTTAAGTACAATAAAAATGATTCTGGGGAGGTATTACTATAGGAGTCTGATCTGCTGTCGATCACTTTGTCCCTTGGACCACACGATGATGAAGAAGTGATGTAGAAGAAGAAGAAGCTTCAAAGGTTGCAAGGGGGATTGAATTCTCATTGGCAAAGTTGTCAACCCACACTCTCTCTCTTATCTCTCCTTAGTTTTCAAATTAGTTAAACATATCTATTCAGAGGTAATATAAACATGATAGAATATGATTCAACCCCCTTTTTTACCCTGTGACCAGGGGTCTCTATTTATAGAGATCAGCCAAATAATTGTCTAGTTGGCGTAAAAGCCAAACTGTGAAAAAAGTTGCATCTTTTACGCGGCGGTTATAATAACTGCTACCCACGTTCCAATTGTCTTCTGAATCTGCGTATGACATGTGTCCCATTATAAAATAACATGTATAACTGCTTCTCGAAGATCACGACATGCAAGCCACGTAGGTAACTGCCCCCTGCGTAAAGATGGTTGGCATAAAAGCCAAATAACTGTTTTGTTGGCGTAAAAGCCAAATAACTGTCTTGTTAGTGTAAAAGCCAAATAGCTATCTTGTTGGCGTAAAAGCCAAATAGCTGTCTTGTTGGCATAAAATCTATAGCTGTCTTGTTGGCGTAAAATCCAAATAGCTGTCTTGTTGGCGTAAAAGCCAAATATCTGTCTTGTTGGCGTAAAAGGCCAAACTCTGCGTAAAACTTGATGGTTCATGAATAATAGATAACCAGTGTAAGATAGCCAATTATCCATCACGACTGAGGTCTTGAGCGTATTCTGGGCTAAATAGCCTTATCACATACCTTTCAAATATTGCCGAGTTGGCGTATTTCGAGGAGATAGCATACGGCGTACTCCTATAGTTGAAAATAGCCTGGTTGGCATAAAATGTAAGGATGGTGTTGTGAGCGTATTAGTCACTGTTTTAGCTCTCCCAGTCATGACAAAATCTAAAGAATAGAACCAAATCTCGTGCATTAAATGCAGAGATATGCCTCCATCTCGTGCATTAAATGCAGAGATATGCCTCGAGCTCTGTACGAGAAACAACTTTTGACGTGGCGTCTGATTTTGTCTCATCTTGAGCGTAAAAACTCACTTTTGCCCATGTAGAATAGGCAGCGTATTCTTTAAATGCGTAAAAATGACTTGTATCAAGAATATGTTACTAAACGACAGCCTGGGTCTCTGTGCAAAATTATTATCACATCCGTCCTCTCGATCATCGTATAGTACTTTTGTCCGGAGTCAGGTTCACTGTTTTGTCTGACAAATTCATCCGAGGAATACGAAGAGTTCCTCATACAACTTTATGCTGCATTAAAAGCAAACGTATTTTAAATTTTACGTAGGGAGGTATAGCAACCTTTTACGCAGAACAGCCTTGAAGCACTGCTTTATGCGGGCAGCTCTGAAGCTCTACTTTACACCAAACAGCTCTGTATCTCTATTTTACGCGGGCAGCTCTGAAGCTCTACTTTACGCCACACAGCCTTGAAGCTTTGTTTTACGCGTACAGCTCCGAAGTCATATTTTATGCCACACAGTCTTGAAGCTCTGTTTTATACGAGCAGGGACTTCATGTATTTGGGGGTTTTGACTGTATAATACGCGTACGATTACCCAGCATATTTTATGCTTCTACAGAGTCGTCGAGGAGGGTGAGAGAAAGTCGACGACGGGATAGAGATGGGTAGTTGGGCATCCAGTCGAGAGGGGCTGCTGTCGTCGAGCTCCGACGGTCAGTGGATGGGTGGTGGAGATCGGCTGTGATGAGGACGGGGACGTCGAGGGATCAGTACAGGCGATTCAGCGGGTTTAGCAGGGAGTCTGGGCGGAGAACGACGGTTCAACGGATTCAGCAGTCGGCTCCGGTCGGGTTAGGGGCTGCTCCGGCCAGCGGTTCATAGAGGGAAGGAGAAGGAAGGAGGAGATGAACAGTAGGGTCGGCTAGGGATTGGTTAGGTTTAGGTAAAAAAGGAAAAAAATAAAGAAAGGAAATGAAAAAGTTATTTATATACATATGGACTTTGGGTTTGGGTTTGACCTAGGTAGATGCGCTTGGTCAACATCTTCTTGGGATGGGCTTGGCCTTACATGGGGATATTTGGAGGCTAGGATTTGCTTTATTTAAAATGCATGGCTAGGATTAAATGAGGGGCGATGTTGCGCGTTGCACATTTCAAAATTTTATGGGAAAAAATTCATATAAAGGGAAAAATAGATTTCTTCATGTATTGTCCAATGGTGTGGACACCTTAGTGCATTTTTGTATAAAAATATCCAACAATTGGGAAAATTACACAAAGATGGAAATTAGATTAAATTAATTAAAATTAATACACAATGTCTTCTTGAATTAATTAGAAATACATGGAGATAAAATTAGGTGGGACACAAGTGTCATGGACGTAGAGGGCTCAGAGTAGAGTAATATCATTAATTTGGGTTGCACAAAATGTCACGACCCGCACCCGGTTTAGGGGCACGAGTGCGTGGGTACGTCCAGCCTACGCCGCAGCAGCGGCGGTAGAACGCTGTCTAGGTATTGATACCATCTAACTAATGTCACGCAGATATCCAATCTCCATTAGGAGGCACGGATGACACAAATAGATGAACATATACTCAATCACAGGATTATAGCATGATAAGATTTTGAAACAGAAATTGAAATTAAACACAACACAAGTCCACAAGAAATAACTTAACTTAACAATATTCAAGAATCATCGAATGCCGGAGACAAATCCGGTACCAAATAGTCTACTTAAAAACTAACAAGAATTAATAATTTCCAGCTAGACCTCCTGGAATCACAACTACTATCAAGTCTGCAGCTACTCACCATAAGTGTCGGACAGCGGTCCTCTAAGGCATAGTCTGGAAAAATATTTCCAGTCAGGAAGGAGCAAAGCACAATCTCAAATAACAGTTCCATTAATTGATAATGTCTATAATACAATAAAACATGTCATGCTAGCTACTGAGAAGACAGTGAAATAAATGAAATGGCAATTTTTAAGAGAGACAGGCAATATGATATAGTCAGTGCATGTATGGAAATAAAAAGAACAAGGAACAGTATCATATACGGGTGATGTAGTATATGATTTAAAATAGGGAACTGTAACTATTCTAAGTGGTTTAAGATTGTAGTTTCAAAATGTGATCGGCTTGGGACATGTACAATTGCTACAGTCTGGCTAATCATACGTGGGGTATGATTAACACCAATAATATAAACTTGTACGATAGGTATTTGATCACATTTCTCACTAGCAATTTCCTCACCCCCAACTAGTACTGTGGATCCAATCATGACACGTCACGAATACACAACATTGTCTAATGTATTATGTACAATGTCTAATGTAAATGTCAATATAAATGTCAATGTAAATGTCGTGTATAATGTCAATACGATAATCAAGGTAACATCTCATGACTGCAGATCCAAGCTATACTAGTCCGTGTAGCACAGTGTCAAAGATTCAGTTGTAACATTTCAAGATCATTGAACTTATAGCTATTATCAAGAATTGGAAATTATCAGAGAATGTACTTGCCTTGGTCCTTAGCTGGTATTTATGGATGTCCTGTTCCAGAGTATCCCCTGGGTAAAACCAACAGTCCTATCAACACATTACAATATAACATTGGTAACAGAAGCTATCCTAACACACAATAGAAATACACTGGCCTTAGGGCTACGCTAGGTACGGTAGGGGTCATCTACTAGATAGGCCAACTACATATATATTAATATCCCTTAATTACAATAATAGCTATAAGTATAAATCTATACACTTTAAATAAAACTAATACTTGTATGTACATACAACATATCTCAAATTAAATACAACTACAAAATATACATGTATATATATTATAAAAAATGTACTAAGGGTTTATACAAAATATACCTACACATATATATCTATGTCAATTGAACAATAAAGATATATATATACACACCAAAAATAGTACGTATACTATTATTTTTATATACTAATTTATACCAATTAAACATACCTTGAAAATATGCTAAGTGTTTATATATTAAAATGCTTATAGTAGAACACGTATTTATATTTATCAAATTAAACACATATACCATGTATACGTATATATTTTAAAAAACATGCCAAGGGTTTATAAAATATATATACACATATATATATATGCCAAAATGTTTTTGTTAAACATATACCAATACGAAAATATATATATACATATATATTTATACCAAAATAATAATTATACTATATACATGTATAATAATATACACATACACAAAAATACATACCAATATACATATATATACATATGCCTTAATTAAATACATACTTATACAATAAAATAAAAATAAATGATATACTTATTCATATTTAAAAACATCCATTACATTATACAGTTAATTATTAATAAAATAAATAATATATATTTATACATTTATACCAAAAATACGTATTTGCTTTTATTTACTAGATATCTCGTATATATATAAAATAACCAATATATATATATATATACGATATATACATATATCAATTTAATCACACCTACTAGAATACACATATATATATAATCATACTTAAATATATATACATTAATTAATATCTACAATACATATACTAATTTTCTTTATATACTCTACATATTAATTAGATAGTTATTAAACATATATACTAATTTTATTAAACATTAATTTAATTTACATAATTACATATACATGCTAAGAAATATTTATACTAGATGTTTGTATACATATATACCAATATATATATATACAATTATATACTAAGTATATACCTAATATATATATATAACTTGATTTAAATATATACATATACGAATTATATTAATTATACTAATATTCATACATTATATATTTACTATACATTAATTAGATAATACTATATACATATACGTATATACGTAGGTGTCTACACAAAATTACATACTTACAAATACATATACATATTATATATATATACTCATGTATATACATATGTATATACACATATATATATATATAGAGAGAGAGAACAGGAAGAGGGAGAAGAAGGAGGAGGCTTACTGGGCTTGTCGCCGGAGCACAGGGGAGTCGTC
Organism: Iris macrosiphon; assembly: GCA_036927795.1. Classification (NCBI taxonomy): domain Eukaryota; kingdom Viridiplantae; phylum Streptophyta; class Magnoliopsida; order Asparagales; family Iridaceae; genus Iris; species Iris macrosiphon. Next base: position 125,032,332 of record JAYESA010000010.1, on the reverse strand, counting down.
GGACCGAAGTGCAACGGAGGGGCAGCGGTCTGGAGCAGTCAGAGGCCGCGGGGAGGTTGATGGCAGAGGGAGGAGCAGCACCGCCGGGTTGAAGATGGGGGTGGAGGCGGTTGTGGTGGTGATGATAGAGATGATGGTGGTGGATGGAGCCGGCCGCCGGAGACAGCAGGGAGGTTGACGGGTGGAGATGGAGGGATGAGCAGCGGCCGGGGGATGGAGAAGACTCGCCTGAGCCGTGCGGGGTGCACCGCCGGAGCGGGGAGCAAGGGCTGCGGTGAGCAGTTGCAGCGGGCATGAGCTCGAGGAAGAAAAACAGCGGACGGGGGCTCGGGCTTGGCTGATCCGCCGGAGTGGCCAGAGGGCCACCGGGCCGGAGGGAATGGCCGGACAGGCCGGGATTCAAAGAACAGTGGGGGTGTTTCCCCCCCCCCCCTTCTCTATTTTAAATTTAAAAGAAAAGCAAGGAAGAAGAAGAAAGGAAAAGAAGAAGAAAGGAAGAAGGAGAAGAAGAAAGGAAGAAGGAGAAGAAGAAAGGAAGAACCCTACGTATGAGAGAGGGGATGTGGGGGCTTGTGAGGAGGTGGGGTTTTCTATGTTGCCTAGGGATTAGGGTTTGAGGGTACAAGTCATTAAATAGGAAGAGAGAGGGAATGATGTAGGGTGATGATGGGCCAATTTCAAATGAATGGCTAGGATTGAACATGAGGAAATTATTCATGGGGGATGAGGGTTCTTAATTAAAATTAATAGGCTCCCTCATTGATTAAAATAATTAGGTGTTGGCACCTACAATTGAATAATTGCAACTTAGCCCCTTAAATTCGGGAAATTGCACAAACACATAAAATGACGAAAATTGGGCGGGCGATTCGGGGCCCGATATTTTGTAGGGTCAGGGGACGCTGTAAGATGGGTATGGGCTGAATTTGCAGGGCACTGGAATTAAATTGGGATTTTAGAATCAGATAAAATGGTATCCTCAATTTAAATAGAAATAAATGCAAGTTGTGTTCAACAATTAATTAGGAGTATTTGGGGCCAAAATCAGGTCAGGTCATCAATACCAATATTGAAGAAGACTCAGAACAGAATATTACCCTAATTTGGGTCGCACAAAAAATAGGTCAAGATGGCCTCCAATTTTCGATTGGAACGCACAACGATACAAAATAGAAATTTACTAAAATAACGTCCGCGACGATTTTTGTGCGGCCAGAAATAATGTACAGGAAGCATAATTATGAGTTGCAAAAATAGCGAAATTGAAGGCGGACATGTCTAGGGCAAGATTATGAAATTTGTCGGAAGACAGAAGTCAGGATAGTGCTCCAAATATCGAAGCAAAGGCAATGCGCAAAATATTAAATAAAATACAGTAATTAATTTCAATCTTCAAGAATTAAATTCTAGATAAAATAATAAAATCCAGAATTCTATAATTCGGACAGGGGTTCGTCTACTGGGCTTCTAGGTCTAGTCTGCTAGCTAAAAATAAAATAATTAACACTGCATATAATTATATATTTAACTACACATCGCACAAAATTATTTAAATCAAATACACTATCATGCAATTAATTAATTATAAATAACATAATATTAAATATTGTAAAAAATTCAAAAATACCCCTGTTTTCGGAATGTGGTAGTGACAAGTCTACCCACCTTAAAAGAATTTCGTCCTCGAAATTTAAAATCCTCATACTAGTGTTTAAATCATACACACTATTATTCCCGCAAATTTAAATCCATTAACCATGAAATCAGGTTATAATCCGCAATGTCTTTTCACAAATAAAATTTCTGTAATTATTTCATTCCTCGGAATAAAAATCAAAGTCCATTTGTCAAAATTCCCTTGAAAGTTTTGAGTTAATAATTCAATAGCCGGAATTTAATATCCACTCCTCAAGATACTCAACATTATGATATTTAAGGATTCTCCAATTGTTATATCCAATTATAAAGTTCAAAAATTCATAACTTGCAATTAAATAAATACATTGATAAATCTCCCAAAATTTCCAAATCAATAACCAACTTAAACATGTCATAATCTTTCCTGGAATTAATACATCATAATTTCCGTCATGTTAAATTCTTGACCCTTTATTTAAATCAATGTTTATCCTCAAATTTTTAAATCCTCGATGGTTTTATTTATGTATTTATTCCCATCAAATTAAATTCCTTAAATCATATAATCATGAACTACTCCATATTGTTATTTCACAATAAATTCTTTCAAAAATTCTATAATTATCATATCCCAAAAAAAAATCTTCAAAATAAATCAAATCCCATTCTTATCACAATATCCTCCAAAATTTTAAGTTAATAACGAAATACAAGAATTTAATATTCAATCCTCTAATTGAAATCCAGTCAGTGCATATTTCAAAATTGAATCTCGTCCCCAATTTGAATTTAACACTAATCCATTTGTGTTCTTATCCCTCGATTTATATATATATATATATATATATATTTTTTTTTTCCATAATATGCAACGATGTAATACTTATGGAACCTCCAATACAATATTCAAAATATAAGTTAACAACTTGCAGTCCAACAATATATCGATGCCCTTCTTAAATTCCTCAAATTCAATGATAAATTCCATCATTTCAAAATTTTCAAAAAATCAATGATTTAACAAAACTTCAATTACGCCATATTAAATTCCCAACTCTTTATTTAATTTAATATTTTCCTTCAAAATTTTAGGCACCTTGTCTCTCTTTGTCAAGTCATAACCTCTTCGTTAATCTTTTACTATAGTTAAATCCTCAACAATCAAAGTCTAAAAGAATTCTACCTACACCCATACAACATGCAACCTAAAGGAATTATGTATGATCATGGTGTCTTTTGCCAGGGTATTACAGTCTCTGTAATAGGGGTACTACTAACTACATTATAACAAGAAATCATGCATACAATTATTGTACCAAAGAATCAATCAATTAATCAAGTAGATAGGAACAGAATGAAGGAAAGAACAGAACTTGTTAACACATTACCTGCAGTATCGGTCTCCTCGACCGTCATCGCAAATGCTCGCCCTGCTGGGGTGGTTCCCTTTGCGGGTGCTGAGCAACATGCGGTTCTACAGGTAGCCTAACTGGATCTCTATAATTTGGAGTCGCGCGCTGGTTGGAAGAATAAGGAACTCGAAGACAATCCCTTATTCGATGTCCCGCAGCGCCACAGTGCAAACAAAGTCCCAGCCTCGTTCTACAGCTCTTCCGAAGGTGACCTGGCTTCTTACAGAAATAACAAGTTCGTTGATCCTGCTGTACAGGAACTGGTGCCGGGTACTGCTGTTGATACTGAAATGCCCTCGGCTGCCACTGGCCAGGATACTGCTGGGCAACTCTCTCAACTGTCTGTAGTGCCATCTGGTGAGCGTTCTCCATGCTCTCTCTTATCAGCTCGGTTTGTGCCTGGTGCGCTTCTGCTTGCACCCTCTGAGCCTCAGCTTGAACTCGCTGAGCATCTGCCGCCATTCTTTGGGCCTCTACCATGCCTTGGATCAAGGTGAACATCTGTGCCCCGTCAATGGACAAACCTCCGGAAATCAGAGTCGGTGGAGGAGGAAGGTCGTCCGTCACAGCTGCGGCAATCTTCTGAACAGGTGGAGGAGGAGGGTCACCTACGTGCATCGGAGATGTAGGAGGAACTACGGCTGTCTGTCCATCAGGTGGAGAGGTGGCAGACCCCTCTAAAGCTGATGTTCCCGCTCTCATAGACCATGTCTGCGGCGACATCCTGAAGACAGATCCCAAAGATTCAATTTAGGCAAAATACGATATCATCAAGGAAGGACAGTACAGTTCTAAGGAACAACATTCAAGATAAAAGATTTGAATAATCCTAGTTGATTGCACAGATCAAAGATGCATCCATGGTTGATACCTCTATCCCCTAGGTACCACAGTTCTTCTTGAAGCATACTCACTGCTAGCTTCCTTACCTACTGCAATCGCTGATACTAGTTATTCTTATCACTCTATGCATATCAATTGCAACACTCTATACTAAGTACTGCACTTTCTAATACAACCCTTGATGAACACCCTAGTCAGTTTGCAGTGAAATCTCAATCACGCTCAAGCCAACTGATCCTTACACATGCATCTTATCTACTTATATACTAATATATCTCTCTCACTATAAGATTTTATCCTCAATTAAAATACCTCAAAATAACTCCTCGAATAAATTTTTAAAGTAGAAATGCATACACTTTCCTCAAGGTTAATTATTTAAATACTAAAGTGAAACTTAATCACACAAAATCCTTACAGACTTGTCTAGGTTTATTGAATCGAATCTGAATCCTCAAAAAAATAAAATTTTAATAACCATATTTCAACTCTTAAATTTCAAAATTTTGCAATTCATTGAAATCTTCAAAATAAGATTTTATTAACATAATATCTCAACCTCTCAAAATTCTTAAAATTTGAAATTCATTTTCAATCCTCAAAATTAAAATTAAAATCCACCTTTCGTAGTCCAATAGCCCTAATGTTAAACATTTTCACTGTCCTCATCGACGTGTGTTATCAGATAATATCATAATTCAGTCTGCAAATTCTTTTTAATATAAAATCAACTCTATAATGAAACCTTAAATCCTAACTTAATACCTTAATTAACAACAATCAAAGCAATATCAACAAGGGAGAATGGACAGAACAAGGGAATGATTGTAAATTGGAAGTTTTAACAAAATTCTCAGGGGTCATCCCAGGAATCTCTCAAGGAATTGTGATTGAGTATTTGCTCTCGTCCTAGTATCCTATGTCCTAGATCCTATAGCAGGCACGCAGTAGTATAACAAGGATGTCACACTACTACGACATCGCTCTAATTGCGAAGTCTGACCTGCATGGGCCACCACTAAAAATGTGTCACGACCCGCACCCGGTTTAGGGGCACGAGTGCGTGGGTACGTCCAGCCTACGCCGCAGCAGCGGCGGTAGAACGCTGTCTAGGTATTGATACCATCTAACTAATGTCACGCAGATATCCAATCTCCATTAGGAGGCACGGATGACACAAATAGATGAACATATACTCAATCACAGGATTACAGCACGATAAGATTTCGAAACAGAAATTGAAATTAAACACAACACAAGTCCACAAGAAATAACTTAACTTAACAATATCCAAGAATCATCGAATGCCGGAGACAAATCCGGTACCAAATAGTCTACTTAAAAACTAACAAGAATTAATAATTTCCAGCTAGACCTCCTGGAATCACAACTACTATCAAGTCTGCAGCTACTCACCATAAGTGTCAGACAGCGGTCCTCTAAGGCATAGTCTGAAAAAATATTTCCAGTCAGGAAGGAGCAAAGCACAATCTCAAATAACAGTTCCATTAATTGATAATGTCTATAATACAATAAAACATGTCATGCTAGCTACTGAGAAGACAGTGAAATAAATGAAATGGCAATTTTTAAGAGAGACAGGCAATATGATATAGTCAGTGCATGTATGGAAATAAAAAGAACAAGGAACAGTATCATATACGGGTGATGTAGTATATGATTTAAAATAGGGAACTGTAACTATTCTAAGTGGTTTGAGATTATAGTTTCAAAATGTGATCGGCTTGGGACATGTACAATTGCTACAGTCTGGCTAATCATACGTGGGGTATGATTAACACCAATAATATAAACTTGTACGATAGGTATTTGATCACATTTCTCACTAGCAATTTCCCCGCCCCCAACTAGTACTGTGGATCCAATCATGACACGTCACGAATACACAACATTGTCTAATGTATTATATACAATGTCTAATGTAAATGTCAATGTAAATGTCAATGTAAATGTCGTGTATAATGTCAATACGATAATCAAGGTAACATCTCATGACTGCAGATCCAAGCTATACTAGTCCGTGTAGCACAGTGTCAAAGATTCAGTTGTAACATTTCAAGATCATTGAACTTATAGCTATTATCAAGAATTGGAAATTATCAGAGAATGTACTTGCCTTGGTCCTTAGCTGGTATTTATGGATGTCCTGTTCCAGAGTATCCCCTGGGTAAAACCAACAGTCCTATCAACACATTACAATATAACATTGGTAACAGAAGCTATCCTAACACACAATAGAAATACACTGGCCTTAGGGCTACGCTAGGTACGGTAGGGGTCATCTACTAGATAGGCCAACTACATATATATTAATATCCCTTAATTACAATAATAGCTATAAGTATAAATCTATACACTTTAAATAAAACTAATACTTGTATGTACATACAACATATCTCAAATTAAATACAACTACAAAATATACATGTATATATATTATAAAAAATGTACTAAGGGTTTATACAAAATATACCTACACATATATATCTATGTCAATTGAACAATAAAGATATATATATACACACCAAAAATAGTACGTATACTATTATTTTTATATACTAATTTATACCAATTAAACATACCTTGAAAATATGCTAAGTGTTTATATATTAAAATGCTTATAGTAGAACACGTATTTATATTTATCAAATTAAACACATATACCATGTATACGTATATATTTTAAAAAACATGCCAAGGGTTTATAAAATATATATACACATATATATATATGCCAAAATGTTTTTGTTAAACATATACCAATACGAAAATATATATATACATATATATTTATACCAAAATAATAATTATACTATATACATGTATAATAATATACACATACACAAAAATACATACCAATATACATATATATACATATGCCTTAATTAAATACATACTTATACAATAAAATAAAAATAAATGATATACTTATTCATATTTAAAAACATCCATTACATTATACAGTTAATTATTAATAAAATAAATAATATATATTTATACATTTATACCAAAAATACGTATTTGCTTTTATTTACGAGATATCTCGTATATATATAAAATAACCAATATATATATATATATATACGATATATACATATATCAATTTAATCACACCTACTAGAATACACATATATATATAATCATACTTAAATATATATACATTAATTAATATCTACAATACATATACTAATTTTCTTTATATACTCTACATATTAATTAGATAGTTATTAAACATATATACTAATTTTATTAAACATTAATTTAATTTACATAATTACATATACATGCTAAGAAATATTTATACTAAATGTTTGTATACATATATACCAATATATATATATACAATTATATACTAAGTATATACCTAATATATATATATAACTTGATTTAAATATATACATATACGAATTATATTAATTATACTAATATTCATACATTATATATTTACTATACATTAATTAGATAATACTATATACATATACGTATATACGTAGGTGTCTACACAAAATTACATACTTACAAATACATATACATATTATATATATATACTCATGTATATACATATGTATATACACATATATATATATATATATATATATATATAGAGAGAGAGAACAGGAAGAGGGAGAAGAAGGAGGAGGCTTACTGGGCTTGTCGCCGGAGCACAGGGGAGTCGTCGGACCGAAGTGCAGCGGAGGGGCAGCGGTCTGGAGCAGTCAGAGGCCGCGGGGAGGTTGATGGCAGAGGGAGGAGCAGCACCGCCGGGTTGAAGATGGGGGTGGAGGCGGTTGTGGTGGTGATGATAGAGATGATGGTGGTGGATGGAGCCGGCCGCCGGAGAAAGCAGGGAGGTTGACGGGTGGAGATGGAGGGATGAGCAGCGGCCGGGGGATGGAGAAGACTCGCCTGAGCCGTGCGGGGTGCACCGCCGGAGCGGGGAGCAAGGGCTGCGGTGAGCAGTTGCAGCGGGCAGGAGCTCGAGGAAGAACAATAGCGGACGGGGGCTCGGGCTTGGCTGATCCGCCGGAGTGGCCAGAGGGCCACCGGGCCGGAGGGAATGGCCGGACAGGCCGGGATTCAAAGAACAGTGGGGGTGTTCCCCCCCCCCCCCTTCTCTATTTTAAATTTAAAAGAAAAGCAAGGAAGAAGAAGAAAGGAAGAAGGAGAAGAAGAAAGGAAGAAGGAGAAGAAGAAAGGAAGAACCCTACGTATGAGAGAGGGGATGTGGGCTTGTGAGGAGGTGGGGTTTTCTATGTTGCCTAGGGATTAGGGTTTGAGGGTACAAGTCATTAAATAGGAAGAGAGAGGGAATGATGTAGGGTGATGATGGGCCAATTTCAAATGAATGGCTAGGATTGAACATGAGGAAATTATTCATGGGGGATGAGGGTTCTTAATTAAAATTAATAGGCTCCCTCATTGATTAAAATAATTAGGTGTTGGCACCTACAATTGAATAATTGCAACATAGCCCCTTAAATTCGGGAAATTACACAAACACATAAAATGACGAAAATTGGGCGGGCGATTCGGGGTCCGATGTTTTGTAGGGTCAGGGGACGCTGTAAGATGGGTATGGGCTGAATTTGCAGGGCACTGGAATTAAATTGGGATTTTAGAATCAGATAAAATGGTATCCTCAATTTAAATAGAAATAAATGCAAGTTGTGTTCAACAATTAATTAGGAGTATTTGGGGCCAAAATCAGGTCAGGTCATCAATACCAATATTGAAGAAGACTCAGAACAGAATATTACCCTAATTTGGGTCGCACGAAAAATAGGTCAAGATGGCCTCCAATTTTCGATTGGAACGCACAACGATACAAAATAGAAATTTACTAAAATAACGTCCGCGACGATTTTTGTGCGGCCAGAAATAATGTACAGGAAGCATAATTATGAGTTGCAAAAATAGCGAAATTGAAGGCGGACATGTCTAGGGCAAGATTATGAAATTTGTCGGAAGACAGAAGTCAGGATAGTGCTCCAAATATCGAAGCAAAGGCAATGCGCAAAATATTAAATAAAATACAGTAATTAATTTCAATCTTCAAGAATTAAATTCTAGATAAAATAATAAAATCCAGAATTCTATAATTCGGACAGGGGTTCGTCTACTGGGCTTCTAGGTCTAGTCTGCTAGCTAAAAATAAAATAATTAACACTGCATATAATTATATATTTAACTACACATCGCACAAAATTATTTAAATCAAATACACTATCATGCAATTAATTAATTATAAATAACATAATATTAAATATTGTAAAAAATTCGAAAATACCCCTGTTTTCGGAATGTGGTAGTGACACAAAACGATCAAGATTGTGTCTCCAATTTTGATTTGAATGCACAAGGGTATAAAGTTGATTTTATTTAGAATTAAATGTAAATATCTGCGGCGAATGTTGTGCGACTAAAATATAGCATAAGAGAGTATAATTATAAGTTACACCGAGGTCAGAATAGAAGGCGGGCATGTCTAGGACAAGGGTGTGAAGTTTATAGGAATGCAGTGGCTAGTATAGGAATGCAGTGGCTAGTGTAGTGCTCCAATTATCGAAGCAATGGTAAGGTACGCTAAGTGATATAAATATTGCAAAATTAAATAATATCGTCTTCTATTTCCAATTGGGTTCAAACTAGCCCTAGTTTCTCTATCTAAGCCAAGTAGCCCTAATTTTGGGTGAGGGGGTTTACAACGCCCTACAACTTTGATATATTAGCGCAACTCGTCAATACTCCAGCTAAACTATCGCTCTCTGAGCTCCTTCGTCTCTTCGAAGACACCCTGGATGCTCTAAGTGAGGCGTTGTAGAACGATGACACTTACCTGGCCCCGGTCAAGCCACCGGCCGAGGACCCCGCTGTATGCCCCATTACAGCAATGTGATGGAGGCAATACCCAATATCACGTTCTCGCAACAGGACATGTTGCTAAAGAATAACAGGGACGATCGCCCTTTGTACTATACATGGTATATCGGGCAATTAAAGTGGACCGGATGCACATTGGCCCTTGTTCTTCTATTACCATCTTCCCGTATAGTCTACTTCAGACCCTGGGAATCCTAATGCACCGGTTGGCAGCAACCAATACCACCATTAGCAGCTTCAATGTTGGATGGAGCTACTCTTTGAAGAAGATTTTTTTGAAGTGTCAGATCGATAATCTACGAATAAAGGTCACTTGCTACATCATAGACGTAGATGTGTCCTACAGCGTCTTGTCAGGATGTCCATGGATACATGAGTACATGATCATACTGTCAACTATACATCAGTTCTTGAAGTACGTTGATGATTACAGCATGGTCAGAACGTAGTTCGCCGATGTCGATCCATTCAAAGGGGTCGAGGCATATTACTCGAATTCGATCCTGCACAAATAAGTCCACCAAGATAAGGGTGGTAATGATGCCAACGATAAAATAGAGGCGGGTACCACAGCAGACAAACCTTTAAGGGTCCGTCTCAAAGGACGGGCTCCTAACATGGCTCTTCCCCTCGTGGTAAAACTTCTCAAGAAAGCGTCGGAACCTCCTACCGCTCTGAAACCTCTGGTGGTAAAACTTTACAAGAAGGCACCAGAACCTCTGGTTGTTCGCCTATGAAGGACAAATCGACCACCTAAAGAAGATCATGTATCAGTTACTGCTTCAGAACCACTGGTGGTGAAACTTCGTAAGAGGCCTCTAAAACCATCACCGATGCTAGAGGAAAAGTCCAGGAAAGACGAACTGGAGGAATACATGGCAGCTCAAACTGAAGCCCCTTCTCTTGACGATGTAATCCCTGTAGAAAATATACCTTATTTTATTAATAAATGATTATCTTTGAACTACTCTGATGTTATATGTCTAAGTACAATATATTCCTTAGAGCACGGTATAGGCCTGCAATTGCATACACAGGTGACTACCACTTATGCAGTGAACAGAATCATCCCTAGCCAAAACTCGCACTTTATAGTTCCAGCAAGGAGGAGGAGTGACATACCCATCATCTTTGGTAGAATAGAATATCCTCAGTCCTTCATCCCCGAGGAACAAGAACCAGAGCCTGAGGGAGGAATGATGCAAATATACCGCTACAGCTCACAAGTCAAGTACCTTATCCAGAAGATGGACTATGATCTTAAAAGCGACCGAGACCTAAATTATGGCAAAGGACGATGATTGCCCCTGTGTCTCCTTACTCCTGTAGGCAAGTCTAAGGATTACTACCACAAGTATCAACACAGACTAGGGTATGTTACACCTGATAGAACTGGGGATTCCCAGGACCGCAGGTATGCATGTCGATAGATAGAAGATTAACAAGTTTAATACGTGATCTAACCCTTCAAAGGCAGAAACTAGGGTTCACAAATTATATTAGAAGTAATGAGAAGAATATGGAGGTTTTCAACAACCTTGATAAGTTAGCGACCCCAAGATCTTTTGCACGTATTACTTTCTCAGATTGGACGTCGTGTGGGTGACGATATTTCAACCTTTTCTTCTCCTTGGTCGACCCTCTTTCTCTTCTTACGTAAAAAATAAATTTAGAGAAAGCTTTTTACTTTTTTATTATTATGACAGCCAGAGAATAGAGGATATATATAGGCTACGACAGGGTCCATGAGAAGAAATTAGGGTTAGATCTTCTAACGGATCTGGGTATCCCATGTTCAGTCCGAACACATAACCCTGGCCCGTTAACAATAGCTCGGTCCACTAAAGAGCTATTGTTGCACTACCTTTCCAATCCCAAATTATGATTATGGGCTCCTTCTTATTATATGCTTGTTTGTCTTTCCATGTTAAGATATCGAATGTCCGTCGATCAATTAAGTTACTGATAATTATATTGATCGATATCTTTTATCCTTAAGTAGTACCACTCAACTTTATTTGTCATATCAGATATAATCCACCTTCAGGGTTTATATAAAAATCCTTATAAGTTCCTTAAGGGGACATTATCAACTCGATGTATCAGGACATGGATTCCTTTTATAATCAACAGTCCATCATACACACAATGTAATTATCCAATTCATAGAGGTTATTGACCCATAATAAATCTCACTCTTTTATGAGTTAAAGTAATTCATACTGCATATACATGTCTGTTATTATATCCGGATTAAGAGCATAAGCATCAATAATAATAGAGGTATTTGTTCTCTTATGTAGTCATTACAAAGAGAAAACCTCAAGTAGTCATGTTCAATACATACAAAGTGTACTAGTGTAAATATATAGTCAAGATAGACTAATATCATATTATACCACAATATTTCCAATGGTTTGTCCAAGTCCATCTAGGTTGTGAACTATTTATATATTTCACAGGGAACTGATAATATGATCTTTCGTGTGACACCACACCATATTATCTACAATATAGAATATTAGACACTTGCATTAACATTATAACAAATACAACATACAACATACAACATACAACATATAAATATTTTCTCATATGATTCTTATTTAAAAATAAGGAAATATATTTAATATAAAGTGATGCTTTTAGTATATAACCCTAACAATCTCTCACTTATACTCAAAGTATTTTTTTTTAGTATACTGTTACAAATCTCCTACTTATACTTAAAGGCATGATGCTATGCATCTGACTCCCATTCTCTCAACATGACTATCAAAAGCCTTAGATGGTAAGCTCTTTGTAAAGGGATCAGCTAGGTTGTCTGCTGATGCTATCTTGATCACAACAACTTTTTCTCTCTTTACAAAATTTTGTATCAAGTGATACTTGCGCTCAATGTGTTTACTAGTCTTATGGGCTTGCGGTTCCTTTAAGTTTGCAACTGCACCACTATTATCAAAATAAAGTATAATAGTCTTAGGCAAACTAGGTATCACATCTAAGTCAAATAGAAAGTTTCTGAGCCAAATCGCTTCTTTGGCTGCCTCAGAGGATGCTACATACTCAACTTCCATGGTGGAATCGCAATACATTTTTGCTTAATGCTCCTCAATACTATGGCTCCACCTCCTAAAGTAAATACATAACCTGAGGTAGATTTCCAGGCATCCCTATTTGACTAAAAATTTGAGTCTTTATACCCAAAGGGCACTAAACTATCTGCATGATAAACCAGCATATAATCTTTAGTCCTTTTCAGGTACTTCAAAATATGCTTTACCGCAGTCCAGTGATCTTGTCCCGGGTTAGACTGATATCTGCTAACCATGCCAACGGCAAAGCAGATGTCTGACCTCGTACATAATATTGCATACATTAAGCTTCCTACTGCCGAAGCATAAGGAACCACTTTCATGTCATCTATCTCTTTATGCGTCCTAGAACACTGCTTCTTTAATAGAGCAATTCCATACCTAAAAGGTAAGAAACCTTTCTTAGAATTTTGCATGCTAAAACGAGTTTCTATAGTATAGATATAGGTAGCTTGGGATAAACCTAAGATCCTTTTCTTGCGATCTCGTAGAACTTTGATCCCAAGGATGTGACCTACTTCTCCAATTCTTTCATATCAAACTGCTTGGATAACTATACCCTTACATTAGATAATACCTTCACACTATTTCCAATGAGCAAGATGTTATCCACGTAAAGTACTGGGAATACCACTACGTTTCTGTCACACTTTATATATACACATGCTTCATCCAGACATTGATCAAATCCAAGATTTTATCACTTGATCAAAACAGATATTTCAAGATCTAGAAGCTTGCTTAAGTCCATAAATGAAATTCTTGAGCTTGCAAACAAGATGCTCTTTGCCCTTTTCAAAGAGCCCATCTAGTTGCTTTATATAGATGTTCTCCTCAAGACCTCTATTAAGGAAAGCCGTCTTGACATCCATTTGCCAAATCTCATAATCGAGATGAGCTGCATATATAAAAGAATCCAAATAGACTTAAGCATGGCTACTGGCAAAAATATTTTCTCATAATCAATACCCTCTTTCTGAGTAAAACTTTTACAACAAGCCGAGCTTTAAAGGTTTCAACCATACCGTCTGATCCTCTTTTTCTCTTATAAAACCACCTGCATCTAATGGTATTTACACCAGTGGGTGGTTTTAGAAGCTCCCAGAAATGATTAGAATCTATAGATTCTATTTCAGATATCATTACTTTTTGCCAAGATTCTGCATCTTTATCTTGGAGTACTTCATTATATATTATAGGTGCAAAGATCAAAATCTTGTTCCTCAGGGACGAAGTCTGATGACTCTCCTAAGAACATGAATCTGTCAGATTATATAATAACCCTCCCACTATGACGAGTCATTATAGGTTGTGGTGTAATATTTATGACACGTTATGCAGTCACTTGTGGTTCCTCCTGTTGTATTATTGGTACTGAAGTATTTGGTGTCTCATCTCTCAGTTCTTCTAGAACAACTCTACTTATGGGTTTATGGTTCATCACAAGTCTTCCTCTAAGAATTGGGCATTAGTGTTAACAATGACCTTCTAATCCTTAGAAATATAAAATAAACCTCCTTTCGTTCCTCTTGGATAGCCTACAAAAAAGTGTACTTTTGTACGAGATTCCAACTTATCTGCTTTCCTATTCAGCATATGTGTTGGACTACCCCAAATTCGAACATGTTTCAGACTAGGCTTACGCCCAATCCACAACTCTATGGCAGTAATAGGTACCGACTTATAAGGTACCAAGTTTAAAATATAAGCTACAGTCTCTAAGGCATATTCCTAAAATGAATCTAGTAAAACTTAATAGCTCATCATTGATCATAAGAGTCATATTCCTTCTTTCTGGTATACCATTCTGTTGGGGTTTTCTAGGTGCACTCAATTGGGATGTAATCCCATCTTCGGATAAATAGGCCCTAAATAATCCAAAGAGGTACTCGCCATCACGATCTAAACGTAATTACTTGATACACTTTCCATGATGTTTCTCCGTTTTAGCCTTGTACTCTTTAAATTTCTCAAAGCACTCAGACTTACGGCACATTAAATAAATGTATCCATACCTTGAATAATCGTCAATAAATATGACAAAATATTCAAAGCCACATCTAGCCTGGACAGTCATGGGCCTACACAAATCAGAATGAACCAATTCCAACACATCTTTGGCCCTATACCCCTTTGTCGTGAAAGGCCTTTTGGTCATTTTACCTTCCAAGCAGGCTTCGCAGACTGGAAGTGCCTCTACGTCCAATAAACTCAAAGGTCCATCTTTAACCAGTCTTTGAATCCTTCTTAGATTAATATGTCCCAACCACAAGTGCCAAAGATATGTTTGGTTCATACAAGAAGGTTATTTTATCTTATTTAAGTTAGAAAATGTGTTATTCATTTCCATAAGTTGCATTATGGGTTAAATATGATTAATGACATACAAATTATCAACTAACGCACTAGAATAAATAAAATGCTTATTTTTTCAAATAACAATATTGTCATTAAAATAAACTGAATATCCATCCTTAACTAGCATAGAAACAGAAATTAAATTCCTTCTAAGTGAAGGTGCATAAAGATAATCTCTCAATGTCAAAGGCTTATTTCTACCAAAAGATAAAATAATATCTCATACTGCAACGGCTGCTACTTTTATAGCATCACCCTTGAACAAGCATATTTCTCCATTACTAAGCTGATTGATTTCTCGGAACCCCTGTAATGAATTTCAGACATGATTAGTGGCTCATGTATCTACATATCAGGTGTTGGTAGATAACACCGCTAAACATGTTTCAACTATTAGTAAATGAGATATACCATCTTTATTCCCTTGTTTGAGAAGTGGATAGTCACTCTTCCAATGTTCTGACCCTTTGCACTTGAAATACTTGCCTTTCGGCTTTTTTACAATGCCTTGAGGTCACATGCCCTACCTTGCTGAATTTGCTTATTTCTGAATATTATTCTTCTTCTTACCGCCTTTCGGCTTAGAAGTAGAAGCCTTTTCAGTAACATAAATATGACCAATCTGCCTCATGAGAGCCTCAACATCCTACAGTCCTTTCGCAAGTTCTGTCAAAGTGTACAATCTTTTGTTCATGTTGTAGTTAAGGCAAAACATGTCAAACCTTTTAGGTAGAGTCCCGAGAATAATATCGACCTAGGTTTCCCCATCGATTTTAGCTCCAAGGATCTTCATCTAATTCAGATGACCCATCATCTTGAGAACATGATCCCTTACTGGCGTCCCTTCAGCCATAGTCGTATTCACCAAACTCTTTATAGTAAACTACCTAGCTGCACTACTCTGATGTCCAAAGAGTTCCTTGAGGTTGTACATTATGTCATAAGCTATAGCCATAGCCTGATGCTGATATAGGACATCATATAATACATCCGCTTGCCTCTGCTGTGCTGCCATCATCTTCTGGAATATGATGAACATCTGTGTCGCATCCGCTGGCACTGGCGGTGGTGGGGGAAGTCACTCAGAAGAAGCTAAAATTGGATCAACTCTACGGACATGGGAGGGAGGAGGGCCCCCAAAAGCAGCGAAAGCTCCCACCTGAACCAGGGAGGAAGCCCTCTGAACGAAAGAAGGTGGAATGGTATCAGCTGCAGCAGCTGCTCGAACAAGGGATGTAGAAGTCGCCGACCTCTCAAAAACTATTCCAGCATGCTATGAACGGTTCTTCGACGACATCCTGAAGATAGTTCAAACAAAAGATATTAATAAGGCACAGGATACGATATCATCAAGGAATGACAATAATATTTCAAAAGAAAGCAATATTCGGAATAATAAAGATGGCAAGAATCAATAGGTAAAATTATTTCCTAGTTGTGAATGAGTATTATCTCTCATCCTAGTGTCCTATATCCTATATTCTATCGGAGGCTCGTAGTAGTACAACTAAGTCATTACACTACCATGATATCACACTAATTATAAAACGAACCTACATGGGCCACCACAAAAATGTGTCACGACCCGCACCCGGTAAAGGGGTACGAGTACGTGGGTACGTCCAGCCTACGCCGCAGCATCGACGGTAGAACGCTATCTAGGTTAACTAACTATCAATCTTACACAGTAATATATAACCTTTCAATGCTATCTCAACTCCAAAAAGGAGGACAATTTGATAATAATGATAAATACTCAACCATAAATCTAAAGCACGATAAGAAGTCAAAGAAGTCTAATATAACTATAAAATCTAAACATCAACAACATCCAAAACAATAACAATACCCAAGTCTCAAATATACGCTAGAAACAAATTTTGTACCAAAATGCTAGTAGATATAACTATGATAATTAGTGATTCCGACTAGACCTTCCGGCAATCACT
Organism: Iris macrosiphon; assembly: GCA_036927795.1. NCBI lineage: Eukaryota > Viridiplantae > Streptophyta > Magnoliopsida > Asparagales > Iridaceae > Iris > Iris macrosiphon. The sequence continues at coordinate 125,015,136 of JAYESA010000010.1, read as the reverse complement.
CCTGAGTGTCAGAACCCATGATTGTTACCCCCTCCTATGATCCGTAGTACGTGGGATACCAGTCTCTAAGTCATCGTCTAAAAAATATATCCAGTCAGGATAGAATGAGTACAACCCAATAGCAGTTCCAATTAATTGATAAAGATAATAAAACAGTAAAATAGAGGATGCTATATACAATGAGAAAGCAATAACTGATGCAATGGCAATAGTAAAGAGAGAGAGTTAATGTAAGCAATAGGGTATAGCCAATGCATATATGAGAGAAAAAAGAAGGAACTATAATATCAGGTACAAGGCAATATAATCTATGAACTGAATATGATAACTACAACATACAATGTGTTTTAAAATACTAAATAGATATGTGATTGGCTTGGGAGATTCAATAATTTATACTAAGGAAAAACTATCTCAACCATACATGAAGTATATGATTAGCTAGTAGGCAATGATTTATACTACTTGCCAATAGTTCTTGATCACATATCTAGCTAGCACTTCCCCCGCCCCGACTGATATGATGGATCCAACCATGATACATTACTAGCCAATGTATCCAATGATAACAAATATTATTTAAAGTTATCCAATACCAACAAGGAGCAGTATTCGATACCACCTCGATAAATAATAATAACAATCTGTGTACCATAATGTCAAGAATCATAAGTAACATTTCTAAATACTTGAATTATAAAAGTAATCAAATAATAGAAACTATCAGAGAATGTACTCGCCTGAGGTCCAGAGCAAATGATGCAAAACGATATCCGAATTGGTGCCACACGACCTATATATATATTTCCATGTTAATGGGTGTAATAAATGGATAAACACTTTTAAAATGAGTTAAAATGGTTTTCTAGGTCAAACCCTAGGTATATAGCCATACTAGTCATTAGGCACTATTTATTATATATCTATGTATTTATATACTATAGTACCTTAAAGTATTTGTAATACACACTAATACCTTAGTATATGGTCTAATACCTTAACCATAACCATACTTTAGTCTATCTACATCTAAAACTAGTACCTAGATATCCACTTTCTTGGTACTTGGTATCCTGATACCAAGCTCTTACTTAAATACCAACTTCTAACACCTAGGACCTCATCATAAATTAGTACCCTTATTACCCATGTACCTCTAATGATAAACTTCCATTTCTATAGTTATATGTCTATGCATCTACTACATACACTTATCTTTACCTTCACTTGACATGTACTCCTCCCCATCTACACACTAACGTGTCTAACACCCTCATACGTTACACTAACACTCATCTATACTCATATACCTTACTGATACTCTCCTACAATTTACACATGCACCAAGGTCTAGCCTTACCATAATGCACCAGAGAATACCAATTTTTCTTTCCTCTTGCTCTAAAATCTCATCTTCTACCTGCTGCCAAATACCCTACTGAATACACTTGAATTTTCCATTCTCACATTGCTCGGTCTACAACATTCTTCTCCCTAACCTTGCACTCTACAAGGACTGAACCAACTGCTACTAATCCTTTTATATACTGCTGCTTGTAGTGGCCATTTTACCCCCAACTTTCTGCAAACCAAGACTACTGCCCCCCTCCTCCTCATGCTACAAGTAGTACACTTCTCTGATACCAAATGTACAGACAGCAAGCTCGTTATGCCAACATAATCAAGTTGTTGCCAAGGATTGGCCCATGATGATGTTGCTAATGCAGCTTGAGGATTGAACTCTCCTAACCCAAACAATCACTAGCACATACTCAATTGGGTTCACCCTAAGACACACCACCTCTGATACCAACACTACCAATACACTGCCTACCACACTTATCCTTGGCCTACATTTCGCACCCTACTGTGTTCACAAGTACCTTGCTCGATTCAGTTCACAAATACTCAACCCTTACCTATTGTGTAATAGCTGCTTTTCACTTATCTATGCTCACTACAAGTGAAACAACATCTTGCCTCATCCTCCCAGGAACTTTTCCCTCCTTCTCAACTCAATGAAACACCCACTGAGCTCCCCTTCTATACTGCACAGTTGGGAACACACTTGCAAAGATACTCGAGCTTTCCCCATTTTTCAGTCTGTAGCGCACTCAACACACTGTATGTTGCAGTGCTTGATCTGCTGCAAACAATTTACCCGAATTTTGTTGTAGCTCTACATAAGCTTGGTGTACCAAATATAGCTATTGTTGTAATTCTCATATCAGGATACATTTTACCCATCTGATACTAACCAATTCTTGTATTCCCTCTAACACACTCGCAAAGAAGCATTCACATGCCAGTCTTTGACACATCTGCACACTACACATCTAACATATGTCATGAATACTGATACGCTAGTGTATTCTATCGATACAACCTCACACATCTAAACACTCTAAGTGATACACCTTTACCAAATTCCTATGATACTCAACTCCTATTCCTTTATACACACCCAAACCGAGCTTACTTGTGCCAACCCGCCTACTTGCTATAACACAAGATGCACCTATCTTGCCTGCACATATTTACCTACACTTAACCTCACATGTGCACATTCCTTCTCCCACAGGCAATGCACATTGTAGTGTATTTTCTCACAACATATACCATTGCATACCAGTGCACACCCTACACTAAATTACTTATACACACATCACTTCATATGAAATTACCTAACACATATATTGATGCTCATTATCACTATTACACATGTAGCTAATTAGCAATTTCCTGTACAAGCACCAAATATGCTTGTCTAAAAGTGTAATACTCTAAGTTATTGTTATTGCAAATCCTTCATCCTGCATATTACTCTCGAGTACTGGGTAATACTAACCACTGCATCTGAATTTGTACCCAGGCCTCCATCTAAGATTATGCAGCCAACACACTACCACCTAAAACTCCTCATATTGCTCTAATACAACAACGATACCTGAACCTCATTACCCTGCCTGATGTGAAAGTTCATTTGCACTCATTTCCTTCACTCACTAGCTCACATACATGAACATTCTAGGTAAGATACTCACCTTTAGACTGTGTGCTCGTGTAGACAGTCTCAATACAATGGCCTCACTGCACAAACCCAAACTCTACCCACCTTGTTGCTAAACATGCACACAATTGCACCTCGACACCAAACTCAACATGTTCACCCTCTTCTCTTCATAGCCACATACACAAATACTTGTGCACAGCTAGCACACAGTCCACACACCTAACTTCACATTACAAACACCCCCTACTGACATTGCCACAACTGACACTCACATCCTAATTACATATATATATATATATATATATATATACACACACACACACACACACTAACACTCTATGTATATAATAAACACACACAATAATAGTCCTTTTCATAAATACTTGGTGTGCAATACCAAGATACTTACCCTCTCTTTGTGATACACTTGTGATACTCCTCTCAAACCATCCATTCCATGTGATACCACTACTCAAAATACATCAACTACATCCTAATATACCAATTATAATACAAAACAATAGGGAATGGCCCACTAGGCATTCCATCAAACTCTTGGTGTACAAATTCGAAGTTTTCTCCAAATGGACATAAAACTCAATATTTCATAAGAGAAAAACCTAGATCTAACAAAATGAAAGCTTCTACCACCTAGATCTAGCCATATAGAGTCAATTCCACCTAGGATAGGGTTCCTATAGTTCCAATAGGTCTTCTTAACCATAAATAGAGTAGAAAAAAGAGGATTACCTAGGTTTTGAGTGACCTCCTTGAAGAACTCCGAATTTGGATACAAGAAAGACGAAGCGGACATGATCCTCAACAATTGGACTCCTCTTCAAGTTTCCTCTAGCAATGACAAGCTCCTTAGCCTTCTTGGAAAATGAGAATAAGAGAGATGAGATAGATTTTGAAGGAGTTCGGTGGAGAAAATGGCTACTTGGAGGGAAGAACTCAACTAGGGTTTCTTCATGAATAATTATGAAGAAGATAGTGGCTACTATAAATAACTTCTACAGACTTTCCCTTAGGGTTAGGGTTAGATTTTGTGTCATGATGGATTGATTTGACTCAAAAGTCCCTCTCATTCTTTCATGAATAGAATCTTAAAATTCTTAGGAAGAAATATTCTATTCTTGAGTCCAAATTGGTTTAATAGCCCTAATCTAGTCATGACTAACTAGTGGTTCAACTTAACTAGTCTAAATTAAATAAATAACCTATTAGTAACATATTATATATATAATATTTTATATTCAAATAATGGTCAAATGATAAAAATACCTTTGATATGGAAATGTGGTGGTTACAAAACTACCCCTATAGAAAAATTTTGTCATCAAAATTTAAAGATGGTCGTACCCCCTTCTAGGTCAAACCCTCAACCCATCTAAAATCATACAAGTATACAATTTAAGAAATCACTAATTATCATCATATTCAAGGTTATGGTCTTTGTCTGTCATGAAGTTATAGTCTCAATCAGGGTATATTACAAATTATGCTAACTATATAGCACAAGCAACTATAATGTACTAAGGAATCAATCAATCAAATGGATAGAAAATGATTGGAAGAAGGAACAGAACTTGATAACCTATCACCTGCAGCGTCGGCCTCCTCGACCGTCATCACAAATTCCCTGCCCTGCTCGGGTGGCTCCCTCTGCAAATGTTGGGAAATCTGCGTGCCACAGGTGGCCTAACTCCACCTCTCTTCCCTTGGTCTGCACACTGGCCTGGACGATGAAGGGTTAAGAGAATCCTTTATTAGATGCGCTATTGATCCACCATGCAAGCATGGTCCTAGTCTTTTCCTGTATACCTCCCAACTGTGCCCAATATTCCTGCAATAGGTGCATTAAGGAGCCCGTTGCACCTGCCTCGGAGGCAGTTGGGGGACCTGTTGTACCAAAGCATGAACTGGAGCACGAATTGGTACCTGAAACTGGCCTGAAACTGTTGCGGCTGAAATGCCCTTGGCTGCTAGAAATGGGGTTGTTTAGTTGGACCGACGCTACTGCCGCCAATTATTTTTGGGTTCCTCTTGGGCCTCAAACTCAGGTCCCTCTCGACCTTGCGGGTATCACATCCCAGTCCCAAAATACGTAGGACTAGGATACGTAAGCATGCCAACCGTATGTATATGTCAACTCCAATATATGGAAACCATAATACGTGCGTACGCTGTATTATGAATATCAATCCACAAGTGGTAAAACTATCACAAGTCACAGGGTATAATCTAAATTTTATCCATAGAATCAAATATAAATAAATGACCAGTATCTATGAAACTAGATCTCAATGAAAAGTATCTAAAGATGACAGTCGGATGGAAACAAATCCACTGTCGAACTAGAATATAGAATAACCAAGATAAATATAATATAAGTACAACATCTACCAATCACGAGACTCGAAGAGAAGACCTGCTCGGAATATAAGTAACCAGTCCGGATCTATGCTCCTGCGAATACTCATGAACATCTAGACCTGGAAAGGGACCAGGTCCTCAGAGGGACATAACATGATACATAGAAGTATGCCATAAAGTAAATACTGAATAAATAAAAAGGGGTGCGCTAACCATCTAAGTGAATACAATTTGAGGACAACTTGAGTGTATGGGAAAGTGTAGGCTAGACATATGCTGACATAATTCACCAATCGTGACAACTGGCTAGTATATGCCACATATGCCCCCATACCAGGGCGCTGTATAATAACATCCATCTCCGAAGAGCATGGCATCTGCATAATATATAACGTCCATACCGCTCCGAAGAATGGGGCATCTGCATAATATAACGTCCATACCGCTCTGAAGAACGGGGCATCTGAATAGTATATAACGTCCATATCACTCCGTCGAGTGAGGCATCTGAATAAAGGAAGTGGGTGTCCCATACGCCTACTAGTAGTCCTCCCCGCCCAATGTTCTATGCGTGTTGTATCCACAACAGGCTTCAGCCACTACGCCAAGGCGTCGTAACTCTGGCTCATAGTCTATCGTTAGAATAATAGCCCAACCTTACAACCAAACAAGGACAAGGGTTGGACCATCATACCACGATAGTCTATGCTCCGACTACTAATAACTGCTAAGTCTTCTAATATGCATTGCTAATAGCAGTTATTCCCTATCCGTCGCACGCCTACACATACAGGTGGCCAACCGCATATGCAAGTCCATGCCCTACATGAGACTCACAACACGTGTAAGAAATGTGTCAAGGCTTGGGGAGTCATACCGATAACTCCATAACTTTAGGTGGGTCTACTAGACACTAGGTCAGACACAAGTCCTAACGTCAACGCATTCGTTGACTACACCCGAGTCTCTCTTGGACGCGCACAGTTTATAAATAATTAAATATGCAACTAAATAATAACTGAATTTTAACAGTACAACAAAGGCAAGGTATACTTGCCTGGCAAGCGACTGTGTAGTCCCAATAACCTGCTCCAGAAGTCGTGCAGAACAATCCGATGGGTCCTATGTACATATAATATAATACAATACAATATCAGTTATTACACTATCACATGCACAACTATAAATACACTGGACTCAGAGGGTATGCTAGGGGTGACACGGTCAACTAACACGGTAAATTTGTGCGTTGAATAACGTGGGTATCGAGTCTTTAATTACTGCTCACCATCAGGCAATCAAACTAACACATCTATTGCCAGTACATCAATGTACGCAAGGCAGTCAATTCACAAGTTTTCAGGGTCAACATGGTCAAGGTAAACACGGAATAGTCCATAGTGCCCTAGGATCGCATAATACAATTACATGCCTAGTCATAACTATTACTTAGCATTTAATTACATATATCCATATAATTATATAATAATAATACCAGTAATTTATATACATACCCATTTGACTACATACAATAAATATTTGTATATATCCCAAGCTGAATAATATATGCGTATGGTACGTACATGAGTTGGGTTCACCGACTCAGGGTCCGATATCAGCTAACAGTCATACAAGACTACTAATGTCCTACTGACATATACGCAAGTACACACATAACAATATAAAAGGTGGGGAACAAGTTAGTACCTCGGGGTACGTATACGGAGACGACGGTGAGATTGACGACGATGACGACGATGGTGGTTATGACGTCGATGACGAGGATGATGATGTGGGTGATAGTGATAACGAGTTCGTGGTGAAGATGATGAGTATAATGTTCATAATATTTATTGTGAAGATGATGATGAGTATGATGTTGATGACGACGATGACGATGGCGTTGGTGATGATGATGATAATGATGATGGTAATGATGACGACAAGGACGATGACGTAGACAATGGTGATGACAAGGACGACGAGGGTGATGACGACGTTGTTGGCGATGACGTTGACAAGGATGAGATGGTGATGATGATGGGAGGATGATGGTAATGGTGATGAGCTGGGAGGATGATGGTAATGGTGATGAGATGGTGATGATCACCGAAATCTTGTCGGGTCTAGGGAAGTTCGGCAAGGTGAAGGGGCTGCGGTGCTCGGGTTCAGGATGAGGAGGCTCGGCCAGGGGAGGGTAGGTGGTGATCGTGTGGTGGTTCGTGCTGGTGGTGTAATGGTGGTGGTGGCGAACTCGGGTTGACATGGAGGAGGTTAGGGGGGTGATATAGGCGGTGTAGGTGGTGGAGACGGTGGCATGGAGGTGGTTGCCATAGAGAGGGTGAGTCAGGGACGATGGAGAGAGGTCGGAAAAGTGACTTCAGGAGGTCAGGGTCGGCTCCGGCACACGCAGTCAGGCGCGGGGTGGCTCAGGGGCTCGGCTGACTGCTCGAGTCGAGCGGGGGTGCAGCGAGAAAAAGGGGAGGAAGAAGAAGGGGTGAGGTCGACCACTCTGGCGGGGCTGGCGGTTCCAACGAGGTCGCTGTGCAGAGGCGGAGGAGGACTCGACGGTGAGCAGCGGGTCGTGCTCAGGCGTGGTCGGCGGGGACTGAGATCGTTTCGCGGTGGAGGAGTCCAGGCGGAGAGGGAGTTAGTTGGACGATCATGCTCGGCTGAGGGTTGGCAGGAAAAGGTGTTCACCAGAGAGGGGACGATGGGTGAACAGGTTAGGGGATGGGGGAAGTCGGCTATGGCTTTAAGTTTGGGAATAAAAAAGAAAAAAGTAAAAGAAATGATGTATTTATATGCACATGGGGTTGGGTTGACCTAGGAATAGTTTGACTTGGTTAACACTCTCCTTGCGATGGGCCTTGGGCTCACTTGGGGATGTTTGGAGGGCTAGAATTTGCATTATTTAAATGCAAGGATAGGTTTAAAATAACGGGGGACGATGTTGCGCGTTGCACATCCCAAAAATTTTAGAAAAATTCCTTTAAAAGGGAAATTTGGATTTCTTCACGTATTGTCCAATAGGGTGGACACTTCAATGTATTTTTGCATAAAAATGCCCAACCTTTGGGAAAATTACACAAAGATGGAAATAGGATTTTAATTAATAAAAATTAATGCGCAAGGTGTTCTGGAATTAATTAGAAGTACATGGGATTAAAATTAGGTGGGACACAAGTGTCATGGACATAGAGGATTCAGTGCAGAATATTAATAAAATTCGGGTTACACAAAATGGGTCAAGATTGTGTCTCCAATTTCAATTGGAACACATAGGGGTACAAAGTCATATTTTATTTAGAATAATTGTAAATGTCTGTGACAAATGTTGTACGACTGAAATGTAGCACAAGAAAGCATATTTATAAGTTACACCAAGGTCATAATGGTAGGCGGTCACGTCTAGGACAAGGTTGTGAAATTTATAGGAAGATAATGGCTAGTGTAGTGCTCCAATTATCGAAGCAATGGTAAGGTGCGCTACGTGTCATAAACAATACAAAATTAAATAAATATCGTGTCCTATTTCTATTTGGATTCAAACTAGCCCTAGTTTCTCTATCTATGCCAAATAGACCTAATTTTGGGTGAGGGGGTTTACAATCTACCCAACTTAAAATAATTTCGTCCTCGAAATTAAAATAAGGCATAATTTGGTTTAAATCCTTCATATGTGTACATCAGGCAAGTCAATCGCGATCTCTTCTAAAAATTTAAAACTTATTCAAATCCATCGCGATCACTTTTAAATTAGATTAACCATTGATTTAGATCAACTTTAACACATTACACTATCTTCTCGATTTTCAAATCAAATAATTCTCATCCAAATCTAATTCAAATTTATATGATATTATATATTAAAAATTTATATCGCAATCTCCAATTATCATAATCTCCTCAAAATATGATTATAACCATATTTTATTTCTATTTTCAACTTGTGAATTTCGTACTCTTCAGATTTTTTTTTCAATTTACATCCTCAATATTTCAAATAGGTGATCCAACACTCAAAAAATTAATTCTTAATTCAAATCATCAAATTTGAAATTCGATCCGACCATGTTCATATTTAGAGTTATATTTTATTTTTCTCCAGATTTAAGTCGATGATTCAACCTTCAATACTCCAAATTTAAATCAAGTGCTCAAAGTATAAATATTTGGTTCGTGGTATCCCTTTTTTTGAAATTCATTGATACTCATCATCTTACTCATTCTTCCAAAATTCTAAAAATTAAAATGACTTGAACCTTTCAATCTAATTTTGCTCGATCACAATCTAAAAGAAATTCCTCTCAAGCTGACAATGCAACTGCTACCGAACTTATAATTTACCCATCTATCACATAAGGCTCTTACATTTAAGAAATCTTATTCCTATAATTTACTTAATCATGTTACTCAATCCTCAAAAATTTAAACACCAAATATACCACCTATGATATACCCTTAATCAGCTATAAAAGGCAGTCATCTAGTAATATGATTGGCCTATGGTGTATATCTAGTACTCTCTGTATATCAAACTTATACTAAGTATGAGATTCATCTTTCCGATATAAGGAAAGACGGAGAACAATAATAAAGAGTTCAAGGGGATGGTAATATAATACAAGTACGAGGTTCAAGGAGATTAGAGAATTCAAAAAAAAAAGTTGTCAGGATAGTTGTGGATTAAAATCATATTTTGGTAAATTCTTATTCGCATGTTCATATTAGAACAGTTATGTACCCGATACGATATGCTCAGACATGTCTAGAGGTAGGTATATTGGTCTACTAGTCAACTATATATCTCAATCCACGTAAAGTAGTCATATGAAGAGCGAACCAAGCGTACTAAGGTTGTCCAGACCCTAATACACTGATTCTTATTTAGCCAATGTATTAGTAGGTGTCCCCAATAACACATATGTCATGAGCAAAGCTCGCTAAAAGAATAAGCTTGCAAAACTAGGCTATAAAATAGCAACATAAGTCACAGTAGTTTAGAATATATAAATACGCTGGATTATGAGGAAAGGAGGTCCAAAATAATTTAAGTTCACAAAAACAAAATAAAACAAACAATAAGTAAGACTCTACAATCTCTATAGTTGTCGTACTAACTCCTTGTCTAAGTCGCTAGTCGACCAAATAGGGGTATGGGCCTCTAAGTTCTATAGTCTTAATAATCACTATCTTCTTATGCAAGCATATAGTTAATATTATTCTATTATACTACATTAATGAGTCAAGAGGACTATGTGTTACTAGGTTGTGAGGTATACTACCCAACTTAAAAATATTAACTAAGATTGTGATAGTCTTAAGGGAATCCTACAAAATAATAAGGTATAAACTCTTATTGGGGTATATACGGAAAAGAACTTGGTACTTATTAGGGTCTCCTGTTGCATTATATAGGTAATGACCATCTTAAGTCTTAATCATAGTGCTTATAGAACAAGTGTCAAGAGTATAAATAGAAAAGTTGCTGGCCTTCAAGGGGAAAGGGGATGTAACTCGTATCGAGACGGGGTTAAATTACGTGATTTAAAACTAAAGGATAATCATCATGTCACAATCTACAGGAATAACTTGAAACTATCAAGTTCTAATTACCAAGCACAGAAATTTAAAATTCTAGATTAATAAACTATAATCCTAGCAATCTATATATCTATCATTAAAGAATACACTTGGCCTTCAATCAAAAGTGTTAGGTGGCACGTCTTGAAAGATGAAGAATAGAAGAACATAATTAGTCGTCGCACAATTATAGCAAGCGCTAAGTTTATAGAGGAACAAGATATGCAATTAAAATAGAGGGACTCAAGATAATATCATGGTTTTCTAAGGGGAAGGTGGCAAGCAAATCTCCGTGTCGATGTATGATCAAGGGGAATGTCATATTCGTTGCTCTGGGCTTCCTAAGGTATTGTCTGCTAATATTAAGACAATGATCTATATTTATAGTTCCCTAATACTATCTCACTATGCAAATTAGGTTCAGTCCTAACATTCGATCTCGAATTTCTATTAGTTCCTCAATACTAGGGTCAAACATTAGGGTCAAATCTCTAACTAGCTCTAGTAGTGTTTATACTACTCTCAAGTAAATCATAAACATATCGAAGGATAATGGTAAATTATTCTATAGGTAAGGGACTCTAGGGTTCATTAAGTATTCTAACTTAGTGATGTGTCATTATCCTAGTTGTACTCTTAACAGGAAGGTTACCCTACTTTTTCATCTAGCAACAGGGACTTCTATATTCTAGGAGAAGGCTATACTCAGAAAACTATTAGGGAAGCACATGAATCAAGCAGAATGCAGCTATAAATAGAACAGATCGGAAGGGAGGTGAATCATAGTCAAATGTGGATGAGATCCTATACTCTAATCCTAGGTATAGGCTTGCTCGGTACAGTAACGTAACCGAGACAATATGCTCTCGACCTGCGTGGGCCACCACAAAAATATGTCACACCCCAGTCCCAAAATACGTAGGACTAGGACACGTAAGTATGCCAGCCGCATGTATATATCAACTCTAATATATGGAAACCATAATACGTGCGTACTCTGTATTATGAATATCAATCCACAAGTGGTAAAACTATCACAAGTCACAGGATATAATCTAAATCTCATCCATAGAATCGAATATAAATAAATGACCAGTATCTATAAAACTAGATCTCAATGAAAAGTATCTAAAGATGACAGTCGGATGAAAATAAATCCACTACCGAACTAGAATATAGAATAACCAAGATAAATATAATATAAGTACAACATCTACCAATCACGAGACTCGAAGAGAAGACCTACTCAGAATATAAGTTACCAGTCCGGATCTACGCTTCTACGAATAATCATGAACATCTACACCTTGAAAGAGACCAGGTCCTCAGAGAGACATAACAAGATATATAGAAGCATGCCATAAAGTAAATGTTGAATAAATTAAAAGGGGTGCGCTAACCATCTAAGTGAATGCAATTTGATGACAACTTGAGTGTATGGGAAAGTGTAGGTTAGACATATACTGACGTAATTCACCAATCGTGACAACTGGCTAGTATACGCCACATCTGCCCCATACCAGGGCGTTGTATAATAATGTCCATCTCCGAAGAGCATAGCCTCTGCATAATATATAACGTCCATACCGCTCCGAATAACGGGGCATCTGCATAATATAACGTCCATACCGCTCTGAAGAATGGGGCATCTGAATATTATATAACGTCCATAAAACTCGGTCGAGTGAGACATATGAATAAATGAAGTGGGTGTCTCATACGCCTACTAGTAGTCCTCTCCGCCCAATGATCTATGCGTGTTGTATCCATAATACGCTGCAGCCACTACGCCAAAGAGTTGTAACTCTAGCTCATAGTCTATCGTTAGAATAATAGCCCAACCTTACAACCAAACAAGGACAAGGGTTGGACCATCGTACCACGATAGTCTATGCTCCGACTACTAATAACTGCTAAGTCTTCTAATATGCATTGCTAATAGCAGTTATTCCCTATCCGTCGTACGCCTACATGTACAGGTGGCCAACCGCATATGCAAGTCCGTGCCCTACATGAGACTCATAATACGTGTAAGAAATGTGTCAAGGCCTGGGGAGTCATACCGATAACTCCACAACTTTAGGTGGGTCTACTAGATACTAGGTCAGACACAAGTCCTAACGTCAACGCATTCGTTGACTGCACCCGAGTCTCTCTTGGACGCGCACAGTTTACAAATAATTAAATGTGCAACTAAATAATAACTGAATTTAAATAGTACAACAAAGGCAAGGTATACTTGCTTAGCAAGCGGCTGTGTAGTCCCAATAACCTGCTCCAGAAGTCGTGTAGAACAATCCGATGGGTCCTATGTATATATAATATAATACAATACAATATCAGTCATTACACTATCACATGCACAACTATAAATATAATAGACTCAGAGGGTATGTTAGGGGTGACACGGTCAACTAACACGGTGAACTTGCACGTTAAATTATGCAGGTGTCGCGTATTCAATTACTGCGCACCATCAGGCAATCAAACTAACACATCTATTGCCAGTACGTCAATGTACGCAAGGCAGTCAATTCATAAGTTTTTAGGGTCAACATGATCAACGTAAACACGGAATAGTCCACAGTGCCCTAGGGTCGCACAATATAATTACATGTTTAGTCATAACTATTACTTAGCATTTATTTACATATATCCATATAATTATATAATAATAATACCAGTAATTTATATACATACCCATTTGACTACATACAATAAATATTTGTATATATGCCAAGCTGAATAATATACGCGTATGGTACGTACATGAGTTGGGTTCACCGACTCAGGTCCGATATCAGCTAACAGTCATACAACACTACTAATGTCCTACTGACATATACGCAAGCACACATATAACAATATAAAAGGTGGGGAACAAGTTCGTACCTCAGGGTACGTACACGGAGACGATGGTGAGGTTGACGACGATGACGACAATGGTGGTGATGACATCGATAACGAGGATGATGATATGGGTGATAGTGATAACGAGTTCATGGTGAAGATGATGAGTATGATGATCATAATATTCATTGTGAAGATGATGATGAGTATGATGTTGATAACGATGATGACGATGGCGTTGGTGATGATGATGATAACGATGATGGTGATGATAACGACGATGACGTGGACAATGGTGATTACAAGGACAACAAGGGTGATGATGACATTATTGGCAACGACGTTGACGAGGATGAGATGGTGATGATGATGGGAGGATGATGGTAATGGTGATAAGATGGGAGGATGATGGTAATTATGATGAGATGGTGATGATCATCGAAATCCGGTCGGGTCTGGGGAAGTACGCTAAGGTAAAGGGGCTGCGGTGGTCGGGTTCAGGATGAGGAGGCTCGGCCAGGGGAGGGTAGGAGGTGATCGTGTGGTGGTTCGTGCTGGTGGTGTTGCTGGTGATGTAATGGTGGTGTTAGTAAACTCGAGTTGACATAGAGGAGGATAGGGGGGTGATATAGGCGGTGTAGGTGGTGGAGACGGTGGCATGGAGGTGGTTTCCATAGAGAGGGTGAGTCGGGGACGGAGGAGAGAGGTCGAAAAGGTGACTTCAGGCGGCCAGGGTTGGGACAACGGCTCGATGAGTCGGCTCCGGCGTACGCAGTCAGGCACGGGGTGGCTCAGGGGCTCGGCTGACTGCTCGAGTCGAGCGGGGATGCAGTTGGAAAAGGGGAGGAAAAACAAGGGGTGAGGTCGACCACTCCAGCGGGGCTGGCAGTTCCGGCGAGGCTGTTGTGCAGAGGCGGTGGAGGACTCGTCGGTGAGCAGCGGGTCATGCTCAGGCGTGGTCGGCGGGTACTAAGATTGTTCCGCGGTAGAGGAGTCCAGGCGGAGAGGGAGTCAGTTGGCTGGTCGTGTTCGGCTGAGGGTTGGCCGGGAAAGGTGTTTACCGGAGAGGGGACGATGGGTGAACAAGGAAGGGGATGGGGGAAGTCGGATATGGCTTTAGGTTTAGGAATAAAAAAGGAAAAAGTAAAAGAAATGATGTATTTATATACACATGGGGTTGGGTTAACCTAGGAATAGTATGACTTGGTCAACATTCTCCTTGGGATAGGCCTTGGGCTCACTTGGGGATGTTTGGAGGGCTAAAATTTGCATTATTTAAATACAAGGATAGGTTTAAAATAACGGGGGGCGATGTTGCGCTTTGCATATCCCAAAAATTATGAAAAAATTCCTATGAAGGGGAATGTTGGATTTCTTCATGTATTGTCCAATATGGTGGACACCTCAATGCATTTTTGCATAAAAATGCCTAACCATTGGAAAAATTGCACAAAGATGGAAATAGGATTTTAATTAATAAAAATTAATGTGCAAGGTGTTCTGAAATTAATTAGAAGTACATGGGATTAAAATTAGGTGGGACACAAGTGTCATAGACATAGAGGATTTAGTGCAGAATATTAATAAAATTCGGGTTGCACAAAACGGGTCAAGATTGTGTCTCCAATTTCGATTGGAACGCACAGGGGTACAAAGTCATATTTTATTTAGAATAATTGTAAACGTCTGCGACGAATATTGTGCGACTGAAATGTAGCACAAAAAAGCATATTTATAAGTTAAACCAAGATCAGAATGGTAGGCGGTCACGTCTAGGACAAGATTGTAAAGTTTATAGGAAGATAATGGCTAGTGTAGTGCTCCAATTATCGAAGCAACGGTAAGATGCGCTATGTGTCATAAATAATACAAAATTAAATAAATACCGTGTCCTATTTCTATTTGGATTCTAACTAGCCCTAGTTTCTCTATCTATGCCAAGTAGACCTAATTTTGGGTGAGGGGGTTTACAGCGGGCCTTCTTAAGTATTGCCTCATAAGTCTTATAAATCGAAGAAATAAGGGTCTTTACGTCCCAGTTCAGGCCCTCCTTGTAATGGCTCACCCTGTCCTCCATATCTCGTACTATGTTAGCTGTATTCTGGCTCAACCTGCCAAACTTTATGATGTACTCCTCAATAGACAGGCTCCCCTGCTAAAGGTTCTTGAATTATCTCCCCAGATTAAGTCTCTCAGTAGGCGAGAAGAACTTTTTCTTGAATAAGTCCTTAAAGTTGTCCCACATCAATCCTGGGGTAGTGATATGTAGCTTATTCCGGAACCAAGTACTGGCAATGTTTAACATCTGCAATCCAACCGCCTCTACCTTCAGATCCTCCGCTAGGCGGGATAAATGCATGATGCGCTCCATGTTCTCCAACCAGTCATCGACATATATAATGCCCTTCGTCCCCTTGAAAATACGGGGATCCAACTTCTTAAAGTCATGTATGTTGTCCGGCTTGGGCTGGGCCTCCTGTGGCTGTGGGGGTCCCGTCCTTTCTACTGCTGTGATAGCCACATGGTGGGCATTCTCAATGCGTTGGCATAGTATATCTGCCTGCCTCTGCTGTCCCGCCATCATCTCCTAGAATATGCCAAACATCTGTGTCGCATCTGCTGACACTGGCGGTGGTGGGGGAAGTCCTTCTGAATAAGCCAGAATCGTATAACTCTACGGACAGGCGAGGGAAGAGGGCCCCTAAAAGCAGCGAAAGCTTCCACCTGAACCGGGGAGGAAGCCCTCTGAACCAAAGGAGGTAGAATGGTATCAGCTGTTGCAGCTGCTCGAACATGGGGTAGAGAAGTCGCCGACCTCTCAAAAACTGCTTCAGCATGCTATGAACGGTTCTTCGACGACATCTTGAAGACAGTTCGAACAAAAGATATTAATAAGGCCCAAGATATGATATCATCAAGGAAGGACAATAATATTTCAAAATAAAGCAATATTCAGAATGATAAAGATAGCAAGAATCAATAGGTGGAATTATTTCCTAATTTTGATTGAGTATTCTCTCTCATCCAAGTGTCCTATATCCTATATTCTATCGCAGGCTCGTAGTAGTATAACTAAGCCGTTGTACTACCATGACATCGTACTAATTACGAAACGGACCTACATGCGCCACCACAAAAATGTGTCATGACCCGCACCCGATAAAGGGGCACAAGTACGTGGGTACGTCCAGTCTACGCCGCAGCATCGGCAATAAAACACTGTCTAGGTCAACTAACTATCAATCTTATACAGTAATATATAATATGTCAATGATATCTTAACTCCAAGAAGGAGGATAATATGATAATAATGATAAATACTCAACCACAAATCTAAAGCACGATAAGATGTCAAAGAAGTCTAATATAACTATAAATTCTAAACATCAACAACATCCAAAACAATAACAATACACAAGTCTCAAATATATGCCAAAAACAAATCTGGTACCAAAATGCTGGCTAGACCTACCGGTAATCACTCCTGAGTGTCAGGGCCCATGGTTGCTATCCCCTCCCGTGGTCCGTAGTACGTGGAACACCAGTCCTCTAAATCATCGTCTGAAAAATATATCCAATCATGATGGAATGAGCACAACCCAATAGTAGTTCAAATTAATTGACAAAGACTATAAAATAGTAAAATAAAGGATGTTATATACAATGAGAAAGCAATAACTGATGTAATAGAAATAGTAAAGAGAGACAGTCAATATAAGCAATAGGGTATAGCCAATGCATATATGAGAGGAAAAATAAAGAACTATAATATCAGGTACAAGGCAATGTAATCTATGAATTGAATATGATAACTACAATATACAATGTATTTTAAAATACAAAATAAATATGTGATCGGCTTGGGAGATTCAATAATTTATACTAAGGAAAAACTAGCTTAACCATACATGAAGTGTATGATTAGCTAGTAGCCGATGATTTATACTACTTGCCAATAGTTCTTGATCACATATCTAGATAGCACTTTCCCCCGCCCCGACTGATATGATGGATCCAACCATGATACGTTACTAGCCAATGTATCTAATGATAACAAATATTATCCAATGTTATCTAATATCAACAAGGAGCAGTATTTGATACCATCTCGATAGATCAAGGTAATATCTCATGACTAACGATCCAATAACAATACCAATCTGTGTACCATAGTATCAAGAATCATAAGTAATATTTCTAAATACTTGAATTATAGTAGTAACCAAATAATAGAAACTATTAGAGAATGTACTCGCCTGAGGTCCAGAGCAAATGATGCAAAATGGTATCTGAACTGGTGTCACAAAGACCTATATATGAATTTTCATGCTAATAGGTGTAATAAAAGGATAAACATGTTTAAAATGAGTTAAAATGGTTTTCAAGGTTAAACCCTTGGTGTATAGCCATACTAGTCATTAGGCACTATTTATTATATATCTATATATTTATATACTATAGTATCTTAAAGTATTTGTACTATACACTAATACCTTAGTATATGGTATAATACCTTAACCATAACCATACTTTAGTCTATCTACATCTAATACTAGTACCTAGATATCCTATATTCTAGCTACTTGGTATCCTGATACCAAGATCTTACTTAAACACCAACTTCTAACACCTAGGACCTCATGATAAATTAGTACCCTTATCAACAATGTACCTCTAATGATAAAATAGCAGTTCTATAGTTATATGTCTATGCATCTACTACATACACTTATCTTTACCTTCACTTGACATGTACTCCTCGCCATCTACATACTAACATGTCTCACACCCTAAGATTTCATACTAATACTTATCTATACTCATATACCTTACTTATACTCTCCTATAATTTACCCATGCCCCAAGGTACCCTTACCACATTGCACCAGAGAATACCAATTTTCCTTTCCTCTTGATTTGAAATCATCTCTTCTAACTGCTGCCAAATACCCTGCTGAATACACTTGAATTTCCCATTCTCAAATTGCTCTGTCTGCAACATTCTTCTCCCTAACCATACACTCTGCAAGGACTGCACCAACTGCTACTAATCCCTTTATATGATGCTGCTTGCAGTGGCCATTTCACCCCCAACTTCTTGCAAACCAAGACTACTTCCCCCCTCCTCCTTAAGCTACTAGTAGTACACCTCTCTGATACCAAATGTACAAATAGTAAGCTTGTTGTGCCAACAACATCAAGTAGCTACCAAGGATTGGCCCATGAGGATTTTCCTACTGCAGCTTGAGGACTGAACTCTCCTAACCCAAACAATCACTGGTACATACTCATTTGGGTTCACCCTAAAACACACCACCTCTGATACTAACACTACCAATACACTACCTACCACACTTATCCTTGGCCTATATTTGGCACCCTACTATGTTCATAGGTACCTTGTTCGATTAAGTTCATAAATACTCAACCCTCACCTATTGTGTAATAGTTACTCTTCACTTATTTATGCTCACTGCAAGTGACACAACACCTTGCCTCATCCTCCCAGGAACCTTTTCCTCCTCTTCAACTCACTGAAACACGTACTGAGCTCCCCTTCCATACTGCACAGTTGGGAACATACTTGCAAAGGTACTCGAGCTTTCCCTCTTTTTTTAGTCTGCAGCGTACTCAACACAGTGTATGTTGCAGTGCTTGTTCTGCTGCAAACACTTTACCCGACTGCTATTGCAGCTCTACATGAGCTTGGTGCACCAAATACAACTACTGTTGTAATTCTCATATCAGGATACATTTCCCCCATCTGATATTAACCAATCCTTGTATTCCCTCTAACACACTCACAAAGAAACATTCACATGCCAGTCTTAGACACACCTGCATACCACACATCTAACACTAGGTGTAACACATGTGGACATGTCATGAATACTGATAAACTAGTGTATTCTACTGATACAACCTCACACACCTAAACACTCTAAGTGATACACCACCACCAAATTCCTATGATACTCAACTCCTATTCCTTTATACACACCCAACCCGAGCTTGCTTGTACCAACCCCACTTGCCTACTTGCTATAACACAAGATGCACCTATCTTGCCTGCACATATTCACCTACACTTAACCTCACATGTGCATATTCCTTCTCCTACAGTCAATGCATACTGTAGTGTATTTTCTCACCAGTGCACAACATACACCAATGCACACGAGTGCACACCCCACACTAATTCACTTATACACACATCACTTCACATAAAATTACCTAACACATATATTGATACTCATTATTATAGTTATACATGTAGCTAATTAGCAATTTCCTGCACAAGCACCAAATATGTCTGAAAGTGCAACACTCTAAGTTGTTGTTAATATAAATCCTTCATCCTGCATATTGCTCTCGAGTACTGGGTAACACTAACCACTGCATTTGAATATGCACCCAAGCCTCCATCTAAGATCATGCACCCAACACACTACCACCTAAAACTCCTCATATTGCTCAAATATAGCAACAATATCAGAACCTCATTACCATGCCTGCTGTGCAATCTCATTTGCACTCATTCCCTTCACTTACTAGCTCACATACCTGGACACTCTAGGTAAGATACTCACCTCTAAATCGTGTGCTCATCTACACAGTCTCAATACAATGGCCTCACTGTACAGACCCAAACTCTACCCACCTTGCTGCCAAACCTGCACACAATTGTACCTCGACACAACACTCAACAAGTTCACCCACTTCTCTTCATAGCCACACATACAAACACTTGTACACAACTAGAACACAGTCCACACACCAAACTTCACATTACAGATACCCCCCCACTGACATTGCCACAACTGACACTCATATCCTAATTTTATATATATATATATATATATATATATATATATATATATATAATCATACATAAATATATATTTGTATATACACTAACTCTCTATGTATAAAATAAACACACACAACAATAGTCCTTTCCACAAACCCTTGGTGTGCAACACCAAGATACTTACCCTCTCATTGTGATACACTTGTGATACTCCTCTCAAACCATCCATTCCATGTGATACCACTACTCAAAATACATCAACCATATCCTAATATACCAATTACAATACAAAATAATAGGAAATGACCTACTAGATATTCCATCAATTACTGTTTGATAATAAATGAAAGAATTGAAACTAGGTTTATACGAAACCCTTTTTATGGTTTACAAACAAGAAAAAGAAGTACAATTAATCCTATACGAGGATGTTAAGTACAAAAATTTGATTCTGGGGAAATATTGCTATAGGAGTCTGATCTGCGGTCGATCACTTTGTCCCTTGGACTACACGATGACAAAGAAGTGTTGTAGAAGACGAAAAAAAGAAGCTTCAAAAGCTGCAGGAGGGATTGAACTCTCGTTGCCAAAATACTCTCTGGATATACTCTCTTTTCTTGAAGAATCCTCGACTTTCCTCCTTTTTCTTTGACTCTTCGACCCCTTGACCTCTTGACCTCCGTGGCCGGAGGTCTCTATTTATAGAGTTCAGCTACAGTCGGCGTAGAAACCGAACAGCGGAGAGAGCTGCACCTTTTACGCGGCGGTTATAATAACTGTTACCCACGTATGAATGATCTCTTGAATTGGCGTGTAACGCGTGTCCCATTATGGGGTAATGCGTATAATCGCTCATCGAAGATCACGGCATACAAGCCACGTAGATAACGGTCCCTCGCGTAGAGATGGTTGGCATAAAAACCAAATAACTGTCTCATTGGCATAAAAGCCGAATAGCTGTTCTGATGGCGTAAGCCAAGTAGGCATAGAAGCCGAATAGCTGTCAAATTAGCGTAGAAGCCAAATAACTGTCAAGTTGGCGTAGAAGCCAAATAGCTATCAAGTTGGCGTAGAAGCCAAATAGCTGTCATGTTGGCGTAGAAGCCAAGTAGGCGTAAAAGTTTGATGCTGCATGGATAGGTAACCAGCGTAAAGATAGCCAGTTATCCTTCTTTGACTGAGGTTTTGAGCGTATTCTGAGCCAGATAGCCTTATCACGCACCTTTGCAAATATAGCCTGAGTTGACGTATTTTGAGGAGATAGCGTACGGTATACTCCTATAGCTGAAAATAGCCTGGTTGGCATATTGTGCGAGGATGGTGATATGGACGTATTAGCCCTAATTATAGCTCACCCAGTCATTAAAAGTAGAACCAAATCTTATGCATTAAATGCAGAGATCTGCTCCCATCTCGCGCATTAATTGCAGAGACGTGCCTCGAGTTCTGTACGAAGAACAGCTTTTGACGTGGCGGTTGATTTTATCTCATCCTGAGCGTAAAGCTCATATCTGCCTGTATAGAATAGGCAACGTATTCCTTGAATACGTAAATAGTGTCTTATATGAAGGGTTATGTCACTAGATGACAGTCTAGAGTTCTGTATAGAGCCATCATTACAGCCATCCTCTCGATCACCGTGCAGTACTCTTTCTCAGGAGTCAGGTTCACTGCTTTTTCTGACAGGTTCATTCGAGGAATACGAAGAGTTTCTCGTACAACTTCCCGCTGCATGAAAAGCAGACGAGTTTTACGCCAAAGTGGCGATATAGCAACCTTTTTAAGCTGAAGTAGTCTAGAAATACTGTATTACACGGGTTATTTCGGAGCTATGTTTTACGCTGTACTAGCGTTGAAGCTCTGTCATACACCAATGGCTCTGAAGTTATGTTTCACGCCACCTAGTGATGGAGCTCTATTTTACGCAAGCTTCCTGTCTGTTGAGGTTTTTACGCGTATGATTCTCCAACATATTTTTCATGCTTCTACAAGACCCCCTTCAAAGTTTTCAAATTCCTCGTAATTTGAAACACTTTGAATGAAGCATGAAACGGTCAAGTTTGACTCGTTCCGCGAGGCTGATTTCTCGGCAAATTTTTAGGAGTTTGTTGGGATTTGGTGTGTTCTCCTCTGCCTATATAAAGGAGAATGAGTTAACCTATTTTTCCCACACTTCCTTCACCACAAAGAGATGGTTGCCGAGCTTCGTTGGTTTGACTTAAGGAAGAAGAAGATCATGTTCTTCCAGCATGTAAGGAGCCATAAAAAGAGGCATCTTCGAGCAAATATCCTCTGCAATGATGGATCATGGAAGGATATCATAGCTTCCTTTGCTCGGGATAATCAGCAATTCTATATGGCGATTCATCCAGGGGAGAGGAATGGTCTCATTTGGCCACACAGCTTGCAAGCTGTATTTTCTCCCATCATGGCGCTGGACGCAGACAGCTTGGCCCTGTCTTCCAGTATTGAGTTGGGTCTTAACACCCAACACAATTTCTAGGGCATGCCTGCCATGGCGTATGGGGGATGGGCTTGAATAATTTATACAGGCCCAGTTCTGTATCCTCCCGCTATTCACCATTTTCTTGTTCATCGGCCGCAGAAGCCGATGAAGTACCGTAGAAGACAAAAAAGATCTACACCAATATGAGAATATGGCAAAACATATTCTTGATGTGATCTTAAATAAAAATGAGAAACCCTTTGTAGAAAAAAGATTTCCATCATATGTAATTATGAAGATAAAAAACCGCTTGTAGACTGGATTTCCATCATATGTAATCATGATTAATAAAATTGTCTTCTTTTACGCATCTGATGATTTGCCATACTTGTTGTGAGGAAGTCTAAATATGTGCAGCTTCGGCATGTCTGAATAATTTTATGCCGACTTTGATAAAAGAATATCTGATCTTATCCCATCTTTTACGCGTAGCAGAAGATGCGTAGGAAACTCCTTAGCATTTAAGTTATAGATCCAAACTGTCATGCTATTTTGGACGTGGAGTCGAGTAGATTTCTGAACTGTCACTTCTCTGATATGAAGAATTTTTGTTCAGATCATCATCTTCACGAATGGCTTTCCCGAAATCTACAAACTGTCATAGATTTGTAGCCTCTGAGCGTAAAATTATAGGTTTGTAGCCTCTTGAGCGTAAAAGCTCGTAAGCGTAAAAGCATCTGAGCGTAAAACCAGAGACTTATAGCTTCTGAGCATAAAACCGTAGATTTGTAGTCTCTCGAGCGTAAAAGCTCCTTAGCGTAAAATCATAGATCTGCTCTGCGCGTAAAATCTGGATCTGCTGACTGTCCGTCTTCCCTAAATGATAGGCTGACGTGGTCCCAAATCATAACCGAATATTAAATATCGAATTTGGTTAGGGATTCAAAGAGTTATCCGAACTCTATAAATAGCCCAAAGTCTTGAGAGAGAAAACTTTTATCTGTCTTCCCAAAACTCTTGCTTTCCAAGAACCCTTCTTCTTTGTCCCTTTCTTGAGAACTCAGAATCATCATGGCGCCTAAACAGACTTCCACTGCTAAGGAAAAGAAGGTCGCTTCCTCTTCCCGCTCCACTGCTCAAGCACGAGCAACTCCCATTAGGCTGAACGAGCCTCGATCGGAACGCAGCGCTCCGCCGTCGAGCTGTGCTCCGGACATTACAGGTAAAGACTTCGGGAGGAAAAATCCTTCGCACAAGTTGTACGTGCACGCGCAAGGTCATCTTTTGTACTGAGAGCCTCTTCGAGGAGGATGTACTGAGATATTTTATTGTTACGTGCACATTCCTAATGTGTCGGCGTAAAAACTCCATATTTTTGCAGTCTGGCGTAAAAAATCAGACTGTCAAAATTTTGGAGTAGAACTGCAAACTTTGAATTTTACGCGCTGGATATGAATTCCGGCGTAAAAAATTTCAAATTTTGTCAATCTGGCGTAATATCTCAGTTTGTTAGATTTTGGTGTATATTGCCAACCTTGAATTTTACGCCTTATAAATGGGTTCCAGCGTAATAGCTCAAGTTTTTTTTTTTGCAGTCTTGGCGTAAAAGCTCAGACTGATCATCTTTGGCGTAAACTGCAAGAGTGTATCGTCTAGTGTAGAAACTGACTGATTTTCTTGCATTTTGTAATGGACTTGCAGATCTCTCCTTTGGCTGAAGTTATGGGCTCTGCTGTCCGGATGTTAAGCTCAAACAATTTGGAGGATTTGTCCCATGTGACAATCCCCATTTCTGGAGCCAATTATCCTGAAGAAAGGGGAACCTTACTCTCGTCCCAAGGAGAATGCCTGCTGTTGAGTATGATCAGTGGGGAGCCCCTGACATACATAGACGGGACAAAGTATAAGATGCCAGGCTTCTTGTTCGGGGACGTTATCGATAAACAGTCCCAGACCAAACCCAAGAAGGAGGATTGGGTATTTACTGCTGAGGGCACGGTCATGTATCTGTCCCGGATGCTCAGAGATTACCCTATCTCTGCGTTCTTCCATGCCACACATCCTAGGAAGATGTCATGGACCCTGACTCCCGACCTTCATGGCCGACCGGGGAAAATCTTATACAGCAAGGAATACGACGGGGGGGCCTATATGAGCCGTCCCTCGGGCCATGTTATGCCCTTTAGGGGATTACTGTCGGGTAGTGTTCTGAGTGAGGATACTTCGCTGATCCAGCCGGTTCAGATGTCAACCTTCTGCAATGACTTTATGGGGCAGGGAGGAATATACCACAGGGTCAACCCTCGGACCAGCGGATGGCTTAGCCCGGGAAATCTTCGATGGGCCAGTTTAACTACCTGGGCCCTGAAGCACTTCCAGATGGAGCTGGAAAGTATTGGCTTGTTCGCGGCTGTGAGCGCCACAAGTGTTGGGCTGCCTATGAACCCTAACTTGTTTTTAGCCTTAATGGAGCGATACAACTCGCTCACTGGGACTTTTGCCACTCCACTAGGCGAGTTGGGCTTAGCCCTTCATGAGATGGCAGAGATTTCAAGACTGCCGATGGGGGATGCTCCTTATGAAGAGTACGTCCCTACAAATAGGAAATTGAGGGATACAGACCCTCGGGGAGTGGCAGTATATCAGGAGCTGATGTGCCACTATCTTAACTATACCACTTTCTACAAGGAGCCTTCTGACTTGGCTCACATCAACAAGTGGGCAAATTATCTCTTCTTCCACCAGGCCAGAAATATTAAGCTGGATAAGGTGGTAGATAGCCGAGATAGGCCTTTGAACCTCCTGAGCATGCTCAATGCTAACACGGTTGATGACCTTATTGAAGACGCAGGGGCTCCAGATCATATTTTTGACGAGGAGATAGAGGGTTACCCTGCAGGCATAAAAGCCTTTAGTTATATGAGGCATTGTCGTAAGCCTCTGTCAAAGGAAGCTCAATTGGCTGGCTTCCTCTCCATCTGGCTTCACCGCTGGGTAGTGCATGGCATCGCGTCTGCAGATCGCATCCATCGCAATACCTTATGGCCTGCATTGCGTTTGGTGTTCGGAGCAAGACTGGGCCTGCTTCCTGCTATGGTATGTAGAATACAAGCAGGCCTGAGGGCGCTTACTGATGGGCTGCTTACTGATGATACGCAGTACAAAAGCTTTCCTCGAGTGGAGTTACCATTCCTATACTTGATGGGATAGTTAGTTCTTCACAACACTAGGGTAATGTCTCCCGGTCCTGCCAGCGGTTCGGGAAAAAACTTCTGGTTAAATTACAAGAATTCCTCTTGGAACGTGGCGACCGTCATAGATTGCCGGCGGGCATTAAATGTTGCCCACAGCTGGAAGCTCTTCTGTATTGTCCCCCCTGTGCATATCAATTAACAGGGGAAGAAACTTAAGGATGGGGGCCATGGAAGGACCATTCTCTCTCCTAAAGCCTTCTATTGGTTGGTCTGTATTAGACCTTTTCATTTGTTGTACAGAAACGATGACCACTGCTACCTGGAGACTTATTTGCCCAGTCGATTTGCCAGGCAGTTTGGGTATGACCAGTTGCATGTGGGGAATGCCATTACCAGCTTCAAGTCCAAAGATGGACTTATTGATGGAGCCAGAGGATGGCGGTACTTCATCACGGGCTGTACTGGTGTCACTTTTGATGTGCCCGCGACTTCTCTCTCTATGGAGTTGCGCATTCTACACTCGTACGCGCAGTTCTATGTGTCCATCAATACCTTTCATCGTGATTTTGATGTGTATAAAAGTTTTTGGATGCCCTCCCATAGGTCCACTGCAAGGGAGGAGGTTCCGTCTATTTCCTCGGACGAGAATGAGGATACCGCCGGGGCAGACAAGTTCTTGACGACAATACCGAGAGGCATAATTGCTCCGCCAGCTGAGCCTCTCGTTATCCCCCAGAAACGGAAGGATTCTACTCCTAAAGAGCTTTTCCCTCACAAGAAGAAGATGACCAGAGGTCCAAAAAGGGCTTCCACCAGGGTGATTTCTAGGAGCGAGCCTGTCGTCTCCCCTGTTGGGGATGATTCTTTGATTAGAGGTCCTTCGTCTTTTAGAGAGGGAACCTCCATAGTTCTGGCTGGCAGTGCCGAAGATTCATCGCTGCTACTACTGCTTCTGGTAGTGCTACGAGATCGTCCCCGAGGCCGAGCATAATAAGATTGCATATACCTTTATCCAGACCAATAATGGGGGTAACCCTTTCTTCGTCTGTAAGTATATCCAGCAAGATTCCACCCGATGAGCCTCGAGTAGATCTTGGTGAAGACTGGGAAGACTACTCGCCAGTGTCAGTTGGTGCACCCTCTTCTCCAGGTATGATAGCTTGTCTAGCATCATTAAGAGATGATTTAGCTATTCAGGCTGCAGACGCGACTTATATACCATCGGCCATGGGTAAATGTTGTCTTTATGCCCTTTTTAGGAAAATTAACATCAAATTGATATTAACTTTCTCTTATCTTCTTCAGGTGCAGACATCTCAGGGGAGGACGGAGTTGATGCAACGTTTGACTTTATTGCAGATATTGCTGACGAAACGGCGGCGTTTGATATCGAAAAGGCATGCTTTGGAGCTGCCGATCCTTCGTCTACAATGTTATCGAGTGTTGTCTCACCAATGGCAGTCCAGATATCTTCAGAAGAGGATGAGTCCATCATCACGACTGTGCCTCCTTCGTTGAGTATGCCAGCAACTTTAACCATTGCTGGTGTTCATTCTTTTATAATACCCTCTGTAGAGTCAACGACCGTGGCAACATCCTCCATGGTCATTCCTGGAAGGAGATTTTCTGGTATCGTAGCCACTCCTAGCGTACATCCGATCTTCGATATGTTGATTGAACAATATACTAGCCTATTCTACCGCAGTTTAAAGGAGTTGAATTCTATGGTGCTGGAGAAGAACATGAGCTTTGATAATCTGCTGGCGTCCTCCCAGCTTGCGATAGCGCCGCTCAGGAATTTCAATGACGCTGGGAGAGCTGATACGCTGGAGCAAATAGTTAATGGTTTAGAACAACCCATTAACGAATATTTGCAACTATCTTGCGGCAACGTCGATGATATGATTCAGGCCGAGTACGACTCCTTGACTGCGAAGCTTGCTGAACAGATGGAATGCTTAAATAAATCCATCCAGACACAGCAGCAGAAGATGGATGAAGAGCAGGCCGTCTTGGAGGAGGTCATTCTTCTTCTAACGAAGTGCGAGGCCGAATATGAGGGAAATGAAGCCAGGGTCCGCAAATTGGAAACCAAACTCGCTCAGGCAAAGGAGTGGGCTCTCCAGTCATTGGCAGCTCTAGATGTGGTGAACGGGTGAATGGATACAGCTCAGCGGAACTTGGCACACGTGGGTGTCATTTGTACCGATTATATACATGCTCGGTCCAAACTATCCCTTCTGAGTGATGACGAGGCACGACTGAAATGGGCTCACGCAAATATCTTAGACTCCACGAATGAGAGGATGGCCGCCTTGGCGCAGCAGATTCGTGATTTGACTGCTCCTCCCCAATGACGTACTTTTTGCTTTTCTATGTAATTTGCTCTTCCCGGAGATAATAAAGAGACTTTATCTGACTTTGTGGACCCATCATTTTTTAATATAGATGATAGGCTAGGGTGAAAGTGATATCAGAGGTAATATGGACGTGATATACTTTTGGTAAGCTTCAGCTGGATATATCTATTCAGAGGTTATATGGACATAATAGAATATGATCCAACTAAATTTGTATACAAAATACTATCAGAGGTAATATGGACGTGATAGGTTTTGAAGTTCCAAATTAGTCAAACATATCTATTCAGAGGTCATAAGAACATGATGGAATATGCTCCAACTAGTCTTTGTACGTAGTATCGTCAGAATAAGATCTTCACCATACTCCTTTGAACAAGGGAGATTAAGCGTAGTACCTCTTCAGCAATTTGCCGTTGATAGGAGCCATTATCAGATCTCCATTAGGCTTGGCTAATCTGTAAGCGCCGTTTGAAAATGCCGTTTCAATCACATAAGGGCCCTCCCATTTGGGCTGAAATTTACCCTTACTCTTGTGTGTAATGATTATTGGCCTCCTTACAACTAGAACTAGCTCGCCAACTTTGAACACTCTCTCCTTCATTTTTTGATTAAAAGCTCTGGAAATGCGTGCCTGGTAGAACGTAATACGCTGCTGAGCTTGAAGGCGTTTCTCGTCTAATCCCTCTAGCTCTTGAAGCTGTAGTCGATCATTATTTTGCTGAGTCAACTCATTAGCCACTGCTATTCTGAGTGATGGGATTTGGATTTCAATGGGAAGAACTGCTTCACACCCGTAGACTAATGAGAATAGGGTACAACCCGTCAGTGTTCGTACCGTTGTGCGGTATGCCTAGAGGCACTCTCCCAGCTTCTCATTCCAATCTCTTTTGTTCGAAGAAACGAACTTTTTCAAAAGTTTGATGATGGTTTTATTGAAGGCTTCTGCCAAACCATTAGCAGCCGGATTGTATGTCGTAGAGGCCATATTTTGTATCCGATTCTTATCGCAAAATCGGTGAAACGCTTAGCTAATGTAGTGAGGCCCATTGTCATAAATTATCCTTCGGGGTATCCCAAAGCGATAAATGACATGGTGCTTGATGAAGCTGATCACGTTGGATGTCTTTACTTTATCTAGGGGAATTGTCTCCGCCCATTTAGAGAAGTAGTCGGTGATAGCCAATATGAACCGATATCCTCTAGAAGATGACGGGTGAATAGGACCAATAATGTCCATTCTCCATGCTTTAAAGGACCATGATGTAATGGTAGGATGTAGATACTCAGAAGGCAGATGTATAAAATCTGCATGAACTTGATAGGCTTTGCATTGTCATGCATATTTTGACTGCATCTGCGATCATAGTAGGCCAGTAGTAGCCCATCCTCCTGATATGATCCTGTAGCTTAGGACCGGGTTGATGTGCTCCACATATACCATCATGTGCTTCACGGATAACCCGCAACGCATTATTATCGGAGAGACATCATAACACTAGTCCATCGTATGTTCGACGATATAGACATTGTGAAGAAGCATCAAAGTAGAAGCGTAGTGATCGTCTTTTGATAGACACTGCTTCTTTAGGATCCTCAGGTAAGATCCCGTATGCCACGAAATCTATAAAGGGACTTCTCTCATCTCTCTTAGGAGGAACCGTGTTTATAGCGTAGTTGCGTTCTATGTAAAAATTATTTTTCACACAGAACAGATCTCTGTTGAAAAGAATCACCAAATTCTGTCTCCCAATAGGAATAGCTAGATCTGCAGCTAGACTGGCCAGAGCATCAGCTTCCAAATTTTGAGATCGAGGCACATGCTCTAGGAAGAATTCTTTGAAAGACATTGCAATCTCGATCGTTGCTTGGTGGTAAGGAATGAGGTCTAGATTGCGGACTTCATATATTCCTCTGGCCTGATTGACGATAAGCAGAGAATCACCAAAAGCTTCCAGGTACTCCACATCCAATTCTTTAGTGACTTGGAGCCCGATTAGTAGAGCATTATACTCTGCCATATTATTAGAGCAGGGTTCGCTAAGAGAATATGCTCGATAGATGACGAGTTTATTAGGAGTCACTAGGACAATTCCTATTCCTGAAACCACGTTTCCCCTGGGACCAGTCCTGGAGGCACCATCGAAGAATAGCTGCCATATATCACTTTCCATTGTGGAATTATATTCTGCAACTTCATCAGGAATGTCCTCGTATAGTTTAGAGGTTTCCGGAATTGGATGAGCAGCTAAGAAATCAGCCAAGGCCTAACCCTTTATGGACTTCAGTGGGACGTACACTATATCATAAGGTGTTAATAACATCGCCCAAGTCGCGAGTCGGGAATTGAGAACACTCGGCTTGTTCATCAATACCCGAAGAGGATTGATCCTGGAGATGATATAAATAGTTTGTCCTATGACGTAATGTCGCATCTTCTGAATGGCGAACATTAAGGCCAAGCATTCTTTCTCCACTGGATTGTACTGTTATTCAGCTCCGACCATCATCCTGCTCAAATAGTAGATAGCCTGTTCATAACCCTCATTATTCTTCTTCTGTGCGAGGAGATCTCCCAAAGAATGATCCATTGCTCGAACATACAGCAAAAATGGTCTTCCTATGACGGGAGGCACCAGAACTGGAGGATTAGTGAGTTAGCGTTTGATATCATTAAATGCTTGTTGACAGGCTTCGTCCTATACGAAGGACACACCTTTCTTTATGAGGCGATAAAAAGGTTGACATCTCCCAGAGAGGTTGGATATAAATCTCCTGATATAAGCCAGACGACCTTGAAATCCCCTGAGTTCCCTGAAATTATGGGGTGGTCGCATTTCTAAGATAGCCTTCACTTTATCAGGGTCCACTTGAATGCCTTTAGCGGTAATAGCAAATCCTAGGAATTTGCCACTGGATACACCAAGAAAGGACTTTGTAGGATTCATTTTGAGTTGATGTCGGCGCATCAACTCGAACACTGTCTTCAAGTCTTGGATGTAATTATCCTTGAGGCGGCTTTTGACAGCAATATCGTCTACGTAACATTCTACTGTTTTGCATAAATGCTCATGGAATATGTTACTCATAGATCGCTGATATGTAGTCCCGGCATTCTTCAATCCAAAAGGCATGACTGTGTAGCAATATACCCCCAGAGGTGTACGGAAGACAATATGCTTCTCATCTTCAGGATTCATCTTAATCTGATTATATCCTGAGAATCTGTCCATGAAAGACATGTGCTCAAAATTGCACGTATTATCGATCATGACATCTGTAATGGGAAGAGGGAACTCGTCTTTAGGGCATGCCGCATTCAGGTTTCGAAAATCGATGCAAATATGCACTTTCCCACTTTTCTTTATGACCGGGATAATATTGGCGACCCAGTCAGGATGTTGTTCATTCCGGATGAACCCGCAGGCTATCAACTTCTTAATTTCAGCTTCGATGGCATCCATCATATCCGGACGGAACCAACGTTGGTGTTGTTTTACAGGTTTTTAATTGGAAAGTATGTTGAGCTTATGGGTAGCCAATTTTGGATCAAGACCTGGCATATCCTCATAATTCCACGCGAAGACGTCGATATATTCTTTTATCAGCTGGATCATCTCTTCCCTTTCTTCTTCGAAAATATTGTTACTGATAAATATCGACTTCGGTGAAAGTTTATTACCAACATTGATTTGGATAACTTTATCTTCAGTGGCCGGTTCTCTCTGCTCGAACCAGAGTTCCCATTGTGTATCCATTTGCTGAGCCCAAGATTCATCTTGGAATGGTTCAGATTTGTGTTCCTCTATTCCGAGAGAATCTGTCAATACCATATTTACTGATAATACCTGTTCGAGTTCAGCGTATGAGCCGAAGGACGACGAGTTATCTTGAGAAGAGGAAAAGGTATCCTCATTTGACTCAGAAGTTGCAAGAGACGTGGTATACCCTAACCCAAAACGAGTTTGTTGACAGTAGGGATCACCATGCAACGACATTCGCCTGCCTTTCCTATAGTTAAGGCCTGGTTCTGACTTCAGATCATAACCCATACTTTACATAATCTTCAAAGCTTGGGGGCTATATCTGTGAACCTGTATTTTACCAACATCGAATTCGTGAGAATCTTCTTGTACAACTGGTCTGTTGTGCATACGACTGAAGATTATTGGATGCTGATTGCTGCCAGTAGGTGGGATAATAAAGATAGAATCTTCATGTGGCCCATATGTCGTGATAATATTAGATGTTGATGCTACCTCCCACACATACGGATGATAGGAGTCTATAGCTTCCAAGAATTTTTGTGCTATATCTATATCGTTATGGGGGGAGGATTCCTGATTTAGAAATTGAGCGTCAGTATACTGGAAAAGAGAATCTTTATTATCGTCAGAAACCACGTTCCCGGTTGTATTTACATCAGTCGGCTGTTTGTTGCGCCTGAGGTTGATGACCAAAGGTGGAAGCTTTTGGTTCAAAGTGATCACTAGGGGATCACTTCCTTCTCCAGATTTGGTTTTGTTCAAGTGGATAGCCATGGGTTCCATGACTTTCGGACGGGTAGTCCGTCCTTTCACCTAGATCAACAGGGGTTGCTCAGCAGATGGTTCTCCTGGTTCCCGGTGGGGTTCCTCCTCCGTCTTGCCTGACACCTCTTTTATGTAGTCTTGGGTGTACAACATGGCATCGGAATAGTAGAACTCTACTCCCTTGAATGGGTTAAGGTCAGCAAACTCCGTTTTTACTGTTCCTTGGACATCTACATATTTGAAACATTGATGTAGAGTCGAAGGAACAATATTGTGATCGTGGATCCATGGTCTGCCTAGCAGAATGTTGTAGGATACCTCTGAATCAATGACATAGCATGTAGCCACTGATCTAAGATCTCCTATCTGGATCCTCAGCCGAATCTTCCCCAACGGCTTACTTTTCCTGGCGTTGAAGCACACGATTGTAGTGGTGGTGTAAGCCAGTTTGCTTGTAGGAATCCTCAGCGGTCTGAGCAGACTATGAGGGATAATGCTGATCGACGATCCCGGATCTATGTGAATCCGGTCTACCTCCATGGAACCAACGTATCCGGTGTAATAAAGGGGTCTGTCATGCCTGTTATGTTTCAACAGCATGTCATCTTGAGTGAAAGTGATATTAGGGATCACTTCCATCACACTATGGCATTGAGGGCATGCCACAGGTTCTTTATCGGGGGACTTGAGCTGAGTCAAGCATACATTCGCCTGTATTAACGCTTCACTCAAGGCTTGACGAGTCTCTTTGGACAGCCTTAGGAGCTCAAAAATGGACAATCTGGCTGGAGTATTAGCCAATTGGGCCAGGATGTTGAAGTTATATGGTTTCTCTAAACTGTACTTCTTTTTGTTTGCCCTTGTCCGCCGAAGTTGGTCTAGAAGGACCTGCCTCTGGTATGACAGGTTCAGGCTCTGGAAGTTTGGCAGCTGAAGTGTCTGTCGTTGCTTCTTCCTGATTTCCTCCATAGTCCTTGAGGTAGGCTTTTCTTGAACGGGTTCCGATAGCCCAAACCTCTTCTTCTGATGTCAAGGATATTGCAACTATATGGCATGGTTTACGCCTTAAGTTCTTTTTAGACTTAGCCTTAGCAGCTTGTATCTCTTCCTCAATCTCTGACACCAGATCAGGATAAACCCACATAATCTCACCACGCTGGGTAGTTAGGGGTACCAGGTCATGATTTTGACCCCTGGCCGGAGAAAGATTAACGATGTTCATCATTGTCTGGGAAATAGGTACAACACCATCCGGAACTTCTTGAGAGGGCAGATTGCCGAATTGGAGGGAGATTATGTTGGCGGTGACCGTCTTCTTGCTATTATACAGAATGATGGCCTTGGCGTTGATCAACTCCTGGATTTTCCTCTTTAGTACATAGCACGCCTTTGTAGGATGATGTATATACCTATGGAAAATACAGTACTTAGGATTATTGGTACTGCCGACTTCATTAGGCCACTTTACCTCGGGGAGGGTGAGCTTGCCGCTTTTGTCTAGATAACCGAATATGCTCGGAATATCGTCGTCGTCAAAAGAATATGCTTCAATGGGCCTGGAAGTCCCAGGTTTCGTCTGTGTGATTGCTGGAGTATTTTGCCTGGACGTATTGATCGCCAGAGCTTCTTTTCCTTTGGAACCACGAGGATGGTCGCTATTGGAGGATGACCTATTCCCTCTATCAGAGGTAGAGATTATGATTCCATTGTTACGTGCCTTCCAACTATTGTCTTCAGCGGCTACCGCTAAGATGATAAATGAGGGCCAATCATGGAACTGATATGGTCCTGTGAACACCAAGATTAGTGGAAGAAGGTTCTTCCTGCAAATATCCACCAAGGCTGAATCTGGAACTCCGGGAGGCATTTACAAAGTGGCCTGACAAAAACGTTCGATGAAAGTGCGAACGTTCTCTTTCTCCTTCTGTTTTACTTCGATGAGCGAGGATATAGATATGTCCATCCCTCCTTCGTAGAATCGAGCAAAGAATAGAGTTTTGAAATCTTTAAA
Source organism: Iris macrosiphon (assembly GCA_036927795.1). NCBI lineage: Eukaryota > Viridiplantae > Streptophyta > Magnoliopsida > Asparagales > Iridaceae > Iris > Iris macrosiphon. Next base: position 124,979,957 of record JAYESA010000010.1, on the reverse strand, counting down.
GAAAGTAATGCAGTTGTCCGCAAGACTACGGTACCACTGATAGGCCACTCCAAACAGACAGCCTTTAAACACTCGAGTGAGAAGAGCGTCATTCCCTTGCAATAAAACCGTCATCATGCTAAAGTAGTTCATGTACTGGCTCGATGACGTCTTTCCCTCAAACAAAACCATAGCCTGTGGTTTGTACATAGGTGGGAAAGGGATCTCATCCCAGATAGCTGGGTATGGTTGGTTGATTCCCAATTTCTTGAGCTGATCCTTATGCTTCAAAGCATCAAATTGGGCTTTCAATTCCTGCATTGCCTGCATCGGGTCTTCAGCTGGTAAAGGGACCACAGAGTGGTGAGAGATTGATTGAATTGTAACTCCAACAGGAGGCAATACATTCTCCGAGTTAGGAAGTTGAGGAGCCGCTGACTCTTGATTTAGAAAGCGGTGGTAGGTCCACCCCCACACGTATTTGAGTCGGAGGAACCGATGTTGGAGCTATAGCAGCTGTATGTTGAGTCAGCATCATCTGGTGCATATTCTCCATCATGGAATGCATCTTTTTTAGTGATGTCTCTAATACAGCGATGTGTTGCTCAGTACTTCCTGATATGGAAGCCTCTTCGTGTTCATCTCCTATGGCATAGACTCCCATTTCTCTGGATGCTATTGAAGGGTTAGTATAGATCTCTGTAGAGATTGAGTCTATGCTTTCAGCATCCGATTCAGAAAACTGGCGACCCCCAGTGTCAGAATCAGAAGAATATGAAGTCGATTGTCGTGACCTCGAACGGGTATTTCAGAATACATCAACTTCAATATTCTCAAGGAGTCTGTCGAATCTCTTTTGGCTTGGAGTTCTAGAGGGATGACGTCTTGAATTTGACCTTCCTCTTGGAACGTGTGAAGCCATGTTCAGTGATGCGAATGTAGGCTCTTCTTCCTGTAAAGACAGAGAGTAGTTCAACCGATCAAAAACTAACCGTTTTGCCTTAGAACAGCAATAATTAACTACAACTTTATGACTATTACAACAATGCTCCCCAGGGGGTGTAATAGACATGTTAGAAGATCCCTTATCTTTGCACTTCTAGATCAGGAAATTACGCAAGTCAAGAGGATTAATAGGAGAAGAAGAAGAAGGCTTATTCTGCCTTTTTACATCAGTAGGAATGCGGATATTGGGAATCATAACTCTCCCCCTGCCATAAGAATACAGCAATTCAGCCATGTGAGTAGCACATGATCCATGAGGAGCATATCTATCCACAAACTGGGCCTTGTTTACACTGAAGGGCTTGTCCTGGCATAATCTGGAACTTTGCATAGGTTGGCGTAAAACTGAGGAAGTCCTTAATCGGCCGTCAGCCTTCCACATAATCAGAAGAGCAGACAGATTCTTCTCTTGATGGCGTAAAAGTCGAGAGGTCAGGAAATCCGCCACTTGTTTTCCCTTGCGGTCTTTGCAAGGACCATCTGCCTCATCGCAGAGGGGAGATGTATTTTTACGTGCGGAGCGTGTTTGGAATTTCTGAATTGGCGCTGAGGCATTATCAGAAATTTTGTCGGCCACGTCACAGACGGGAGACTAAATTTTACACACGGGGTACGGTGTAGACTTCTGGATTGGCCCTGAGGCATTGCCAGAAGCTTTGTCTGCCATATCACAAACGGGAGACAAAGTTTTACGTGCAGGACGCGGAGTAGACTTCTGGATTGGCACTAAGGCATTGCCAGAAGCTTCGTCTGCTACATCACAGATGGGAGACAAAGTTTTACACGTAGGGCATGGAGTAGACTTCTGGATTGGCACTGAGGCATTGCCAGAAGCTTCGTCTGCCACGTCACAGACGGGAGACGGATTTTAATGCCCAAGGCGTAGAGGTCACGATGTCACAACCTTGATGATCGGAGAGAAAGAGTGCACAGGAATGGTAGAGGATGTCCGAGACATTCATACTTTACGCAATTTCCTGTTGTCTTGGACAGAGAGGGAATGAGAGCTACCCCCTACTCGAAGCATGTCTTCGTAAGCCGATTGGTCAAATTGGACGACCAGAGTCTTCTCCATTGATCCTACGGATACAGCATCGTGTTGAGCAATGGCCTTCTCGTCAGATAAGAAAGTAGTCCCCAGCATAGTAGCCATCTTGTATTTGATAATAAACTAAAGAAATTGAAACTAGGTTTATACGAAACCCTTTCTTGGGTTTACAAACAAGAAAAAGAAGTATAATTAATCCTATACGAGGATGTTAAGAACAAAAATTTGATTCTGGGGAAATATTGCAATAGGAGTCTGATCTGCGGTCGATCACTTTGTCCCTTGGACCACACGATGACGAAGAAGTATTGTAGAAGATAAAAAAAGAAGCTTCAAAGGCTGCATGAGGGATTGAACTCTCGTTGTCAAAACACTCTCTGGATATACTCTCTTTTCTTGAAGAATCCTCGACTTTCCTCCTTTTTCTTCGACTCTTCGACCCCTTGATCTCTTGACCTCTGTGGCCGAAGGTCTCTATTTATAGAGTTCAGCTACAATCGGCGTAGAAACCGAACAGCGGAGAGAGCTGCACCTTTTACGCGACGGTTATAATAACTGTTACCCATGTATGAATGATCTCTTGAATTGGCATGTGACGCGTGTCCCATTATAGGATAATGCGTATAATCGCTCATCAAAGATTATGGCATGCAAGCCACGTAGATAACTTCCCCTCGCGTAGAGATGGTTGGCATAAAAGCCAAATAACTGTCTCATTGGCGTAAAAGCCGAATAGCTGTTCTGATGGCGTAAAAGCCAAGTAGGCGTAGAAGCCGAATAGCTGTCAAATTGGCGTAGAAGCCAAATAGCTGTCAAGTTGGCGTAGAAGCCAAATAGCTGTCAAGTTTGCGTAGAAGCCAAATATCTGTCAAGTTGGCGTAGAAGCCAAATAGCTGTAATATTGGCATAGAAGCCAAGTAGGCATTAAAGTTTGATGCTGCATGGATAAGTAACCAGCATAAAGATAGCCAGTTATCCTTCTTTGACTGAGGTTTTAAGCGTATTTTTAGCCAGATAGCTTTACCACGCACCTTTGCAAATATAGCCTGAGTTGGCGTATTTCGAGGAGATAGCGTACGACATACTCCTATAGCTGAAAATAGCCTGGTTGGCATAATGTGCGGGGATGGTGATATGGACGTATTAGCCCTAATTATAGCTCACCCAGTTATTAAAAGTAGAACCAAATCTCATGCATTAAATGCAGAGATCTGCCCCCATCTCGCGCATTAATGGCAGAGACGTGCCTCGAGTTCTGTACGAAGAACAGCTTTTGACGTGGCGGTTGATTTCGTCTCATCCTGAGCGTAAAGCTCATATCTGCCTGTATAGAATAGGCAACGTATTCCTTGAATACGTAAACGACATCTTATATTAAGGGTTATGTCATTAGATGACAGTCTGGAGTTCTGTGCAGAGCCATCATTACAGCCGTCCTCTCGATCACCGTGCAGTACTCTTTGTTAGGAGTCAGGTTCACTGCTTGATCTGACAGGTTCATTCGAGGAATACGAAGAGTTCCTCGTACAACTTCCCGCTGCATTAAAAGCAGACGAGTTTTATGCCAAAGTGGCGATATAGCAACCTTTTTACGCCAAAGTAGTCTGGAAATACTGTATTACGCGGGTTGTTCCGGAGCTATGTTTTATGCTGTACTAGTGTTGAAGCTCTGTCGTACGCCAATGGCTCTGAAGTTATGTTTCATGCCACCTAGTGATGGAGCTCTATTTTACGCGAGCTTCCTGTCTGTTGAGGGTTTTACGCGTATGATTCTCCAGCGTATTTTTTATGCTTCTACAATTACTTGATGTGCAAATTCAGAGTTTTCTTCAAATGGACACAAAACTCAATATTCCACTAGTGAAAAACCTAGATCTAACAAAATAAAAGCTTATTTCACATAGATCTAGCCATATAGAGTCAATTCTACCTATGGGAGGGTTCATATAGGTCCAATGGGTCTTCTTAACCATAAATAGAGTAGAAAAAAGAGGATTACCTAGGTTTTGAGTGACCTCCTTGAAGAACTCTGAATTTGGACACAAGAAAGATAAAGCGGACACGATCCTCAATACTTGTGCTCTTATTCAATCTTCCTCTAGCAATGAAAAGCTCCTTAGCCTCCTTGGAAAATGAGAATGAGAGGGATGAGATTGATTTTGAAGGAGTTTGGTGGAGGGAATGGCTACTTGGAGGGAAAAACTCAACTAGGGTTTCTTCATGATAATTAGGAAGAAGGTGGATGCTATTATGAATAACTTATATAGACTTCTCCTTAGGGTTAGGGTTAGGTTTTGTGTCATGATGGTTTGATTTGACTCAAATTCCCCTCTTATTCTTTCATGAATAGAATCTTAAAATTCTTAGGAAGGAATATTCTATTCTTGAGTACAAATTGATTTAATGGTCCTAATCTAGTCATGACTAACTAGTTGTTCAACTTAACTAGTTTAAATTAAATAAGTAACCCATTAGTCATATATTATATATATAATATTCAAATAATGGTCAAATAACAAAAATATCCTCGCTATAGAAATATGGTTATTACAACCGCGCCATATCATCTGTCTTGATCCACTTCTTATAAGCCTCATTAACCTCTCATTAGAATTAGCATCTGACTTAGGAGGACATTCCTCATTGAGGATATTCCTCATGGAGTATATATTTATACCCTTTAGCAGTTAAGACAATATCTAAGTTACGTTTCCAGTCAATATAATTTGGGCCAGTAAGATTGTTTTCTTTAAGAATCACCATAAGTGGACTGAATGAACCCATTTTTAAAATCCTGAGAATCACATAAATAATAATTATGTAGAGAAAAAACTTTTTAAACTAAAAATATATCGATTCCCTTAAAATAATAATAAAAAGTTCACAAACACCTTAAACACCATGAATTTAATATGCCACGATAGTTGGACGTATACTAATTTAGTATTTGTCCAAGGAGGTTTGTCCTATTAATTTTACTATCATGTCAACCTAACTTTATGACAAATAAAATTAATTTGTTGGTCTTTGCTTTGGTCTTACAAATAATAGCAGTGACTCCGATGGGGAGGACACCATTATTTGTATCTAAGTGTACACCATTTCTTAAGACTAAGTCCATTACTTCATAATGTAATTCTTCAGATGGAGAAGTAAACACACACTAGGTAATTTTCTATATTATCCCAAAAGAAGTCTATACTGGTGATTCGTAATTATACTTGTTCGATATGGAGGAAGCTACTAAAGCCAATACGCAAGTATAATTACATCACCTATAAACCAATAATTGAGACCATGGGATTTATACTAAATAAATTTCCTCTCCCACTTAGTTATTTAACAATAAGAATTTTTCTACTAGTTGACGTATGTCCATTATTAATGCGGGCTTGGTTTATAAAAAACATCCATATAATAATATACATGCATAACAGAATAAGTAGATATAGCAACAAAGAAAAAATAAATATCCAACTATTATGGCCATATATCATGCTTCTTCCTCAACTGCCGAATCTATAATCTTGCTCTGCACATATATCCAAGTCCGGTCAGGTCGAGGGGTTTGGGCAGCGGTCCAATTATTTTTTTTAGGTTTGGTCATCTTTTTCCTTCTTTGAAAACCATTTGTCGGCCTCTAGACTGCAAAAAAATAGCATCTAATCCTGCATCAGAAACAACCACCATCGCCATCATGATAGATCAAAAAATTAAAATTACATCAATCATATGACTCCCGAAGGATTTAACACATAATCTAGATTGAAGAAATTTAAATAAATAAGCACGATCAACCCTCGTGATTTTAATTACATCCATGAACAACAATAGCCACAACATACCGTAGGTTTAAATCACAAAAATAAAATATGTACACAGACCATAATAGTTGGATCTAAGATGCCTGCAAAACCAAGTTAGAATAGATCTACATCTACCGACTATTTTTTAATATGAGTTTTATTGGACAACATAAATTTATTAGTTGATACGCATATCCAATACCGGATCTGATACCAATTGATAGAAATGGGGATCCCCAAGACCACAGATTGGTGTGCATATTGATCGATAGAAGATTAACAAGTTTAATATGTGATCTAACCCTTCAAAGGCAAAAACTAGATTTCATGAATTATACCTGAAGTAACAAGAAGAAGATAAAGGTTTTCAGCAACCTTGATCAGTTAGCAACCTCAAGATCTTCTGCACGTACTACTTTCTCGAATTAGACGTTGTATGGGCGATGATCTTCCAAAATTTTCTTCTCCTTGGCCGACCCTCTTTCTCCTTACGTAAAAAATAAATTTGGAGAAAGATGCTTACTTTTTTATTATTATGACGGCTAGAGTATAGAGGATACATATAGGCTATGGCAGGGACCATGAGGAGAAATTAGGGTTAGGTCTCCTAAAGGATCTGGGTATCCCATGTTAAGCCCGAACACACAACCCTGGCCCATTAACAATATCTCTGTTCACTAAAGAGCTATTGTTGCACTACCTTCCTAATCCCAAATTATGATTAAGGGCTCTTTCTTATTGTATTCTTGTTTGTCTCCCCATGTTAAGATATCGAATGTCCGTCGATCAAATTAAGTTACTGACAATTATATTGATCGACATCTTTTATCCTTAAAGTACCACTCAACTTTATTTGTCATATCAGATATAATCCACCTGCAGGGTTTATATGACAATCCTTATGAGTTCCTTAGGGGGACATCATCAACCCGATGTATCGGGATATGGATTCCTTAAAGGACATGGACATCATAGTAGACATGCTTAAAAAGATGCTATCTGTCAATATGGCATCCGCTCACCCAGAAGAAGACGATAAAAACCCACTTGAACCCTTCAAGGTCGAGCCATGGGCCCAATACCTGGACGCACAATGGGAACTACGGTTCGAGCAAAGAGAACCTCCCACTGGGGACGAGGTCATAAAAGTTGACCTAGGCGATGAATCTGCCCCTAAACCTATCTTCATCAGTAAAAGTCTGTCCGATGGAGATCGTGAATCCCTACTGCACCTCGTTAGGGAGTATATCGATGTCTTTGCCTAGAGCTATGAAGATATGCCGGTATTGGACCCTCATATTGTAATCCACAAACTCAACATCCTGCCAAACGATAAGCTAGTGAAGCAGCACCAATAACGGTTCCATCCAGATATCATGAACGCTATCAAAGATGAGGTAAACAAACTAATTGCCAGTGACTTCATCCGAGAAGAACAACACACGGATTGGGTCGCTGCCCGTTATCAAGAAGAACAAAAAGATCTAGATCTGCATAGACTTTCGCGATCTAAATGTGGCATGCCCAAAGGATGAGTTTTTTCTTTCGATCACCGACATAATGATCGATAACACATGTGGCTTCGAGCATATGTCCATCATGGATGGGTTTTTAGGCTATAATCAGATCAAGATGTCCCTAGACAATGAGAAGCATACATTATTCCAAACACCAATAGGGGTATATTCCTACACAATTATGCCATTTAGTCTGAAGAATGCAGGTGCTATATACTAGCTAGCTATGAGCACCATCTTCCGTGAACATCTGTGTAAAACCGTTGAGTGTTATGTCGATGACATCGCTTTCAAAAGTCATTTCTGAGACGACCACCTCCAAGATCTGATGATGGTATTCGATATAATACAAGCACACCAGTTGAAAATGAATCCTACCAAGCCTTTCCTGGGAGTCTCTAGTAGCAAGTTCCTGGGTTTCACCATAACTTCAAAGGGCATTCATATAGACCCTGAGAAGACCAAAGAAATCCTTAAAATACATCTGTCGAAGAATCTCAGAGATATCTGCGGTCTTCAAGAGAGATTGGCATACATCAGGAGGTTCATATCAAACATCTCTGGACATTGACAGCCATTCACTCAGCTCATGAAGAAGGGAGTCTCCTTCGTCTGGACTGAAGAATGCCAACAAGCGTTCGACGATATCAAGAGGTACCTTACAAGTCCTCCAGTCTTGGTGGCCCCCGTTATGGGAAGACCCTTCTTGCTATACGTGCGTGCAATGGATCACTCCCTTGGTGCTCTACGAGCCCAGAAAAATAATACGGGTCATGAGCAGGCCATCTACTAGCTCAGCAAAATGATGGTCGCACGGAGCAAGAATACAAACCTATTGAGAAGGAGTGCTTAGCTCTGGTCTTTGCCATTTAGAAAACCCAATATTATTTGTCGGGATAAACCATTCATGTAGTCTCACGAGTGAACCCCCTCAGGGTTCTCATGACCGAACCAGGGGTGCTCAATTCCCGCTTAGCTATGTGGGCAGTACTAATGTCACCATACGATATAGTATTCGTTGGACAGAAGGTCGTCAAGGGCCAAGCATTAGCTAATTTCTTGGCTACCTATCTAGTGCCTAAAATATCAAAACCCTACGATAAGATTCCAGACGAAGTGGCAGACTCCAACGTGACGAGCACAGAGGCCTTTTGGCAAATGTTCTTCTATGGCGCTTTAAGAACAGGGCCTAAAAATGATATTGTTGCTGGAGTCGGGATAGTGCTGATCTCCCCTGACAATCTGGTCATCAACCATACTTACTCTCTTACAAAGTCATGCTCCAATAATGTGACAGAGTAGAACGCTCTCGTTATGGGACTCCAACTCGCCAAACAAGTAGAAGTGAACTACTTAGAGGCCTACCACAACTCTAAGATAATAGTCAGTCAGGTCCGGGGCAAATATGAAGTCCGACATAAAGATCTAATTCCTTAACACCAAGCCACACTCAGTATAATATCCAGATTCGATGGGTTCTTCATAGAATATGTGCCTCGACTACAAAAGATCGAGGTGGACGCTCTGGCCGACCTCGCGGCCACCTTGGCCATCCTAGTCAATACTCATCAACTCATCACTGTGATCGGACAAGAGATGGTCTGCCCAAAAAAAATAGCCTCAGCATATGTCTGAGTTATTCAGTCAAAACATATACCAGCACCCAGGACAGGAGACTCCCATTCATAAACTACGCAGTTTATGGAATTTTTCCCAAGGACCAGAGGGAAGCAACTTCCATCAAGAGACGTTCCCTCCAATTCTATTATGATACAACCACTAAGATGTTGTATCATCATTCCTATGATGAATGGGCTTCTGCTACAATATTTATCGAATACAGAAGTGAAGCAAGCACTTCGTGAAGCTTACGACGGTGTTTACAACGCACATCAACATGGACCGAAGCTACAGGATCATCTTTGGAGGATGGGTTATTATTGGCCGACAATGTTGGCGGATGCTGTCGACTATACAAGAAATGCAAAATATGTCAAATCCACGTAGACTTCATCCACCAGCCCTCATAATTTCTATACCCAACAGTTGCATCTTGGTCATTCGAAGCATGGAGAATGGTCATCATTAGACCGACTAGTCCACTTTTCGTCTAAGAAATATTGGTTTATCTTGGCCATCACCTACTAATTTTCTAAATGGGCAGAAACTGTACCACTGGTTGAAGTAAAGACATCAAATGTGATCAGCTTCGTCAAGCATCATGTTATATATCATTTTAGCGTGCAACAGAGGATCATCCACGATAATGGTCCATAGTTTATGAGCCATGCCTTCTACAAGTTTTATGATAAAAATTGAATCCAAAATGTAGCTTCGGCCGCCTACAATCCAGCAACCAATGGGTTGGCAGAGGCATTTAACAAAATAATCATCAATCTCCTTAAGAAGTTTGTGTCATCCAACAAGCACGACTGGAATGAGAAGCTAGGTGAATGTCTCTGGGCTTATCGTACAATAATCCGGAGACCTACTGGCAGCAAGTCATTTGTCTTAGTCTATGGGAGCGAAGCAATCCTCCCCCTCGAGGTCCAGATTCTCTCCCTCCGAGTGTCTCTTTCTAACTAGATGACTGTTGACAACAACCACCGTCGATGACTATAAGAGTTGGGAGCACTCGACGAGAAATGCCTTCAAGCTCAACAGCGCATTGAGTTATATCAAGCATGTCTTTCAGGTGCCTTCAACAAATATGTCAAGGAAAGGGCGTTCCAAGTAGGCGAACTCATCCTAGCCGTAAGTAGACCAATGTTTATGACGCACAAGACAGCCGAGAAGTTCCAGGCTAAATGGGAAGTCCCGTTCATCATAATTTTTTTCTATTCCAATGGTGCCTACCGGCTCACAAAGCCTAATGGAGACTTGCTCATGATGCCTATCAACGGGAAGTTTCTCAAAAAGTACTACATCTAATCCAGACTCGTACTCCTCTCATCCAAGGATAAGATGTAGAATATTTACATTCCCTGTTATTCGTCAAGTGCATAAGCCATTGTCTGTATTTGGGAGTCCTGAATACACAACAGATAATGGATCCTCAAAAGCTTCCCAGTAGAGCAGCCTCCAGTAAACCACTCCATATTGGAATTCCTTCGGGACACTAGCTTACGTTCATATCACCTCTGAACTAAGGTCCTAATATCTTTTTCAAGTTTTGCCATGTTCACATTACCTCTAGGCAAAACTTCTCGTTTGACTATCAACTGTCACGTCTACAATACCTCTAGTATCGGTCGTCATCCAAGATTATCACCCATACTCAAGTTTAATTACACCAGCGATGATAAGTCTACAAACCTATCACGTCCATATCACCTCTGATAGGACTTTATTTTACTTATTACTTGTACTCAAGGGCGCAGGAAGTAAGAGATCCACTAAATATCCCCTAGTGGGATATCCGTGACAACTACAGTATTGTACTACGTCTATATTACCTCTAATACCATACCCAAGTTCATAACATATACCATGACAAATACATGAAGACATTCTGGAAAAGGAGAGACTTTCTCATTAATATTCAAGATCGTGAGTACATATGATGGAAATCCATTTTCGAAGGTTTTTTATTAATATTCAAGATCATGAGTACATATAATGAAAATCTATTTTTTAAGGATTTCCATGAAGTCTCGCTAATAAGAATCTTTTCCATTAAAAGCCGCTCCTCAGTGTTGTTTCTGCTACTGACACAAGTAAAGACGACCCACAGCGCAAACCTCAGTATATGGAAAAAAAATCTATACTAATGGATAGCAAAAGAGTGAATGACCAGGCGCTCCTCGGCTACATGGAAAGACCGGACTCAAGGAATGGCAATTAATCCAAATCCAGTAATCAGTAATGCAGGCCCCCAACCGGTATCAAGGCCGCATAAAGAGGAGACACGCAGCTAGCATACTGCATAAACAAGGGCGATTCCACTTGCAACAACAGGCATTCACCCTCGCCTCCTGGAACCGTCGTATAAAGTTGGTCTTTTTCACGAACAATAAACGTTATGATATCCTTTCATGCTCCATCATAGGCAGCACGAGCGAGGACAAACTTGCACAAAAAGAACGCACATCATCAGCATACAAAAAAGTTGTGCCTGGTCTAGACGACTTGTTATGCGACTGGTCATATCAGGAGCCTCGTGCATAATTTTAGATGACCCTTCATCCATGTGGCAGAGGTCAGAGGAAAGGTTGTTCATGTCTCTTCATCCATATGATAAGTCATGACGTGTCTCTGCGTCCCAGACATCGCGATGTAAAGGATAAAACACACCCATACCTCATGTTGGGAGGACAGCATCAGGCGGTCACGGGTCCTCCTGATTTTCGTCGGATTCCTTAGCCAAAGAGAGAACCTTCAATATTTGTTTGAAGAAAGAAAGAGCGAAAGAAATGACCCTATCTCTTTCTCTCCTTCCTGGACAACCTATATATAAGCTCCAAAGCCGCATGAGGGAGTCGAGGCAATGAACCAAGCAGTTATGGGAATAAATCTGATGCCTCAATTTGCTTGATCCACTTTTAACTCCTTGGAAACTTTTTCCCTGGCTAACACGTCAAACGAAGGCTCAGAATTCTAAGAGATTTGTTTGAAGATTGAGCCAATCTTGGCATTTAATACAGATTTAATAGCATGGCAGACCAGTCCATGCGATAATAAGTGTAGGCGTCAAAGACAGCCAAAGGACTTCCATGCGACAGATAGCCCATGTGTTAGAAAGATCTTTTTTTTATGCTTCTTATTCAAAGTATTCCAAACGTGTCAGTTTGAAAACTTTAAAGGGGTCTTATAGAAGCAAGAAAAATCTTAAAAGTGCCGATGAGCCTCAGCCCTCATGCATTGAAAAAACTAAAGTGCATGCGTCAAAATTAAGTGGTGCATGGATATTTAGACGCATAATGTTACCTTAGTCAAGTCAGAGCATTTTTTACTATGACAACAATGATGCTCTGAAATGCCTCAATTCTGAGGTTGAATATTGGTGTCAGAGCGTCAATTACCGCTATAATTACCTTTGTTATTTTGCATCCGTATAATGCCATGTGTTTGAGAGATAAAGTTTCATCCGTCTCTGGTCCCATGCGCCCCAGACTCCATCCGTCCCATGCATCTCTGGCCCTATGCGCCCTAGACTTCGTGCATTTTATGCGTCTCTGACTCTATGTGTCTCTAGCCCTATGCGTTCCAGACTCCATTCGTTTAGTATAGCAGTGCTCCTTAAGTCAAGATCTTTCGGTTGCAACTGGAAAGATTCTCTATAGGCCAAGTGTCAAGCTGACTAAGTCATGCACACCAAGTATGAGAACTGACCATATTTTCAGTAAAAGCAGATCACAACAATGAATTTACATAATAATTCGACCGTGACATGTGTCAACAGTTGCAATCATATCCTGTTAAGGATGGACATGTGGCAGCTCCAACATACGTGCACGGATAGCACATGTGCGCATGGACCCATCAGCATGACGGCTATATATAATAGGGTTTCATACCTACTACGGACACAGACAGACATACATGCATATAAGCACAAGAGAGAGAATAGTAGAAAGCATTCTCATTTTCTCTTTGGACCGTCAATGGAGTAAATGAGTCACTACAGTACTCGATTTCCTTCGTCATATTTCCCAAAATCAAAAATAATTGTACTTAGATTTTCTCTCTAGGATTTCTTTGTACTATTTTGTTTGTTAAACACATGAAGTTTATTTTGACTTTGGATCAATGACAAATAGGAGCAATTTGAAACTAGATTTTTGGATAATATAGAATCATGAGGACATAAGAATTAAGAGTTAGGAAAAATATTTAGAAAGGTTAAATTTTAGATTTAGTTGAAAAGTATACAAGAAAAGAGTGAAGCAATATTTTTTGAGAGAGTAAAGTTACATTAGAAGAAACTTAGTCACCAGACAAGTGACAAAAAATTGGTATAGACCTTGCCAGATATAATTTAAAGGAATTTAAAATTTTGGACTAATCGAGACAAAAAGAGTTATCTAGTTAGCACTTGCAAGCGATAGCAGCTTAAAGAAACATCAGGAACTTATAATCAAATTGTTGGGTCGGATGTTCTAAGATTACCAATTATAGAGAAAATTTTTGGTCATAAAGATATTTTTGGGAAAAAGAAGAATACATGAACCTTGAGGATTAGGAAGACCAGTAATCTGGTTCTGGGACGTAACATGGTTTTAGTGGTGGCCCGTGCGGGTCTGTCTGAGCAAATTATGTCTGTCTGAGCGGATTATGTCTATCTGGAAAGATTTGATCTAATTTTTACAAATATGTGGGATTGTTGTTGTTTCCAGATGTCTCAATCCTAACCTGTTTTCCTTGATCCTTAGTTATTTATCTCCATCCCTGATTCTTGACATGTTATCTGCTTATTTATTGATCTATCATGTTCTTCGTTTGACTTTTGTGTCCTTAACTTTTAGGGGAACTGTTCCTGTTACTATTGGTCAGATGGATCGAGTGCAACTTGAGAAGGGACATTATTCGGGAGCCCAGCGTATTCCTGGAGGTCGGCCTCAGCATTCAGGGTAGAGTCTAGAGTAGATCCTAAAGCAGATCGGTCGGTACAATCGGACCAGCAGGTAGCACCTGTGCACCCAGTTTTGCCCAAGCAGCCAGAGGGTGTTGCCCGAGCCCTAATGGATGTCCTACAAGATTTTATGATGACCCAGCAGCACCAGAGTGACATACTCACTCAGTCAGTCAAGACATCGTTGGAGCGAGGTGGTTCTCAGATCCATAATTTTGTAACCAGCTTCAAGCGTCTCAGTCCTCCGTACTTCAATGGTACAGAAGAGACAATTTTGTCCGATGCTTGGCTGTAGGACACTGAGGCCATCTTGGAGGCAGTAAAGACTCCGACTATAGAGCGTGTAGTAGTAGTGAGGCTACAGTTGTTGGACTTGGCTCATGATTGGTGGACAGCATAAGAGGTTTCTCTCACAGCACCGATTCCACAGGCAGTTTTTACTGAGAGGTTTCAGATGAGGTATTTTGACGCAGTGGCGTGTTACGAGCTTAAGCAGAGGTTTAACAACCTCATGAAGTAGAGCAGGACCATCCACGGTTATGCGGCAGAGTTTGTGAGACTTAGTCGGTTTGCTCCCACTTTGGTAGCGACCGAGTTGGAGAGTGCAATGAGGCTCCAGCAGGGACTCTATTTAGAGATTATCTTGGCGGTGGAGCAGTATGAGTTTTAAACCTTTGATGCGGTGATGCGGGCAACCAGAAGGTATAAGTACACATCATAAAGGATTACCGGTCGAGTTGGGAGCCAGAAGAGGCCCAATGTTTTAGGAGGATCAGCATCCCATTCATCAGCACCAGCTCCAGCAGTTCAAGCCCTGACGATTGGCTCCTCGAGGAGGACAACATCATCTCAGCAGTCTTCCCAGACGTTCCCTCAGTAGAGGCAGTCATCTTCTTCTCCTTCTTTACATAGTTATTTCTATTACGGAAAACTTGGGCATATAGTATCAAAGTGCCATAGGGTACAGGAATTGTGCTTGGTGTATGGGGCATCAGACCACATGGTCAAAGCATATCCTAGGAGGAATTATGCTTGGTGTGTGGGACATCATTAGTTCGGCCAACAGTGCTGCAGTACAGGGCACCAGTACCAGTGCAACAGCTGTAGGTTCAGAGGCCTTTGCCTCCACATGCTCAGGCATTCCAGCAGAAGCCGCAACTGTATACGCAGGCCCAAGCACAGGCGAGAACTAGAGGTCAGCAGTAGAGGGGACCAGCACCCAGAGGGCAGGGTCGAGCCTTCTTTCTATCGATGGAGGAGGCTTTGGCGGCAGGAGAGGTGGTAGCAGGTACCATTCTCATCTACTTTTATTCAGTTTCAGCTTTATTTGATTCTGGTGCATCGCATTCATTTATATATGCAAGTTTTATGACATAAGTTGGATTGGAGTTTGAGTCCTTACCTGTAAGGTTGAATATACTTACTGGTAACGATCTCATGGGAGTAGATAGAGTACATCCCTCGTGTAGAGTTATAGTATGCAGGAGAGAGTTTTCTGCGAGGCTGATAGAGTTTCCTATGGGCGATTATGATGTCATCCTTGGGATAGATTGGTTGAGTGCGAGACATGCAACGATAGATTGCCATAGTGGCAAGGTTATCTTTCGTGTACCTGGTGAGGAGGAGTGCTCATTCTTGAGAGGTATAGTAGAGTCACCGAAGGTTATATTGATGATGGCAGAGGCCGATGAGGCACAGTTTCCCTGGATAGTTTATGAGTTTCCTAACGTATTTCTCGATGAGCTACCAGGTGTACCACCATTTATAGATATAGAGTTCTATGTTAATTTGATCCCCAGAAAAAGCCAATTTCAGAGAGAGTTTACAGGATATTACCATCTGAGTTAGAGATCTTGTACCTGATGATTGAGGAATTGAGAGCTAAGGGATTCATTAGACCTAGTGCATCCCCTTGGGGAGCCCTGTTACTTCTTGTTAAAAAGAAGGATGGTTTATCATGTTTAGTTATTGATTATAGAACACTAAATATGGCAACCATTAAGAACAAGTATCCCTTGTCCATGATAGATAACTTGTTTGATCATCTCAGTGGGGCAACTATATTTTCTAAAATTGATTTACGGTCTGGGTATCATCAGATCAGAGTTAGAGAGCAGGATATGCCCAAGGTGGCGTTCAGATCTAGATATGGTCATTGGGAGTTCCTAGTTATGCTATTTGGAGCGACCAACGCACCAGCTATATTCTTATCTCTCATGAATAGCATCTTTATGTCTTACTTAGACCAGTTTGTGATAGTGTTTATTGATGATCTCTTGGTCTATAGTCGAAGTGAGGAAGAGCATGAGCATCATCTTCGCGTAGTTCTTTAGATCCTTCGAGAGCAGCAACTGTATGCGAAGTTCAGCAAGTATGAGTTTTGGCTTGATTGTATCTCATTCTTAGGGAATATTATTTCTGGTATAGGAGTCAAGGTAGATTCCAAGAAGGTGGAGACTATTGAGAGTTGGCCAGTACTCGTACAACTTTCGATGTACGTAGTTTTCTGGGTCTAGCAGACTACTACAGACGGTTTGTGGCAAACTTTAATAGGATATCAGCACCCTTGACATGACTAACGTGTAAGAATGTGTGCTTAGAGTAGTCAGATATTTGTCAGACTTCTTTCGAGAAGCTCAAGCAGAGTTTAATTTTGGCTCATATTCTGACACTTTCAGTAGGACTAGGTGGGTTCTCAGTGTATTATGATACTTCAGGAGTGGGACTAGGGTGTGTACTTATACATCATGGTAGAGTGTTAGCTTATGCGTCTCTGCAGTTTCGTGACCATAAGATGAGTTATCCGACGCATGATCTTGAGTTAGTAGCAGTAGTGTTTGCACTTAAGCTCTAGAGGCATTACTTATATGGTGATTTAGTGGAGATCTTCACAGACTACAAGTGCTTGAGGTATATGTTCACATAGAAGGAACTAAACATGCGTCTGAGTAGGTGGCTCGAGTTATTATCGGCCTACGATCATGCCTTCAGTACCTAGAGAAAGCTAATATCGTAGTAGACACCTTGATCAGGAGAGGAGGAGCTTACTTCTTGACAGAGCAGTGCCATATTTTGGAGGATCTGTATAAATTGGGTATCGAGGTAGTATTACCTGGTGATATCGGTTTTATGGCGAGTCTGCAGGTTCAGTATTCTATAGTTGAAAGGATCATAGCAGAGCAGAGCAGACTGGTGATGTCAAACTTTAGCATCTTAGGGAGAGTGTGAGTCAGGACATAGACAAGAGTTGAGTATTCATAAAGATGGGACTCTCAGGTTTGGAAGACAATTTTGTGTGGCGAGAGGAGATATCCGGCAGGAGATTATGTTAGAGTCTCATAGTTCTCAGTACTCAGTGCATCCATGAGGGACGAAGATGTATCAGGATATTCATCAGTACTTCTGGTGGAATGGTATGTAAAGAGAGATAGCTCGGTTCATTTTTGGGTGTTTAGTCTGTCAGCAGGTTAAGGCTGAGCATCAGAGACCGGCTGGACTACATCATCCTTTACCAATTCTAGAGTGAAAGTGGAACCATATTACTATAGACTTTTTGATCGGTCTTCATAGATCCCTGTCTTGCAAAGATGCTATATGGGTTATAGTGGATCGACTCACGAAGGTTACTCACTTTCTTCTTTTTAGAGTGGGCCAGTCTACAGAACAGCTAGCTGAGATGTACATATGATAGATAGTCAGATTGTATGGTGTACCAGTTAGCATAGTCTCTGATAGAGATTCGTGGTTCACGTATCATTTCTGGAAGAGCCTACAGTAGAGTCTAGGTACTAGGTTGAAGTTTATTTCAGCCTACCATCCGCAGACAGATGGATAGTCGGAGCATAGTATTCAGACTTTGGAGGATATGTTTCGAGCTTGTACACTTGACTTTGAAGGATCTTGGGAGGATCACTTGTATTTAGTAGAGCTCTACTATAACAAAAACTTCTAGGCGAGCATTCAGATGACACCCTTTGAGACTTTGTATGGTAGGAGATGCAGATCATCGTTAGCTTGGGATGACATTGATGAGAGATAGATGTTTGGTCCAAAGATGATTGCTTAGTCTGTTGGAGTAATCAGGCAAATTAGAGAGCATCTCCGAATGGCTTAGGATTGCCAGCGTCATTGGGCAGATTAGCACCGTCGTCATCTTGAGTTCTCTATCGGCGACCATGTATTTCTAAGGATTTTGCCTACCTGTGGAGTTATCAGATTTGGAGTCCGGGAAAAGGTTAGTCCCGGATATATAGGTCCGTTCGATATTCTAGAGAGAGTTAGAGACGTATTATATCGTCTAGCTCTTCCACCATCGCTTTATGAGGTACATGACGCATTTCATGTATCTCAGTTGAGCTTGTATATTCCAGAACCAAGCCAGATCCTGGATCATTCTGAGTTGTTCGTTGGTACCAACCTATCATATGAGGAGAGGCCCGGGTCTAGTTTTGACTAGAGGGAGAAGGTCCTTAAGAACCGGACTGTCAGATTAGTTCGTGTTGCTTGGAGGCATCACTCACTAGACGAGTCAACGTGGGAGTGCGAGGACGATATGCGTACTCGTTATCCATTTCTCTTCGACTTGGGAGGTATACTTATTCATATACCCGCGTCCTATCTTAGCTTGTGCATGTGGTTGATCGTTAGCTTATCTGTTATATCTGTTATTATTTTCTTTTTTTATTTCTTGTTGTTGCCCAAAAAATTTTATGCTCACATGAGTTTCCTTTTTATTTTCAATTTCGTGCTTGCTTTCTTAGATTTTCTTGTTAGTTGATTTGGATCCTTATAGAAATTTTGAGGACAAAATTTTTTTAAGGAGGGAAGAGTTGTGAGACTCATCTCACAGTATTCATATTTTATGCGGATACGTACTTGAGCTAGTTATTGCATTTTATTGGATCTCGAGGAAGCTCGAAAATTCTTAAAAATTGAAACTTTACTACCTGACTGGTATACCGATGGTATACCACAGTATACCGATGGTATACTACCTGGCAGATATTTGTTTCACTTTTCAAGATATTTTTGAGATATTTCTCTATAAATAGTACTTGATTCATTTTATTTCTTTCTTTTTCTTTCTCTTTCTCTCTACTCTCTTCTTCATTTTCTTTTGAGCTTGGAGCTTAGTCTTGAACCTGGAGTATGGTTTCTAAACTCCTTCATGGTGGTGGACTAGAAGATTTAGGCTGGGAGCTCGCTTTAGGCAAGTACACATTACCAATTTTGTGAACTTCTTCTACTTTCTGTCATTTTACTTTCCTGGAGCTTTGGTTGTTGCTTTTTAGCTTAGACTTGATTTACTATAGTTGTTTATATCGTATTTTCTAGCCTTTTGACTATCTCGATTTTATTTCTGGTAGAATCTTATTCCGACCCTTTTAGTATACAAAAAAAATATACAGTTTTAGCGACGGAATTTTTCGTCGCTAAAATGCCTATTTTCGTCGCTATTTTAATATATCGACAGATTAGCAGAAAAAATTTGGCGTCACTAATTTAAGTGTCGCTGCCAGATTTCCATCGATAATCCGTCGATATAGCGACGAACTTAGCGACGAAATTTTAGCTACGGATTTGTGACAGAATATTTATGTTGCTTTATTTGGTGATGGATTAACGACGAAAACTGTGAACCCATTTTTACCAAATTTCCCAGAAGCTTACCAATGGAATTTTCATTGCTAATCCGTCGCTAAAGACGATGGACATAGCGACAGATATAGGAACTATATATGATACCAAAAATTCTATATTTTTTGGTATCAGACATATTTAGCGATGGATTTTCCGTCGCTAATCCGTCGCTGACCTGAAATTTTCCAATTTTTTGTCGCTATTCCGTCGCTAAACATAAATATTTTTTACAGAATAGAATCACTTACTTTCTGCTCCTATAACATTATACAAAATCAAATCACTTATACACAAATATATCCAAATACATCAAATACAATGAAACACATCAAATACAATAAAACTTAAATATAAGTGCATAGCCATAAGTTATCATACACTACCATAATCCAAACATATATAGTTATACATAAATACATCCAATAAACTGTCAAATTATCAAGAAAACAAAAATACACATAAAGTCGACGGTGAAGGCGGAGGCGGCGGTAGCTGTCGGGTAGCCATGTACTGCATTGTATTTCTTTAGAGTATTTTGTGTATATTTTATATTATTATATTTATTATAGGTTATTTTAAATATTGAATTTTTTTAGAGTATTCTCTTATTTAATTAGAAAATAAATTTCTTGATATATTTACTTATATAAATATTTATTTAGAATCATTTTTAGGCTATTTTAGATTTTTGGAGATTTTTCTAGAATTTTTAGGTAATTAAAACATAGGGAACATAAATTTCTAGGACTTCTATGATTTACTCTACGACCATAGTTGCATGTTGTTCCTACCAAATATTTATTTTAGTTTAAAATATTTAATTATATTTTTCTGTAATTTATTTAGAATTTTAAGAAATTTATTTAGATTTTTAAAATTATTTAGGATTTATTGGATATATATAGTCTTAATATTAGATAGATGCTAATTTAGTGTTAATAGATATTAATAAGATTTTATAAATTATTTGTATTATCTTTAATTATATTTAAGATTATAAATTATTGAGATAAATTCAAACTCTATTTTAAATTAATTCAAATCCTGAACCTACTAGGAAAGCAACTTCATGCATATCCTATCCTTATTTAAATTCATCATAATCCTATCCAAATTAACCAATCCTAGTCATATTTAATTAAGTAGTGTCCACCATTATAAATACCTCATCCTTCATTTTTTTTCCCAAATTCCTCTCTTTTTCGACCAAAAATAGCCAAAATTCGTCATAAATTCAGCCTCATTTTCTACTAGTTATGACGAATTAAAAAGACGATATCTCCTAGCTCCGGACTCCAAACGCGCTCCAGTTTTTTTTGTTAGAACTATATCAAGGTTAGTTTTCTGATTATATAATTTATTTTAATAATTTATGAACTTATTTTTCCAGAAAATTCTAAAAGTGCCAGTTGTCCGAAATCAGACGTATTTGGTATTTTCGAGATTTCGGGAGATCCCGAAATCGGAATTAAGAACCGTTAAAAGTTTCGGAAAGCTGACATGATGAACTTCCAGAAAAGTATTTTTTTAGAATTTAAAATATAAGTTTATTCTACTGTAAAATTTGTGCAACGTAAACGTAAATAGAAAACTACTAAAAACTGTCATATGTGCGCCCTTATGGCCACAACTCTTTACCGACTTATGATTTTATGAAATTGTCGATTCCAGTGTTCACGTAGTATTAAAATATATAAGATTCCACACACAAATCCAGGATTTGAGTCAGTTGACTTTTTGGTCAACGGATTGCCTCGATTTGCGTGCCACGGGTCACAAATCCTTAAAGTTGACTTTCTTTGGACCAAAAATTAGAGCTTAACAATAAAATCAGATTATAATAAGATAAAAATATGAATTTAGGTTATTTTATTCAGAGTTAAAATAGATTAAATAGTGAAAACTATTCACCCACTTTTGTAACCTAACTTGTTTAATTTATGTGACGGGTAGATTAGACGACGCCTTGAGTTGGGACTTCATCCTATTCAGACCAGGCAAGATACTTGGCCAAATTGTTTACAGTATTTTGCATGCTTAGTATATTTCTGTATAATTATTGCATTTCTATTTATTTATTGCATGTGTAGTTCCTTTCAGTCATTACTATATATTAGATATGTTGACACACACTTGACACTTAGTATCATGAGAGGACAATCATTAGGCGTATGGGCTTTTAACCACTCTGGTAAACCGTAGTATATAGTTCGCACTATGGGCGTGTGTCGCGCTGGTCACTACCCCCAAGGTATGTTAATTTCTGTAGAGTCGCGCTGGTCGCTACCCCAGAGGTATATCGATTTATGATGTCCATTGACGGGTGTGTGAGTTGTGAGGCTTAGATCGAGTAGCCTACCCTTACCCATACGTCAAAAAGTTATCCTCATTTGCATTCATATAGATTGTCTTGTACAGCGTACTTATTTATTTTTCAAATTATATGCATGTTTACTGTATTCAAATTGGCTCGCTTTTCTGTATCTTGGTACGTCCCTCTGAGGACCTGGTCCTCTGTCAGATGTATCTGTTCTTGAGTATTTACAGGAGTGCAGATTTGGATAGTTATATATGTTTCGTGGATGTCCTCCCTTCGAGCCCATGATTGTTAGCTGGTATTCTTATATGGTGTTGTTGTGTTGTACTTATATCGTATTTGCTCTTATATTCGAGTTGATAGTGGATTTGTTTCCATCCAACTATCCTCCTTAGATACTTATGTTGAGATCTAGTTATATAGATACTATTATTTATTCATATTTAATTTTCGTGGATGAGATTTAGATTGTACCCTGTGACTTGTGATACATTTTATGCCACTTGTGGATTTGATATTCATATTATAGCGTACATATGGGTTATGGTTTTCATATATTGGAGTTGCCATATCCATACGGCTGGCATGCTTACGTGTCCTAGTCCTATATATTTTGGGACTGGGGCATGACATATTTTTGTGGTGGCCCATGCAGGTCAAGAGCATATTATTTCGGTTACGTTACTGTACCAAGCAAGCCTGCAAATAGGATTAGAGTATAGGATCTCATCCACAATTGACTATGACTCATCTTTCTTCTAATCTGTTCTATTTTGAACAATTGTATCCTGCTTGATTCCTGTACTTTCCTAATAGTTCTTTAAGTATAGCCTTCTGCTAAGAATATAGGAACCCCTATTATTAGGATGATAATTATGGTAGCACACCTATTAAGAATACAACAAGAATATAGACACACCACTAAGTTTAGAATATCTAGTGAACCCTAGAATTTCTTATCTCTAGAATTGGTTTACCATTATCCCCTGATGTATTATGAAGACTTGAGAGTAGTATAGACACTACTAGAGTTAGTTAGAAGTTTGACCATAGTGTTTGACCCTAGTATTGAGGAACCAATAGAAATCCAAGGTTAAATATTAGGGCTGGATGGTGAGATAATATTAGAACTATAAATTTAGATTCTTGTCTTGAGATAAGCAGACAGTGCCTTAGAAAGCCAAGAGCAATGTATAGAATATTTTCCTAATCATACCTCAAATATAGTAACTAGCATACCACTTCCCCTTAGAAAACCATAATGATATCTAGAGCCCCCTATTTTAATTTCATATGTTGTTCCTCTGCTACCTTAACGTTCGCTAATTACGCGACGACTAAATTTTGTTCCTCTATTCTTCATCTTTTAACTCGTGCCATCTGACACTTCTGATTATAGACCAAGTGATTTTATTCTATGTTAGGATATATATAGCTTGCTAGGATTTTGGTTGTTACTCTTGAATTTTTTGAATTGTGTGCTTAGTAGTTAGAACTTGATGGTTTAAGCTATTCTTGTATATTGAGACCTGGTACTTATCCCTTAGTTTTAAATTGCGTAACCTGTACCCCCACCTCGATACGAGTTATATCCCTTTTCCCCCTGGAAGGCTAGTAACTGTTCCGTTCTTACTATTAACACTTGCACTAAGACTAAGACTTAGTACGACCATGACCTATGTAATGTATGAGGATACCCTAATAAGTACCAAGACCCCTTTCTGTAGACCTTAACAGGAGTTTCTACGGTATCCTTAAGGCAATTACAGTATTAGTTTATTGTTATAAGTTGGGTAGTATACCTCACAACCTAGTATCACGTAGTCTATTGCCCTATTATTGAAGTGTGATTGAACAACATTAACTGTATGCTAGCTTAGGACGATAGTATTTTTTTTAGACTGTAGGACTTTGAGGCTCATAACCCAATTTTGTCGACTATCGACTTAGACAAGGAATTAGTATGACCACTGTAGAGATTGTAAGAGTCTTATCTTTTTGTGAACTTGAATTATTATGTACCTTCTTTCATCATAATCTAGCGTATTTATGTTTGCTGTACTACCTTGACTTATGCTGCTATTATAGCCTAGTTTTTGCAAGCTTATTCTTTTATCGAGCTTGCTCATGGCATATGTATTATTGGGTGCACACAGTGATATAATTGCCTAATCAGAATCGGTGTATTAAGGTTTAGCTAACCTTAGTGCGCTTGGTTCGCTCTTCGCATGACTACTTTATGTGGATTGAGATATATGGTAGTAGACGGATATATTTGTCCCTAGACATGTCTGACACATCGTATCGGTTACATAACTGTACTGATACGAGCATATAAATAGGAAATTACCAAAAATAGGATTTTAATCCACAACTGTCCTGATAACTCTCTTTTCGAATTCTTTAATCTCTTTGAACCTCGAACTTGTATTTTGTCACCTTCACCTTGAATTCTTTATTATTTCTCTCCGTCTTCCCCTATTTCTGAAAGACGAAATCTCGTGCTGGTATAAGTTGACACGAATAGTACTAGATATACCCTATAGGCCAAGCACTCATGATGACAAACAAGAGAGCGCGGCCACAGAAAGCCGTAGATACAGGTACGACCTTAGTTATATGTGTCATTGCATACTCATGACCCACTTTATGACACGAGATCTTAGGTGCATAGTAGACGTAGAATTATATAGGTGTTGGTTTAGCAGTTATGAGGATATACTAATATTTTACCCAAATTGGCATACACGTGATGCTAATAGATGACGCGAGTAGCAGTAGTAGTATTCTTTTTATATCACCATATCGCCCCCTTTGGGTGGCTCATCTTCTCTTCTCTATCCATTCATTATCTCGTGCTTAATTCTTCCTATCGTAGTTACGTCTTTTTCTTGCCAACACGAATTGTTGGTCTACTTCGACCCCATCCTTAGTTTTGTTAGTTAAAACGTAAATGGTTTAGTAGATGATTAATAACTAAAGGATGAGTTCTTAATAATAACCCTTATTTATATGACCTATAGAAATATCTGTATCCTCTTATTAATTTAAAAACCATGTATAGCATCCCTTAGGCTAATAGGAATTTGTTAGACTGTTTGAACTAGTTTATACTTTTAATAGTTTTATAAGTTAGTCAAGACTTTAACTGTTGCCCAAAAACTTAGACTATGCCTAGGAAGGAATTGAAGACACTTGTTACGAACTGAAAACTATGACAAATTGCTGTCAAAGTAGCGACAGCTGCAGCTAGACCGTTGTAGTAAAGTAGTCGAAGTATTTGCAGACATATTGGTCAGGTAGCATGGCAGTATTAGACTACGATACTTGACGATTACAAAGAAAAATCATGGTTGTGAGATTCAAGACAAGTACCCCAAGATTCTCGACCCAATAAATATATTTGTCTTATAACCTAGACAATAGCCTCAAGAGACTGTGACTACTAGTAGAACTTTTGTAAGTTGGGTAGTGTAGACGAGTTAGAGGATAATATGATAGTGTATGGACAATAAATGAGAAATATTAGAATGACAGACCATGACTTTTAGGAAGCACTGCTAGATAGCTATGTAGTGTAATAGTTATAGTGATTATTATGAATATAGGTTAGTGTCAATTTCGAGGACGAATTTTTGTAAGTTGGGTAGATTGTAAACCCCCTCACCCAAAATAGGTATTTTGTGTATATTTTATATTATT
This sequence comes from Iris macrosiphon, assembly GCA_036927795.1. Classification (NCBI taxonomy): domain Eukaryota; kingdom Viridiplantae; phylum Streptophyta; class Magnoliopsida; order Asparagales; family Iridaceae; genus Iris; species Iris macrosiphon. The sequence continues at coordinate 124,954,372 of JAYESA010000010.1, read as the reverse complement.
ATATTTATTATAAATTATTTTAAATATTAAATTTCTTTAGAGTATTCTCTTATTTAATTAGAAAATAGATTTCTTGATATATCTACTTATATAAATATTTATTTAGAATTATTTTAGGCTATTTTGATTTTTGGAGATTTTTTTAGAATTTTTAGGTAATTAAAACATAGGGAACGTAAATATTTAGGACTTCTATGATTTACTATACGACCATACTTGCATATTGTTCCTACCAAATATTTATTTTAGTTTAAAATATTTAATTATATTTTTCTGTAATTTATTTAGAATTTTAAGAAATTTATTTAGATTTTTAAAATTATTTAGGATTTATTTGGATATATATAGTCTTAATATTAGATAGATGCTAATTTAGTGTTAATAGATATTAATAAGATTTTATAAATTATTTGTATTATCTTTAATTATATTTAAGATTATAAATTATTGAGATAAATTCAAACTCTATTTTAAATTAATTCAAATCCTGAACCTACTAGGAAAGCAACTTCATGCATATCCTATCCTTATTTAAATTCATCATAATCCTATCCAAATTAACCAATCATAGTCATATTTAATTAAGTTGTGTCCACCATTATAAATACCTCATCTTTCATATTTTTCTTTCCCAAATTCCTCTCTTTTTCGTCCAAAAATAGCCAAAATTCGTCATAAATTCAGCCTCATTTTTTACTAGTTATGACGAATTAAAAAGACGATATCTCCTAGCTCCGGACTCCAAACGTGCTCCAGTTTTTTTTGTTAGAACTATATCAAGATTATTTTTCTGATTATATAATTTATTTTAATAATTTATGAACCTATTTTTCCAGAAAAGTCTAAAAGTGCCAGTTGTCCGAAATCAGACATATTTTGGTATTTTCGAGATTTCGGGAGATCCCGAACTCGAAATTATGAACCGTTTAAAGTTTCGGAAATCTAACATAATGAAATTACAGAAAAGTTTTTTTCCAGAATTTAAAATATAAGTTTATTCTACTGTAAAATTTGTGCAACGTAGACGTAAATAGGAAAGCACTAAAAACTGTCATCTGTGCGCCCTTGTGGCCACAACTCTTTACCGACTTGTGATTTTATGAAATTGTCGATTCCAGTATTCATGTAGCATTGAAATATATAGGATTCCACACACAAATCCAAGATTTGAGTCAGTTGACTTTTTGGTCAACGGATTGCCTCGATTTCCGTGCCACGGATCACAAATCATTAAAGTTGACTTTCTTTGGACCAAAAATTAGAGCTTAACAAAAAAATTAGATTATAATAAGATTAAAATATAAATTTAGATTATTTTATTCAGAGTTAAAATAGATTAAAGAGCGAAAACTATTCACCCACTTTTGTAACCTAACTTGTTTAATTTATGTGACGGGTAGATCGGACGACGCCTTGAGTTGGGACTTCATCCTCTTCAGATCAGGCAAGATACCTTGCCAAATTATTTATAGTATTTTGCATGCTTAGTATATTTCTGTACATTTATTGTATTTTTATTTATTTATTGCATGTGTAGTTCCTTTCAGTCATTACTATATATTAGATATGTTGACACACACTTGACACTTAGTATCATGAGAGGACAATCATTAGGCGTATGGGCTTTTAACCACTCTGGTAAATCGTAGTATATAGTTCGCACTACGGACGTGTGTCGCGCTGGTCGCTACCCCCGAGGTATGTCGATTTCTGTAGAGTCGCGCTGGTCGCTACCCCAGAGGTATGTCGATTTCTGATGTCCATTGACGGGTGTGTGAGTTGTGAGGCTTAGATCGAGTAGCCTACCCTTGTCCATACGTCAAAAAGTTATCCTCATTTGTATTCATATAGATTGTCTTGTACAGTGTATTTATTTATTTTTCAAATTATATGCATGTTTACTGTATTCAAATTGGCTCACTTTTCTGTATCTTGTTATGTCCCGCTGAGGACCTGGTCCTCTACCAGGTGTATCTGTTCTTGAGTATTTGTAGAAGCGCAGATTTGGATGGTTATATATGTTTCGTGGATGTCCTCTCTTTGAGTCCGTGATTGTTAGCTGGTATTCTTATATGGTGTTGTTGTATTGTACTTATATCGTATTTGCTCTTATATTCGAGTTGGTAGTAGATTTGTTTCCATCCAACTATCCTCCATAGATACTTATGTTGAGATCTAGTTATATAGATACTGGTTATTTATTCATATTTGATTTTCATGGATGAGATTTAGATTGTACGCTGTGACTTGTGATACATTTTATACCACTTGTGGATTTGATATTCATATTACAGCGTACGTATGGGTTATGGTTTCCATATATTGGAGTTGCCATATCCATACGGCTGACATGCTTACGTGTCCTACTCCTATGTATTTTGGGACTGGGACATGACAGTTAGGTTTAGAGTTAAGTTTAGATATCGTAGGTTAGGTTTAGAGTTAAGGTTTTTGGATATCATAGGTAACAATATTGAAGTTAAGGTTAGATTTTTAGGGTAAACAAATATAATTAAATTATAAAAAGAATGTAATTAAATTTTATTGACAAAATTTTATAAACACAACTTATGTATGCTTTTGTTGCCCGCTCATCTATGAGCTTCTCATCCTTCTTCCTTTGTGCGTCCGCTGGAAGAATGAGGGAAAGTCGACGGTCTTCGGGTCTTCCTGGCTCTGATGGCCTCATCGCACTGTAAAAATTAAGTAATTAATAAAAAAAATAAGAATTACCAAAAATTAAACTAGCAAAAAATTATAATACTGACCATCCGTCGAAAATGCTCGACGGTCGGAATGGATCCACACGTGTGGATACCACTCTTAGCACGGGATGCTCTTACCTTCTCGCACTTGGCCTTATAGGTCGGGGCCTCCATCTTCTCCTTCATCTTCTCCCAGAACTCCTCCTTGAGCCACTCCTTGCGAAGATCCCCTGAATGTGATGCCAACGCCTTCTGATCATTGATCATATCCCTGAACCTTTTGTTGGCATCGTTCTTGTAGTACTTTCGGATCGCAGACTCTCTATGATCCGGCCACCAGTACTTCTTCTACAAATTTGAAATTTTTTTTAGCATTTTAATCATAAATTTATATATTATTCTAAATAAAAAATTTATACATACCCACTGCATATCCAGCCAAATGAAGCGTCGATCTAGCGGGATGTCACTGAAGTTGATATAAGGGCCATGAAAGTTCTCCCGTATGACGTCCCCCACATAATTGCCAGCCTTGGTCGGAAAGAACCTGAAATAAGTAAATAATATACAATTACAATAAAAATAAATAAATAAATAAATATGTGAATTGCCAAAAAGTACTTATGTCGCTCTATCGGCCCATAGCTCGGGACTAACGATATTGGCTGGTCGCTCTGGTAGAGTAGGGGGATCTGCAAATCTTGGATGATGGACATATACTTCATGCTCCACCAGGAGGCCTGGATATGGATTTGCTCCAGTAGAAGCAACTAGTGGAGTAGCCGTGTACTAATAGTCGTAGTAGTCGTAAGAGTAGTGGCAGGGGTAGAAGCTGAGGGAAGCCCGGGAGATGGAGTAGCTTCCCCTATCGATGAACGAGTACATGGCAGGGATAAACCATCATCGACATCTATGAACTCGTCCTCTGATGGTCGTGTGTGACCTGCATCCGGAGTAGCTGGAGGATGCTGGGAAGATGATCCTCTATGAACCTGTCGTCGTGATCATCCTCGTCCTCGTCGCGCCATAGGTAAATCTAACAGTAAATAATAGATGGTGTTATGAAACAAATAAAAATAGTGACATCAAGACATCTTAAAGTAATGGATGGTGTGGTGAAACAAATAAATACTAGTGTGATGATCAAATAAATAATAACCGTGTCATTAAATAAATAAATAATCCAATATAATTCATATGTGTATACGTACTAATCTTTTTCATCTTCCGAATCGTCTTTCAAATTATTTTCTAAATCGTCTTCATCTTCATCTTCTTTATTTTTATTTTCATTTTCACTTTCACTATCACCTTCATCTTCCAATTCTTGTTTCTCGTTCGATACCTCCATATCAGAGTCCTCTATATAAGGTAAATCTTCTATGTCAATCTCTTAATTAACTCTATCATCCTCTAGGGTAACATCAACCTCCATACCATCAACACCGGCCAAACTCATATATGTAGGTTGAGGCATGACCACCTCATCCTCCTGGTATGCTAGATCTCCAATATTATATGTGTTTCTAGATTTAGTTTTGCATACAACCCACCAATCCTTATTATTGCACCGTCGACTAGGATAGCTCGTATAATACACTTGAACCGTTTGACTAGCCAACACAAATGGTTCAAAATCTATAAATCTTTTTTCATAATTTATATCAACAAACCCAAACTGGTTGTCAATTTTACATCCTTACTTGGGTATTGTGTCGAACCAATCATATTTAAACAACACAAATTTTGTCTCATAAGAGTATTCCAGCTCCATGACATCTCTTAGTACACCATAATAGTCGAATTCTGGATCCTCATCGTAGACTGGACCCCTCACACATACTCCAGAATTCTTTGTATAATTAGCCTCCTCGTCGACAACTGATTGATTAATAGGCTTATCAGTGGTTCTAAATTTAAAGCCATTGATAGTGTATCTATCCCAACACTTTGCCCTCTTTTTTGGTCCGATAGCTAATGCTCGAAGTCTTTCGTTCTGTAACTCTGTACCAGGACAAAAAACCTGAAACATTACGTATTATATAAATATTAGACAAAGATTGGTCGGAATGCTAAATTTATAATGCTTAATATTTAGGATCCGTACATAATTATGGAACAACGATAGAAATTTTGTACCAACCTCTCTAGCAAGATCATCATTATTAATTGTAGGTCTCACCATTTTTACCTCTGCTCTAAAAGTACTATGATAGTAGGGAGAATAGTTAGAGCACTTTTTTCCAAGCATATACATAATTGAAATATGTAGCAAAGATGTGTCACTTCTCAAAATCTAGCATCTCCTCAAGACCACTATTAACAATATATACCGATGAGCGTCTTCAAACTCATCGTTTTCCAACCACAGTACTTTAATAGCACTTGTAGGCTTGCCTCCCACATTGAAGATAGTGCGAATTACACTATTTATTTCATCAACCCCACCGTCATCATTCCTTGGGGCTCTATTATGATTTGTTCTGACATGAGTATCAAAGTAGATGGAGCAAAAGTTTGAAACCTTCCCAATGATATATGCTTCGTATATCGAAGCTTCTACATGAGCCTTATTGTCCAGTTTCTTCTTTAGGTGATGTAGATACCTATAGATAATATATTGAATATTAGAATTATTTTAGTAAAAAATTAATAGTACAAACTAATCAATTTATACTTCAAATGGATACATCCATCGATAATGGACGGGAGCACCGACACGTGCTTCATATGCAAGATGAATCGACAAATGCTCCATACTATCAAAAAAATCAGAGGTAGCACCCTTTCTAACTTGAAAAATGTCAATACAATCTTCTGCTCAAGTTCTATTAAATGTTGCACCGTCAACTTGCTTGAACACAAATCTCTAAAGAATATAGATAATTCAGCCAGCAGAGTCCATACTTAATGAGGCAACATCTCTCTCTGAGCAATATATAGTAACCTCTCCATAAACACATGGAAATTATGACTCTTCATCCCTATCAACTTGCGTTCATTGAGATCAACACATCTTGCCAGATTTGACATATAGCCGTCAGAAAATCTCAACTTTGAAATCCAGTTGCATATTATCAATTTTTCCTCCTTACTCAATATAAATGGCGCTGGAGGCTTGACCCAATTACCATTTGCATTTCGTTTTAGGTACAAATATGAACGCCTGTAAATAATTTCCAAGTCAAATATTGCTTTGAAATTGTCTTTCATTTTTTTCTTGATATATATCACCGTATTAAAGATGTTGTCGAATATATTTTTTCGATATGCATAATATCAAGATTGTGTCTTATGAGATTATCCTTCCAATAAGGTAAATCCCAAAAGATACTCTGCTTCGTCCAATTATGTCTATGTCTGAACCCTTCAAAGTGAAGGATCGATATCGGATCTTCCATCATAGTCGATAATCCATCTGCCTCTTTCCAAACTTGGTCTCCTACCACTCTCAACGGGGGTGAAGATAGTTCATGTTTACCTACTCTAAAGCCATCTCTGTTCCTTCTCCACGGATGTGACGCAGGAAAGAACTGACGGTGACAATAAAAAAAGCATGCTTTTCCGCCATTCTGGAGATGGAATGCCTTACTCTTTTCCATACATATCGAACAAGACAAAGTACCATGAGTATTCCACCCAGATAACATCCTATATGCTGGAAAATTATTGATGTTCCACATGAGTGACACTCTCATCTAAAATTTCTGCATCTTTGATATATCATATATCTGAACGCTGAACTGCCATAATTGTTTTAACTCATCTACTAATAGCTGCAGTTAGATATTGATGTTCTTTTTTGGATTTTTTTGGACCGGGTATGATAAGTGTCAAGAACATGTAAGGAGTCTTTATGCACATCCACAGTGGTAGATTGTAAGAAGTCAAAATCACCGGCCAATAAGTGTACTGAGATCCCGACTGTCCGAAAGGAGTGAATCCATCAAAGCATAAACCCAACCGGACATTCCTAGGCTCCGCAGCAAATTCAGGATGATACCGATCAAAATGCTTCCATGCCTCTCCATTGGAAGGATGAGATAATTCTCCATCATCCATCTTTCGTTCCTTCCTATGTCATATCATGTGTTTTGTTGTATTTGTGGACATATACATCCTTTGAAGCCTCTTTATAATTGGCAAAAACTGTATGTACTTGTAGGGACGCAACCTTTGCTCGGGCAGTTGACTTTCCTTTGCCCCGATTTGCTTGTACTGGTCCCCGTGACAAAAAATGCATCTATCTTTATCATTATTCTCCTTGTAGTACAACATGCAACCATTTTGACAACAATATATCTTTTTGTAGCCTAATCCGAGTTTTTTATCATCATCTTCGATTTATAGAAGTTTTCAGGAAACTTCTTTGATCCTTTTGGCAATAACTCTCTAATAAACTGAATTATCCGGTCATAGCATTCTTGTGGCAAGTTAAAATCAGACTTGAGGTTCAACCTCTGCATAACCACTGACAGGACAGAATAAGAATCATAACCCGGGTATAACGGAGTATCGGCATTATTGAACATATCATAGAATTCCTTCGCATCAGGATTCAGATTCTCTGAATCAAAACTTGGACCGTCACATCAAATACCAACTCACCGCTAGGTTTCACGGTCGATATTCAAAGTTATCTCTGAGAGTGGACTCTTCTACCTCCATATTGAAGGAGAAAAATATTAAGGAGTCAAAGGTTCTCCTTTAGTCGTCCACATATTATAGTTCGGTATGAAACCCTTCTTGTAGAGATGCTCCCTCACGAGATCCACCTCTTTGAATGGTATATTATGACATTTGACATAAGGGCACTTGATGAGACTCCCATACATAAAATAAGATTGGCTATTGGCGTATTTGAGAAATTCCTCAAAACCCGCCCTGAAATCATCTGTCAAATCAATCATACTCTCATGTCGTCGATTGTACATCCACGATCAGTAAACTAAGTATCGACTCATTACTTTCTGTTATGCCCTAGTCCCAAAATACGTAGGACTAGGAATACGTAAGCATGCCAGCTGTATGTATATGAAGACTCTAATATATGAAAACCATAATACATACGTACAATGTATTATGAACAATAATTCACAAGTGGTATATAGTTGTCACAAGTTACAGGGCATAACTAAATCTCATCCACAATAATCATAAAGAAATAAATAACCAATCAACTATATAACTGAATCAAGTATAAGATGCTTGATAAGAATAAGTAGTTGGGTAGAGACAAATCCACTACCAAACTAAAATATAAAAGTAAACATAATAAGTACATCTAATGAACAATGAGGCTCGAAAAGAAGACCTCCTCGAAAGAGAACGAAGTAGCAAGTCCTGATTCGTGCTCCTGCAAATAGTCATGATCGTCTACACCTGGAAAGGGACCAGGTCCTCAGAGGGATGTAACAAGATACATAGAAGCATGCCAATAAAGTACTAAAAATAAACATCCAAGGGTCGCCTAACCATCTATGTGAATGCACTTTGAGAACAACTTTCCAACACGTGGGCTATCTGGCTAAAATGGGATTGGTATGATTCTCTCGGAGAATCAGGGCCTAAAAAGTATGACGTCTTTTGAACATCAGAGGCTGCCTATAGATACTATAAGGGTCATTATACCACGCATCTTCGACGGAGCGTGCGGGTTACATAAGCAAAGTGCAAAGGAGCTCAAACGCCTTACTTGTTGTTCTCCCTATCCCATGTTCTATTCATGCCATAACCATGACACGATGGTACCTCTAATAATTGCTAAATCTTCTAGCATGCAAATTCTATCAGCAGTTATTCCCTATCACACGCCCCATACATACAGGTGGTCAACCCGTCACGCAAGTCCGTGTTCTACATGAGACTCACACTCGTGTAACAAATGTATCATGGCCAATGAAACCTAATGATGCCTCCAAATCATGTGGTGGTCTCGTAAAACTAGGTCGACATGCATAATATATAATAAAGACAAAATACGACGCCACCGTCGTTGTACCCAAGTTATTCTTGGACGCGCAGTTTATATAGAAATTTAAAATATATGAACTAAATAACAGAAATAAAATGCATGCACCATATGGAATATAAATCACGGTATAATGGCAAGGTATACTTGCTTGGCAAGAAAGCTGCATAATGTAAACGTCCAGGTGTCAAGTCCCGAGGATCAGAAACTATAGCCTTTGAATGAACGTCTCCGGATGCTGAAATAAACATCACCAACATTCTCGGAATCAGCAAGATAGGTAAAAAAATACTACTCTTTCGTCCAATTTGGACACAGGGGCAAAACGATAATTTTTGATCAAAGTGGAGTCTACATGTGGGGCACTTTGCACCGAAATACGTGCCAGAGGTAAAGGTCTCTAAATGGGATAAATTATAGGTCAAAAAAATTCTAAACGACGATACGAACTCAAGGGTATGTCCAATTTTGGATTCCGGTGAGCCGATCACAAATTCGTCGTTCAAGTCAAACCGTAGGTCCCGCGAATAGGCGGCTCGGTTAACTATCTCAGAATTGCATAATATTTGGGTCACAGGACCAGAGTGATACCACGAATCCAATGGCGTAAGTTTTGTCGCATTCCGACGAGCGTATACAAAATGGGGTGGTAGTTTGCAAAAAATTACAATACGAAAACTTTTTACGGATACGGGTAGATTCCGACACGCACAAACGTCCGAATCAACTTTCGTAAAAATCCACATGTCAGGATATACCATACGTGCCTTTCGGTGCAATTGGTATGCGATGAGGCGGTCCTGTTTGGCGGGGCACACTACGTATCACAAAATTTTAGTTTTAAAATACCAAGTTTTTGGCCGTTTTGGAGGCCGAATAATTTAACAGATAAAATAAATTAATAAAAACTAAAAGAACAATTAAATTCTTGGTTATATTGAGAAGAAAACATTTCAATTAGATTTTTAAAATATTAAACAGGTTGGTGGCAATTTGGGCATGAACTTGGAGGTTTGGGTCAAAATTCTGGAATACTTTAGGTCCATTTTTTGGCCATTTTTTGGTCGATTTTTCGACCAATCCGGGTCACGAAAACTCGTCCCGCTTGAAGAAAAATTCTAGAGGGTTAGGTTATGAACGTACACGGATAAACCGCTCGCAAAAAGAATCAAAGATGAAGGAGATATATTACCATGAAGATGGGGACTTAGGCTGATGTTAATGAGTTGTGCGCGCGCGCGGAAGGGGGCGGACGACGGTAAGGTCGGCGCGGGGCGGCTGCAATCGGTCGGCGGCGGGCTGCGGTCGGCCGAAGGGGGTGTCGTTGAGGGAATTAGGGTTAGGTTTTAGGTTTATATATATATATATATATATATATATCGAGAGAGAGAGAGAGAAAGAGGGGGAGGGGGCTCCTGCGGGTGAAGGGGGGAATCTGCTGGGAATAGGATTTGGTTTAAGTAGTTTTTTGTTTAGGTTTTTATCTTTTTATTATTATTGTTATTGTTATTTTCTTTCCTTTTATTTTATTTTTCTTTTCCTTTTGTTTATTATCATTATTATTATTACTATTATTATTAGTAGTACTATTACTATTAGTATTACTATTACTATTACCTAGTATTTTTATTGTTATTATTATTATTAACTATATATTTATTAACATATATATATATATATATATATATTTATTTACATATATAGATGAGGTTAAAAATTCCAAAAATAATATTTGCACACAAAATAAATTCTAGAAAATTTTACTTTGTAAAGCTTTGATAAAATACTACACCCAAAATATTTTATAATTAATAATTAGATATTTATCTAGTTATATAAATCAAATAACTATATTATCTAATTAACTAAGAAAATAACTAAATGGTTATCCACAAAATAGGATAATAGTAAATAACATGCAAATCTTACAAAAAGGGAATTTGCCTATTTTGTATGGAGAATTATGGGATGCTAATTGTAGGAAGTTATGATAGAAAAATAACCACAAATAAATTATATATATAATATCTAAATATTTAACACAAGAACCTATGGTTGTTACACTAATGTCATACTAATACAAAGGGATCGAATTTCTGTGCCACGAAAATATCCTACAAGTAGTGTCTCATGTATAGGCTACTTCCTATGAATGACGATACAGATTTTGGGGCTATCCTATATCATTAATGTCCAAACTACGGTGAAGTATCCTAATAAAATTATTGAATTTTAATTAATTTGAAAAAAATAATCAAAAAAATATAAGAAATACAAAATACACACAAGATACCTATTTTTGGGTGAGAGAGTTTACAATCTACCCAACTTAAAATAATTTTATCCTCAAAATTAAAAATAAGGCATGATTCTCTAAATCCTTCACATTCATATATAAGACAAGTCAATCGCAATCTTTTCCAAAAATTTAAATAACGAAATCTATTCAAATCCATCGCAATCACTTCAAAATTAAAATAACCACTGGTTAAATCAAAATTCAACCCATCGTAATCTCTTCTCGATTTTTAAATCATCAACATTCAAATTTAAGTCAAATCTATATAACATCTTCAAGATTTAAATAACCCATATCAAATTTTATATCACAATTTCCAACTATCATAATCTCCTATAGATTTTAAATAATAAACAATTCTAATCAATCTTATTCCTATTTTTAACTTATGAATTTTGTACTCTTCAAATTTTAAATTCAATTTCCATCCTCAATATTTCAAATAGGTGATCCAACAATAAAAATTTAACTTTTAATTCAAATCATCAAATTGTAAAATTTTGAACTCAATCCACCAATGTTCATGTTTAGAGTTCTATTATTATTTTTCCTCAAAATTTAAATCGTTAATTCAATCACCAATATTCAAAATTTAAATTATGTACTCAATTTATAAATATTTTGTCTGCAATATCAAGATTTTAAAATTTATTAAATTATCATCATCTTAATCATTCTTCTAAAAAAAATTCTTAAAATTTAAAATGACTTAAATCTCTTAATCTAATCTTACTTGATCACAATCTAAAAAAATTACCTCAAGTTGACAATGCAACTTCTATCCAACTTAGAATTTACCGATCTATCACATAAGACTATACCTTTAAGAAAGACTTCCTCAAATTATTTAATCGTGTTATTTAATCCTCAAAAATTTTTAACACCAAATATATCACATATGATATACCCTTAATTACAAAAGATAGTCACAAAGTAATATGATTGGCCTATGGGGTATATCTAGTACTTTCTGTGTATCAAAATTATACCAAGCACGAACGTTCGCCTTTCCGAAATAGGAGAAGTCGAAAAACAATAATAAAGAATTCAAGGAGGAGGTGATAGAATACAAGTACGGGGTTCAAGGCTATTAAAGAATTCAAAAGGAAGTTGTCAAGGCAGCTGCGAATGAGATCCTATTTTGGTAAATTTCTATTCGCATGTTCATATCAGAACAATTATGTACCTGATATGATATGCTCTGACCTGTCTAGAGGGAAAGTATATTCGTCTAACATGTTGAGTCAACTATATCTCAATCCACGTAAAGTAGTTATGCGAAAGCGAACCAAGCGCACTAAGGTTGATCAGACCGTAATACACTGATTCTAAATAGACAAATATATTAAAGCAATAATACATATGTCATGAACAAGCTCGATAAAAGAATAAGCTTGCAAAACTAGGCTATAATAGTAGCATAAGTCGAGGTAGTCCAGAAAATATAAGTATGTTGGATTATGATGAAGAAAAGTATAAAATAATTCAAGTTCACCAAGACGATAAGACTCGTCCGGTATTGTGCCTCTAAAGTTGCCATACTAACTCCTTGTCTAAGTCTCTAGTCGACCAAATGGGGGTATGGGCCTCTAAGTTCTACAGTCTGGATAAACACTATCGTCTTATGCTAGCATATAGTTAATGTCATTCAATTATACTTCATTAATGGGTCAAAAGGACTATGTGATACTAGGTTATGAGTCATACTACCCAACTTATAAGAATCAACTAATACTGTAACTGCCTTGTGGGGATAAAGTAGAAACTCTTGTTAGGGTATACGAGGAAAAGATCTTGGAACTTATTAGGGTATCCTATTGCATTATATAGGTAATGATCATCTTAAGTCTTAATCATAGTGCTTATAGAACAAATGCGTTAATATTAAGAATGGAGAAGTTACTGGCTCTCAAGTGAAAGAAGATATAACCTATTTTGAGATATGGATACAAATTACACGATTTGAAACTAAAGTATAATCATAAAATCATAATCTAAATAAATAACTCAAACTATCAAGTTCTAACAACTAGGCACATAATTTCAAAATTCAAGATTAACAACTATAATTCTAGTAAACTATATATCCTAACATAAAAGGAATCACTTGGCCTACAATCAGAAGGGTTAGGTGGCACTAATTGAAAGATGAAGGAAAATTTTAGTCGTCGCACAAATAACAAGCATTAAGGTTTCGGAGGAACAAGATATGAAATTAAATAGAGAGAATCTTGATAATATCATGGTTTTCTAAGAAACATTCGGTATGCTAATCTCTGTGTTCGGGTTATGATCAAGAAAAGTATTATATTCATTCCTCTTGGTTTCCTAAGGTACTGTTATGCTAATATCAAGACAAGAATCTAAATTTATAGTTCTCTAATATTATCTCACTATGAAAGTTAGGTTTAGTCCTAATATTCAACCTTGGATTTCTATTGGTTCCTCAATGCTAGGGTCAAACAATATGGTCAAATTTTAACTAACCCTAGTAGTGTCTATAGTACTCTCAAGTCCTTCATAAATATATCAAGGGATAGTGGTCAATTAATCTACAGGTAAGGGATGCTAGGGTTCATTAGGTATTCTAAACTTAGTGATGTGCCAATATTCTAGTTGTATTCTTAGTAGGAATGTTACCCTAATTATCATCCTAACAACAAGGATTCCTACATTCTAGGAGAAGGATATACTCAAGGAATTATTAGGAAAGTATATGAATCAAGCAGGATACAATTATTTAAATAGAACAGATTGGAAGGAAGGTAAGTCAAAGTCAAATATGAATGAGACCTAAACTCTAATCCTACATGCAGTCCCGCTCGGTACAGTTACGTAACTGAAATGGCTAACTCGACCTGCACGGGCCATCACTAAAATATGTCACGCCCCAGTCCCAAAATACGTAGGACTAGGAATACGTAAGCATGCCAGCCGTATGTATATAGAGACTCCAATATATGGAAACCGTAACACATACGTATGTTGTATTATGAACAATAATTCACAAGTGGTAAATAGTTGTCACAAGTCACAGGGCATAACTAAATCTCATCCACAACAATCATAAAAAAAACCAATCAACTATATAAATGAATCAAGTATAAAATGCTTGATAAGAACAAGTAGTTGGGTGGAGACAAATCCACTACCAAACTATAATATAAAAGTAAAAATAATAAGTACATCTAATGAATAATGAGGCTCGAAAAGAAGACCTCCTCGAAAGAGAACAAAGTAGAAAGTCCTGATCCGTGCTCCTGTAAATAGTCATGATCGTCTACACCTGGAAAGGTACCAGGTCCTCAGAGGGACATAAGAATATACATAGAAGCATGCCAATAAAGTACTGAAAATAAACATCCAAGGGTCGCCTAACCATCTATGTGAATGCACTTTGAGAACAACTTTCCAACACGTGGGCTATCTGACTAAAATGGGATTGGCATGATTCTCTCGAAGAATCAGGGGCCTAAAAAGTATGACATTTTTTGAACGTCAGAGGCTGCCTATAGATAATATAGGGGTCAGCATACTACGCATCTCCGGCGGAGCATGCGGGTTACATAAGGAAAGTGCAAAGGAGCCCAAATGCCTTACTTGTTGTTCTTCCCATCCCATGCTCTATTCATGCCATATCCATAACACGATGGTACCTCTAATAATTGCTAAATCTTCTAGCATGCAAATTCTATCAACAGTTATTCCCTATCACACGCCCCATACGTACAGGTGGCCAGCCTATCACATAAGTCCGTGTTCTACATGAGACTCACACTCGTGCAACGGATGTGTCATGGCCAATGAAACCTAATGATGCCTCCAAATCATGTGGTGGTCTCGTAAAACTAGGTCGACATGTATAATATATAATAAAGACAAAATACGACGCCACCGTCGTTGCACCCAAGTTATTCTTGGACACGTAGTTTATATAGCAGCTTAAAATATATGAACTAAATAACATAAATAAAATGCATGCACCAGATGGAATATAAATTATGGTACAATGGCAAGGTATACTTGCTTGGCAAGAAAGCTGCATAATGTAAACGTCCAGGTGTCAAGTCCAGAGGATCAGAAACCATGGCCTCCAAATGAACGTCTCCGGATGCTGAAATAAATATCACCAATGTTCCCAAAATCAGCGAGATAGCTAGAAAATACTATCCTTTCGTCCAATTTGGACACAGGGGCAAAACGGTAATTTTAGGTCAAAGCGGGGTCCACAAATGGGCCACTTTGCACCGAAATACATGCCAGAGGTAAAAGTCTCTAAATGGGACAAATTATAGGTCAAAAAAATTCTAAACGATGATATGAACTCAACGGTATGTTCAATTTTGGATTCCGGTGAGCCGATCTCAAACCGTGGGACCTGCGAATAGGC
Source organism: Iris macrosiphon (assembly GCA_036927795.1). NCBI lineage: Eukaryota > Viridiplantae > Streptophyta > Magnoliopsida > Asparagales > Iridaceae > Iris > Iris macrosiphon. The sequence continues at coordinate 124,939,007 of JAYESA010000010.1, read as the reverse complement.
GGCTAAGTCAACTGTCTCGAAATCATGGGAAACTTGGGTCACGGGACCAGCGTGATACCATATATCCAATGGCGCAAGTTTTGTCGTATTCCGACGAGCGTACACAAAATAGAGTGGTAGTTTGCAAAAAAATGTGATACAAAAACTTTCTACGGATACGGGTTGATTCTGACGTGCACATACGCCCGAATCAACTTTTGCGAAGGCCCACACGTCAGGATATACCATAAGCGCCTTTTGATGCAATTAGTATGTGACGAGACAGTCCCATTTGGCGGGGCGTACTCCGTATCACAAAATTTTAGTTTTAAAAATACCAAGTTTTTGGTCGGTTTGGAGTCCGAATAATTTAACAGATAAAATGAATTAATAAAAACTAAAAAAAGGTTAAATTCTCGGTTATATTGAGAAGAAAATCTTTTAATTAGATTTTTAAAATATTAAATAGGTTGGTGGCAATTTAGGCGTGAACATGGAGGTTTGGGTCAAAATTTTGGACTGTTTTTGGTCAATTTTTTGGCCATTTTCCGGTCGATTTTTTGACCAATCTAGGACATAAAAACTCATTCCGCTTAAAGAAAAATCCTAGAGGGTTAGGTTGTGAACGTACACGAACAAACCGCTTGCAAAAAGAATCAAAGATGAAGGAGATACATTACCGTGAAGATGGGGACTCAGACTGCTGTTACTGCGCTGCGCGCGCGCGCGGACGGGGGCGGACGGTGGTACGGTCGGCGTGGGCGGCTGCGGTCGGTCGGCGGCGGGCTGCGGTCGGCAGGAGGGGGTGTCGTCGAGGGGATTAGGGTTAGGGTTTAGGTTTATATATATATATATATATATATATATATATATATATATATATATATATATATATAGATCGAGAGAGAGAGAGAGAGAGGAGGGGAGGGGGCTCCTACGGGTGAGGGGGGGAATCTGTTGGGAATACGATTTGGTTTAAGTAGTTTTTTTGTTTAGTTTTTTATCTTTTTATTATTATTGTTATTTTCTTTCTTTTTCTTTTATTTTTCTTTTGCTTTTGTTTATTATCATTATTATTATTACTATTATTATTATTAGTACTATTACTATAATTATTACTATTACCTATTATTATTATTATTATTATTATTATTATTATTTTATTATTATTATTAAATATATATTTATTAACATATATATATTTATATATGTAGATGAGGTTAAAAATCTCAAAAATAATATTGCAGACAAAATAAATTCTAGAAAATTTTACTTTATAAATATTTAATAAAATACAACACCCAAAATATTTTATAAAATATTTTATAATTAATAATTAGATATTTATCTAGTTATAAATTAAATAACTTTATTATCTAATTAACTAAGAAAATAACTGAATGATTATCCACAAAATAGGATAATAATAAATAACATGCAAATCTTACAAAAACGGAATTTGCCTATTTTGCATGGAGAATTATGAGATGCTAATTGTAGAAAGTTATGATAGAAAAATAATCACAAATAAATTATATATATAAAATATCTAAATATTTAACACAAGAACCTATGGTTGTTACACTAATGTCATACTAATACCAAGGGATCGAATTTATGTGCCACAAAAAGATCCTACAAGTAGTGTCTCCTGTGTAGGCTACTTCCTATGAATAACGATACAGATTTTGGGGGTATTCTATATCATTAATGTCCAAACCACGGTGAAGTATCCTAATAAAATTATTGAGTTTTAATTGATTTGAAAAATAATCTAAAACAAATACAAGAAATATAAAATATACACAAGATACCTATTTTTGGGTGAGGGGGTTTACACTTTCTGTATGTACCATATATACTCAAATAATATGTTATACATTTATGCATAATTTTGAGTATTTTCGGTATTGTTTCTTAGTATTTTTGGAAATAAATGAAATAGTAGTCACCGTTGTCGATTAATTTACATGCGATAGACAAGTTTGAATCATTGCAAAGAATACTACTTTCTCATTTCATAATTATGTTCGGTAAAATCATGATAATATCGGGTCACTTTGAAGTTTGAATCATGTTTTGAGTTTCCTTGGAGCCTAGACATACGTGAGACATATCCAAAATAATTACCAAGGAAGTGTCATTTCGTGTGCATGGACACGGATACGATCAGTATCTGTTCAACCAACATGTTGCTGCTGAAGTTATATTGACAATAATATTGACAATAACTCTACTGGTTCCTATGGTAAAAATATAATTATTTGTCAGGTATAATCACTTGAGATTGTAATCATAGCTAATCTAATCAACGATTATATTCACGAAAGAAATTAACAAAATGGGGAGCAACAAACTAACGATGAAATCAAACTACTTCTTTATAAGAAAGAAGTTTGATGTGCAATTTAGTTATAGGAATTTATAAAATATTAATAATTTATTAATAATTATTATTATTTTGCTTAAAAAAAATCTGATACCCCGATCAGAAACTGCCAAACCCGACACTCATAGAAATGGTCTGATACCAATTCCAATACTGATACTAGGAACCTTGCTTATATCATGAGCTATGTTCTTCTGCTTGCCAAGCCTACTAATATGAATATTTTTTGTTTGTGTCGAAACAGTTTGGTTCTGTGTCTAGTGTATCACGTCTGTACGTGTCTGTATCCAACGTATCATATCTATATGTGAGGAGCACCTAAAATCCAAATGCAATAATTAACAAAATTGAAATGAGGGTTAGGGTTTACCTTAGCCGGAGGAGAAGCTTAGAGGAGAGGGGTTGCAGAGAGTCGCCGAAGAGGGAAGAAGCAGGAGAGGGTCGTCGGAGGAGGGGGAGGGTCGGGTTCAGGGTCGCCATAGAATGAGAGAAGGAGGGGGTCACCGCGAAGGAGGGGGCGATGGAGGAGGAGGATGAGGGCTCGCCAGAGAGGAAAAAGGGCTTCTTGTTGTCGAAGAGGGGGAGGGGGTAGGTGGAGGAGGAGGAGGAGGAGGAGGAGGAGGAGAGGGCGAGTGAGGGGGAGGGGCTGCCGGAGAGGGGTCGAGGGCGATGGAGGAGGCGGTCGCCGGAGAGGGGGAAGGGGTCGTCGGAGGAGGAGGTCGTCGGAGAGGGGTAGGGGGTCAGGGGGATCGAGATCGAGAGAGTGAGAGATTGAGAATAAGAATAGGGGGAAATGAAACTGGCTGGAGAAATTTAAGTTTTTGCTACGACGGATTTTTTCTCGCTAATCCGTCAATAAAGTAACAGCGACGGATTAGCGACGTAATATTGACAAAATATAACATATTAGTTTTACATAAATAATTTAGTCGTTATTATATCACATTTTCGTCACTGAGTCAGCGATGGATTAGTTTCCATCGCTGAGATCCGTCGCTATTTAACAGTATTTTTGTAGTGGTAACTCGGTAACGGATACGGTACCGGAGTTGTGACTAGGAGATTTAGTCTATATTGTGATATGAGACATACTCTAGACTTAACTTCTTGTTAGACTTGGTTCTGGTAATTTTTGAGATTCGATTTGGATTTCGGAATCATACTTGACTTGACTTTAACCATGTTTATCCTTGGAAATCGGTATACCGACGGTATACTACAGTATACCGACGGCATACCGATTTTGACCGACTTGATTTCTAGATATTTTCTGTGAACCCTATCGGCATACCACGGTATACCGATCCTGCCGACAGTTATTGACCGACTTCAGAATATTTGTCTTGGCCGGAATATCGACGGCATACTGGGTTGTGCCAACGGTATACCGATTTTTGGAACTTTGTTATCCAGTAACTTTTTGCCTACTTGGAATAGAATACTGATGGTATACTATAGTATATCGACGGTATACTAATTTGTTGGAATCCAGAACTTGCTGTATTTTTTCTATCCCTAGATTGGTGTACCGACGGTGTACTGAACTGTACCGACGGTATACCGATCGTGCTTTTTCTTTAGGAATTATTAGTTTTTTGTGGTTTTGTTTTGATACTTTTGGTTTTTGTTTGGACACACGATGACTTGACCTGACTAGACATGAACTTACATGGCTACAGAGGATTGAGCTTGACATGACTTGACTTGACTTGACTTGGCTTTACTCTGTTTCACCCAGCTTTGCTCGGCTACACGTGATGACATGATTGACTGGACTTGACTTGGCATGACTTTACATGGCTTCATCGGACATGGCTAGACTTAGATTCACTTGGCTTCATCTGGATTGACCTGGCTTCACATGGTTGTACATGGTTTTACTTGGCTTCACCTAGATTGACATGGCTTCACTTGGCTTTACCTGGCTTCACTTGGTTACACGTGGCTTGGTTGTTATCGTGGCTTATATGAGTTTGTTTGTGCAATATATATTAAACTTGTTTATATTATTATTAGAACTTATTTTGTTTCATCATGTCTAGGATGGATTCTATGGAATGCCACACCCATATTCATAAAAGAAACTGCTAGGGGTTAATAACTAGAGATTCACTTAATACATGGCTAGGGATTTCCTAGATTGCATATAGTCTTGATTATTCATACAGTTATCTTGTGGTGTATCCAGTGGTTTATATTATGGAGTATCTTGAGGAGCATCTAGTGCTGGTTTGTGCATATGGATATCCCGAACGAACTGTAGGGGCATAAGATCAGAAGGAACTCTAGTATCGCGTTGCATTATAATTGTTAGTAATTAGGATTGTGATAACCCTAGTTAGTTAAAGTATCATGCCCTACTTATATAATTTGCTGTGACTTATGGATGATGGTTAGTCTAGGCTTTACATGATCACACTTTTATTTTCTTCACTTGTTACCCTATTGATTATCAGTTCAAGATATGTCTTATTATAGGTTTACAGTATTTTCTTTATTATCCAGAGATCCTTTACATTCAGTCTTTATTTTCAGTATTTGTATTGCTAGTGTTATTGGTTTAAGTTCCTAGATTGGCTTTCTTTGTGGTACTTGTTATTTGGGGATCTGACACTACTAGTTTTGTATGGCCAGATCTAGTAGCAGCACTGGAGGATCTTCTATAATTTCCTGAGGATGGTGGCCACCAGGAGCACCAGACCGCTTGAGTGAGTTTTCTTACTTCCCCACTATGATGTACATTCTACTTTTGTTGGCGTTTAGCCACCGAGCACGTATTTAGCTCATATTTTGGTTTGATCAGTTAGCCTACGGGTAATAGCATGATTAGCATATCCTAGGGTTTATCATGTATGACTCAGATTCTAGCTAGTTTATTCATTCTGTGTTTACTAGCATCATGATCATTTGTATATTATAGTTTATGACACTTTACTATTATACTTCAGCTGATCTTATATCTTGTTATTATTCTTGTTGTTCTTGTGATTGAGATACTAGGGTTTGTTGGACCTAGGCTTGACTAATAGTTTGTAGTAGTGACTCTTCATATCTTACAGCTTCACCGTATATGCAGAGTACCAGAGTGCTCTAAGTATACGTAGCTGGACTTGTCAGCTCTACTCTCTAGTAATCTGGTTCTGGGGCATGATACCTATGCAACTGAGATGCATGAAATACATCGTGCACCTCACATAGCGAAGGTGGAAGGGCAAGACGATAAGCTATATCGCCTACACGATCGAGAATGTTGAACGGCCTAACGTATTACGGACTAAGCTTCCCGCAAACCCCGAATCTAATGATTCCATGGGTAGACAAAATCCGCAAAAATATGTGGTCGTCAACATAAAACTCTAAAAGTCTATGATGCTGATCTTCCCAATGACGATGCCGGTCTTGCGCAACTCAAAGTCGCTCTCTGATCTGCCTGAAAACTTTTACTGTTTGTGTGATCACTTGGGGATCTAACATCTTTCGCTCACCAATATCGTCTCAAGCTAACGGTGATCTACACTTTCTGCCGTATAGTGCCTCGAAAGGTGTCATATGAATATTGGCCTATAACTATTATTATACGAAAATTCCACCAACTGAAGGTGATTCTCCCAAGATCCACCAAGGTTTAGGGTACAAGGTCGTAGCATATCCTCCAAAGTCTGGATAGTTCTCTCTGATTGTCTATATGTTTTGGGGTGGTATGCTGTACTGAATCTTAACTTAGTACTCAATCACTCGTGCAAGCTTTTCCAGAAATGAGAAATAAACCTTGTATATCAGTCGCATATACAAATCTGTCGCATATACAAATCTGCCAACTGCTCTGTAGACTGTCCCACTCTGAAGGAAAGAAAATGTGCCACTTTCATGAGCCGATCCACTATCACCAAAACTATATCTCGACCAGTCGGTAATCTCGGTAAATCGGCCATAAAGTCTATCATGATGTGTTCCCACTTCCACTTTGAAATAAGGAGCAGCTACAATAATCTTGCCAGTCTTTGTTGTTCTATCTTCACTTGCTGACATATCAGACATCGTGATATGAAGCGTGTTATTTTTCTCTTCATTCTGTTCCACCAAAAGTGTTGCTTGATGTCTTGGTATATCTTCATGCCTCCCAGATGAATGGAATATTGGGAACTATGTGCTTCAGCCATTACTTCTTGCCGAATATCCCTGCTTGGTACGCATAGACCATCTGTATGTATTATCAACTCCTTCCGAAGACATGTCTCACATTCTTCTCGTAGCTTTTGAATCTTCGGTCCCCTTCCTGAGCTAGCCTGATTCTATCTACCAAAGTTGACTGAATCTGTAGGCTAGCCTGAACTCATGTACTCTGTGGAAGTACTATATTGATACCCATCTCTCGTAAGTCCTCTAGAATGTGCATCTGAGTAGTCAACTTAAATTTGCTACCTCTTTTGCTAAGTGCATCAGCTACAACATTAGCCTTGCATGGATGGTACTGAAGTTCGCCTTTCAATAACTCTAGCCAACTTCTCTACCTCATGTTCACGTTCTTCTGCATGAATACTGTCATGACCCGCACCCTGGATTTGGGCATGAGTCATGAGTACGCCCAGCCTACGCTGCAGTGTTGGCGGTAGAATATTGTACAATAAGCCACAAGTATAATCTACAACTCATAACATATATACATCTCCATACTATACTCAATCACATGCACTAGTTTAAATGAATACACCAAGATAATAATGAAATAATAGTCTTGATGCTTTTTCAATGAATCTCCCCAAAACTAAATATCCAAAGTACAATATTAAACTGCCGGAAAACAATCCGGTCCAAAATAACTAACAAAATTAACTACTAATAAACTACTCCATTGTAGACGGTATCTGAGATGCTAACTTTCCCTGATCCTCCGGAAGGGCAAGATCAGGCTCTATTATGTCGCTAGCATACGGTCCATAATATGTAGAGATTTTATCCTCATTATAGTCACCTAAAATATTTATCCAATCAGGAAAAGAATGAGTACATCATAGTAAAAACAGTTCCAACACATGGTAGAAGCTATAAGACAATAAATAGTAAAGAATATATGATAGCAACATACTGAACTCACAATAAGGCAACTAGAATAACCAAATGCTGAAGTCCTATCATGGCAAACATATAGTACAAAATCTCTAAGCAACAAAAAAATAACTGCAGTGTATGGAAGAACAGATGGAATAACTACTATATGTGATTTAAAATACCTTGTTGACATGTGAACGGCTAGGGGATAATATCTGACAAACCACACGTGTCGTGTATGGCTGCTATTATTCCAGAAAGACCATGGGATAGAAAGGGTAGTTCGCACGTCCACTAAGTATTTTCCCTCCCCACAAGTATACATGGATTCAAACCAGTCACGAAGAAATAACAATAATCCAGAGCAGTCACGTATCTCATAATAAGAATCCATCATACTAATCAGTGTAGCAAGTATCAAGAATCAAATAATTAATACTAAACATGCATTATAGATACTATCAAGCACTGAAAGTAATCACAGAAATGTACTCGCCTGGGGTCCTTATATGGTATGAATCAAAATCCAAGTCACAGTCCAAATAGCCTATATATTACAATTTTACCATATCAAAAGATAATTTATTTAATTTATTTTATTCTGGAATAATTACACAAATTCCTATTTTAATCCTATTATTCTGATTTTTAGGTCAATTCCAAAATTTTGTCCAAAAAACTAAATTTTATCAACTCGAGACTCATGGCACGCAAATCGAGACGATCTGTTGACCAAAAAGTCAACCGACACTAACTCAACTTTCATGCATGGTTTTCTGTAGATTTTAGCGTCAAAAACATGTTGGAATTTATGGATCGTCCGGATTCAATTTCGTTTGGGAATTATTGCACGTACCAAAAATGTATTGTGCAACGGTGGTTAATTTCTAACCTAGAAGTTCTACAGAATTAACAGTACTAAAATATTTCGAATTAAATTCTGAAAAAAACATATGTCAATTATCTTGACATTAACTTTCCAAAACATCAAACGGTTCATGATTATGATTCCTGATTCTCCCGAAATCGCGAAAACATCGAGATACATCTATTTTTTGACATGTTGTGCTCTATGAATTTTCTAGAATTTAATATTCATAATTCTTGAAACAATTTATATATTCAGAAAACTAACCTCAATACAGCTCTAATGCAAGAAACTGGGCCACGTTTGGAGTCCGGAGCTATGAGTAATGGCTTCTGGAAGATGAAGGAAACCCCAGATGACAATTCTCCAAAATCGGCAAAAAGAAAACCCTAGAATTTATAAACTAAACACTGTATATATATAGGAGAGAGGGAGCAGCCACGGCTAAAGGCATGCCACATGGCTTCCATCTGCTGCTAACCGCTCGGATCTAACGGCCAGCGTTCAAGTCGGTTTGGCTCGGCTGAGTCCGAGTCGGGTTAGGACTCGGCTCGGCTCAGCTCGGCTTGGCTCGGACAGACTCCACTCGCCCCCACCCTCGCCCTCTCTCGCTGACAGCTGGGCCCACTGACTGGTCCGCTGGCTGACACGCGGGCCAGGCTGCTGCTGACTGGGTGGGTTGGTTTAATTAGGATTTTCTTTTTCTAAAAATTAGTTTTTAATTCAATTTTTTCTTAATTAACTCAAAATAAATGCTAAAAATAATCCAAAAAATTTTAAAAAATTCTAGAAAATATATTTGATTATTTAAAACCTAAAATAAAAGTTTGGGATATTTTTAATTATGTTTGACCCTAAAATAAATTCTTGCAAGTCCTAGGAATTTTTAGTGTTACTAGTTTTTAATTAACCAAAAATTATGGAAAAAGTCTCACTAGTCCCAAATTAACCTAAAAACAACATTTAAGCTATAATTTTAGGATACGGAGGTTACAAGTCTACCCTCCTAAAAAAATTTGTCCTCAAAATTTAGGGCCGAACAAATACAAGAAGAAAATTACCTCATGGTGCAAAAAGATAGGGGTAACGCTCTCGCATCTCCTCTTTCCGCTCCCAAGTGGATTCACCGGGAGAATGATGACTCCAAGCGATGCGAACCAAGGAAATTACATAGTTACGAAGAACCTTATCTCTGCGGTCTAGGATCCCCACTGGCTGCTCCGGATAACGGAGGCTTGGTCCAACCTCAAGTTCCGAATGATCTAATACATGGCTAGGATCTGCAACGTATATTCTCAGCTAGGACACATGGAACACGTTGTGTACTCCTTCCAATGTAAGCGGTAAGGCTAGTCGATAAGCTACTACTCCGAGCTTCTCCAGAATAATGAAAGGTCCGATGAATCTTGGATTAAGCTTCCCACCTCCACTGAAATGAATCATTCCACGTGTCGAAGAGATCCTCAAGAATACTAAGTCGCCAACCTATACCAAAACAGGAACTTAACGCAAGATCTAAGAACGTAATAAATATTTAAATAAATGGATCGATACCTCAAACTCTAGCGGTCTCCTGTGGCTATCGACCCACTGCTTCTATCTGTCCTATGCCACACGAAGTCTTTCTCTAATCTGCTTTACTTTTTCTGCAGCATCAACTACTATCTCTGGTCCCAAAAGTATTCTCTCTCCTACGTCATCCCAAGATAATGGAGTTCGACATCTCCTACCGTACAAAGCCTCGAAAGGAGACATCTCGATACTAGCCTGATAGCTATTATTGTATGCAAACTCTACCAAGTGAAGATGATCCTCCCACGAGCCACCAAAATCTAGTACACATGTCCGAAGCATATCCTCGAGTGTCTGAATAGTCCTCTCTGACTGTCCATCCGTCTGAGGGTGGTAAGTTGTGATAAATTTGAGTTGGGTACCCAAGCTAGCCTGCAAACTCCTCCAAAAGTGGAACGTAAATATACTATCCCTATCGGACACGATGCTTACCAGAACTCCATATAGCCTGACTATTTGTCTCACATATAAATAGACGAGCTTCTCCGTGGACAATTCTACTTTGAAAGGCAAAAAGTGGGCTGATTTGGTCAGCCTGTCAATAATGACCCAAATTGCTTCCTTTCCTCCTGGAGTGCGTGGAAGTCCGAAAACAAAATCCATCGTGATATGCTCCTATTTTCACTCAGGAATTGGTAGTGGTTATAGCAATCCTCCTGGTCTCTACCTATCGGCTTTAACCTGCTAGCACACTAAACATTTGGATACAAAATATGCTATCTCCCGCTATATCCCATACCACCACACGTATTCCTTTAGGTCCTTATACATCTTGTTAGCTCCCGGATGTATAGAATATTGAGAACGATGAGCCTTCTGCATGATCTCTTCCTGCATGTCCCTACTAGGCATACGTAACCTAGTCCCGTGCCTTAATGAACCATCCTCAACAATAGAGAAGTCATCTATCAATCCTACCTGCACCTGAGCTCTGAGGCTTCCAAGACCCTCATCCTAGTACTGTGTCTCTCGGATCTTCTCTATCAAACCTGACTGAATCTGCATGCCCATCATCTGCGTCTCCACTCCTGGAATAATAACCTCGATGCCCAGACTATCCAATTCTGCTAATAAGTGACGATTTGTTGTCAAGTACATCGCTACTGGATATCTGCTCAAGGCATCGGCAACTACGTTAGCCTTCCCTAGATGATACTGCAGTAAAATATCAAAATCCTATATCAGTTCTAGCCACCTGCGATGCCTCATATTCAGCTCTTTCTGCGTAAAGACATACTTAAAGCTTTTGTGGTCAGTGTATATTTCCACACGCTCTTCGTACAGATAATGTTTCCACAACTTTAGAGCAAAAATTACTGCTGGTAATTCCAAGTCGTGAGTGGGATAGTTTCTCCCATTTGGCCGCAATTGTCTAGAAGCATATGCCACAACCTTCTTGTTCTGCTCTAGAACACATCCCAAGCCCTTCTCCGAAGCATCGCTATAAATGACAAATCCACCTGTCCCCGATGGCACCGTTAAAACAGGTGCTGTGGTCAATCTCTTCTTTAGGTCATTAAATTCAGCCTGATATTCTTTGGTCCACACGAACTGCACATTATTCCGAGTGAGTCTAGTCAACGGCTCTACGATTTGAGAAAAATCATTTATAAATTTTTTGTAATATCCGGCCAATCCTAAGAAGCTTCTGATCTCTACAACAGAACTCAGAGTGGTCCAAGACTCTACAGCAGTAATATTCTTTGGATCCACCGATATCCCGTCTTTTGTCCCCACATGCCCAAGAAACTCCTTATCCAGGAAGAACTCATATTTCGAGAGTTTTCCATAGAGCTTCTCCTTCCGAAGGGTCTCTAGCATAATCCTTAAATGCTTCTCATGCTCTTCTGGTGTCTTCAAATAGACAAGAATATCATCTATGAATAATACTATAAACTTGTCAAGGTACTAGTGGAACACCTTGTTTATCAAGTTCATGAAGACTGTCGAGGCATTAGTCAACCCAAATGGTATCACCATAAACTTATATTGGCCATATCTTATTCGAAATACAGTTTTTGGAATATCTTGCTTCTTCACCTTTAACTGATGATAGCCATACCTCAAATCAATTTTCGAAAATACCCTCGCACCGCTCAACTGATCACAAAGATCGTCTATCCTTGGTAGCCGATATTTGTTTTTGATGATGTGGTTATTCAAAGCCCTGTAATCAATGCACATTCATACCGACCCATTTTTCTTTGGTACAAATAAGATTGGGGCTCCCCAAGGCGAGGAACTCGATCTAATGAAACCCTTGTCTAGCAAATCATCAACCTGCTTCTTCAATTCTACCAGCTCGCTGTTGTTGATCTTGTAGACTTACTGCGACACCGGTTCTGCCCCAGGCACTAAGTCTACAGAAAATTCAAGATCCCTGTCTGGTGGCAATCCTGGTAGCTCCTCAGGAAATACGTCTAGAAATTCTACAATAATAGGGTGTGGCAAGCCCTTCTCTGCTACCATGGCTCCACAAATAATTCCATTACTCTGCTCAACTCCTCCCCTAACAAGCTCAAATTCTGGCTTTCCTGGAGGGCAAAATAGTACACGTCCTTCACGACAGTCTATGCTAGCATGGTGCATACTCAACCAATCCATTCCAAGGATAATGTCAAAATTCGGAAGTGGCATTATGAGTAAACCAGCATCCAAATTATGGCCTCCCAAGGTAACACAACGCCCCTTACAAGTATCACTGACTAGGATAGTGCCTCCACCAGTCGTGATCTTGCAACTCCTACTCAAGGGTTCCGATACTAAACTATGCTTAAGCACAAATGATATAGATATGAAGCTATGCGATGTACCAGAATCAAATAAGGCAATAACGGGAATAGAATCAAGAAGAATAAAACCTGCTATCACATTACTAGTCGACTAAGCCTCCTCTATGGTCATGGCAAAATCTTTGCCCTGTGGAGGTACTCCCTTTGCTGGTGCTGAGCAAACTGCTGCTGTTTTATAGGAAGTGGGGGTCCTCTTGGCTGCTAGGCCACTGGTGGTCCAACTGGTCCTCTCTGGCCTGAGGATCCGCCTATAAGGGGTGTGGTAGGACATTCCCTCATCTAATGCGTAGGTGATCCACAATATAAACATACGCCTAATCTCTTTCGACAGATCTCCCATGAATGCCCTGGCTTCTTGCAACAGTTGCATGGGAGAGCTTGTTGCACTTGTCTCTGTAGCTGTTGTTGCACTTGCTGAGCTGGGGCTCTAACTGGGGCACGGTACTTTTGCTGTTGCTGAACAGTCCTTGGCTGAAACTGTGGACACTTTGCCTGCCCCTGACTACTACCACTGCTGATAGCATTCATGTTCCTCTTATTCTGAAGACACATATCCATCTCGACCCTTTGAGCCTCTGCTAATATGTCAGCAAAAGTCGTATGGGCCAAAAAATTGTGGACCTTGACCTCTTGGTTCAAGACCTCTCTGAATCATGTAGCTTTATCCTCTGGGTCCCTCACCATGTACTCTGCGAATCGGCTCAGCGTGCCAAATTCTGCAGCATACTCATCCACGGTAATCCCGTTCTGCTCCAAGTTCTGGAATTGCTTCTCCAGAATCCCTTTGGCTACTGCAGGAAAGAATTTTCTCTTAAAGAGGTCCTTGAACTGCTCCTAAGTCAGGTTTGGATCTACAATCCTAGGCTCATTTCTGAACCAAGTATGAGTAATATCGTGAAGCTGCAAGCCAATAGCCTCAATCTTTAGGTCCTCGGAAAGCCGGGAAACTCTTATAATCCGCTCGATATCCTCGGGCCACTCATCAGCGTAGAGGATTCCCTTTGTCCCCTTGAATGTCCGAGGCTCCATCTTCTTGAAGTCTTGGATGTTACCCACCTTCGGTTGATTGGCCTGCTGTTGCGGTTGTTTGGCAACCCTCTCCATGGCTGCTAGGGCAACCTGTTGGGCATTTTCAATTCCTTCCCTCAGCATTTCTATCTATTGCCTCTGAGCCTCTGCCTAAGCCTTTTGAACCTCCATCATGCTTCTGAAGAGTTTGTGTAATAGTTGAGGAGGAGGAAGAAGACTCCCTGATCCAACTGATGAGGCCTCTTGCGATGCGGATGGTGTGGGGAAAGCACCATTTGTTCTGGAATCGTGCTTTCTGGTCTTGGGTGGCATTCTGAAAGGTTGAAAGCAACAAGAATAAAGTTGATATGGCACAAGATAAGAAAGTATTCAAGAAGGACAATCAACTATAGAAGAGGTTCGATTACAAGAAAGGAAATAGTAAGGGTTAGCAAGTTGAGTATATGGGATCCCTAGTTATGATTGAGTATTTTCCTATTCCTAGTATGTATATCCTATGGCAGGCTCGCAGTCGTACATCTAACTTAAGTACCACTATGAGTTCGCAACCTTGTGCAAAACCTGACCTCATGATTCTGATTCCTGGTTCACAACCTTGTGCAAAACCCAACCTTGTGCAAAACCTGACCACTAAAAGTACTAAAATATTTCGAATTAAATATTTTTTGTGCAAAAACTAACCACTAAACGTACAAGACTCTACAACAGTAATCTTTTTTGGATCCACCGATATCCCATCTCTAGTTACCACATGCCCAAGGAACTCAGAGATTAACTCATGATCGTAAATCTATCTTGGAGAAGACTCTTGCCCTGCTTAATTGATCAAACAAATCATCAATCCTGGGTAATGGATACTTGTTTTTCACGATTATTGTATTCAACCACTTGTAATCCATACACAACCGTGTCGATCCATCCTTTTTATTCACCAATACCGCTGGTGCTCCCCACGGTGATCCACTGGTCTGAATAAATTTCTTTGCCTTCAGTTCTTCCACATGTCGATATAACTAATCAAGCTCTGATGGTGACATTGGGTATACCTTCTGGGATACTGGTTCTACCCCTAGAATCAACTCTATACAAAATTCTATTTCTCTAACTGGGGGTAATTCGGGAAGCTCGTTGGGAAAGATATCCATAAATTCTTCAACTATCTTGGGTTTTGGGTCTTCTTCCTTTGCTACTGTTACAACTCCACCCTTATACTGGTCTCTTGCTATTCTGCTAAGGACAAATTTTTCTAGATTGGGAATTCTAAACAACACTCTACCCTAACGATAGTCTATCGTTGCATGACTGTCTCTCAACCAGTCCATGCCTAAGATAGCGTCAAAGTTAGCCATAGGGAACTTGATCAACTTTGCAGGTAATAAATAGCCACATACAATGACTGGACATGCTAGGCACACCCTACTAACTTCTACGATCTCATTTCCAATGAGTATATTCAGCCTCTCTAGTAATGCCTCAAACTTCAACCCAATACGTGTTGCATATTATACAGATATAAATGAGTGTGAAGCTCCTGAATCAATTAAAGCTACGGAAGAAAAGATTGTAACAAAAATGTTACTTGCCACTACGTCGCCAGACGCTATAGCTTCCTCCAAAAATAAGGTGAGCGCCTGCCTATGGCCTTATCGAGCTCCCTGTTGTTGTCTTCCTTGCTGTTGTTATTGTGGTCCCTGCTGATTCTTCTATTATTGTTGTCTATAAAGCTGGGCCTGCATCGGCAATGGACACTGAGCTAAGGGCCATACTGCTGCTGCTGGTCCTCCTTGCTATACCGCCCTTGGAGCTGGCAATGCAGGAAATGATTGTACTGTCCCTTCTGGCCTCTGTATCAATGGGCATGTGACAATCTTGTGATCAGGGCTCCCATATCTCAAGCATAGTCTGTTAGCTGCCCGGCAAACATCCCAAGTATGACCTCCTTTGCCATAATAGGTATAACCTTTTGGCGCTCCCCGTCATTTTTGTTATTGCTTCTGCTGCTGCCTCGGCTGTTGATGCCGAGTTGGTGTCATTACTGTTGAGCTCACTGGCTTCCTCTATGTCATATCATAGATGCGAATGCCAGGGGATGGTGCTGACGTTTGTGGTACTGGTCCTGCCTCATTGCTCTGTCCATAAGGCCTCTTCCGATATACTCTCCTTGATGCCATCCTCTGATAAGTAAGATCAACCCTCTTGGCTACTATCAATACTGCCTCAAAAGTCTTTTAGTCATACACCTCTACCATGTGTAAGATTTTCAAGTGAAGTCCCTGCTGGAACCTCATTGCTCTTTTCAACTTTGTTGCCACTATGGTTGGAGCAAACCTGCTTAGTCGGCAAAACTCTGTCGCGTAGTCATCTATTGTCCTTCCAGCCTGAATGAGGTTATTGAACCTTTGCTGCAACTCACATTGAGCCAAAATCCTAAAGTACTTCGCCCTGAAATGGGTCCTAAAATTATCCTATGGATGTCTCAATCCTACCTCCATCGTGGCCCACCAATATCTTGCAAGATTCTGGAGCCGTAAGCGAACTAGGTCAACCTCTTCCTCGATTGCTGCCAGAATGGTCTTAATATCCTGGAGCCAATCATCTATCGTGATTGCGTCCTTCGTTCCATCAAAATATATGGGGTTCAGTCTGCAAAATCTAATAAATGCCCCATAATCTATTCTTCCGCCTCGTTCTAGGGCCATCTGCAATCCTTAGTTCAACATGATATTTTGTTCCTACTGCTGAAGCTGTTGTTGCTGTTGTAGAAGCATGAAAAATACGCTGGATAGCTATACGCAGCATGTTGATGTAGGACAGCGTAAACAGAGGACCTCAGAGCCATCAAAACGTGCAACAGAGCTTTTCCGCTGAGCACAGCGTAAAAATATAGGCTCAAGGACCATCTACGTAATACAGTATATCCAGGCTGCTTCAGCGTAAACAGGGTGCTTCATCGCCTTCATGGCGTAAAACTCATCCGCTTTCAATGCAGCATTGAAGTGTACGAGGAATGCTTCGTATTCTTCGAAATGAACCTATCAGATCATGCAATGAACTTGACGTCTGGACTCCTGACAAAGAGTACTGAACGACTACCCAGGCGACGGGTATAATGATGGCGCGGCACTGCAACCCAAGCTATCATTTACTGCCATTTCCTTTGTGTAAACCACTTTTACACATATGAAGGAATACGCTGCCTAGTTTTACACAGGCAGATGTGAGCTGTTTATGCTCCGCAGAAGACAAACAGCCTGCCACGTCAAAAGCTGCACTTCGTACAGGGCTCGAGGCACGTCTCTGTATTTACTGTGTAGAGCGGTGACAGTTTCTCGAGGCACGTCTCTGCATTTAAAGCGCCGAATACTGACAGATGCTTGAGGCACGTTTCTGCACTTGATGCACAAAAGGGTGGCAGGCCTTCAAAACATGCCTCTGCATTTAATGTGCAGGATAATGGCGGATCTCCGCATTTAATGCAGGAGATTTGATTAAATGTCACCGAACCATCGTTTAGTGACATCCCCTTTGCGTAAACTACTCTTACGCATATAAGGGAATACGCTGCCCAATTTTACACAGGCAGACGTGAGCTTCTTACGCTCCGCAGAAGGCAAACAGACCGCCACGTCAGCAGTTACTCTTCGTACAGGATTCGAGGCGCGTATCTACATTTAATGCGCAGAATGATGGCAAATCTTAAAGACAAGTCTCTGCATTTAATGTGCAGGATGGGGGCAGATCTCTGCATTTAATGCAAGAGATTTGATTATATCTCCAAGAGTCGTAATTTCGGCTAAAACTTCCATATCATCTCGGCTTCTACGCCTGCTCGGCTTCTATGCCCACTCGGCTTCTACGCCTGCTCGGCTTCTATGCCCACTCGGCTTCTACGCCTGCTCGGCCTCTACGACCGCTCAGCTTCTATGCCCACTCAGCCTCTATGCCCACTCGGCTTCTATGCCTACTTGGCTTCTATGCCTACTTGGCTTCTACGCCATGGTGACAGTCATTGGCTTCTACGTCAACCTCTTCTACACAAGGGATAACTACCTACGTGGCTTTTATGCCATGATCTTTGTAGCAGATATCCGCGTTCTGTCCCTTAGTTGGACGCGCGTCACATGCTCACTCAAAAGGTCATCTATACGCAAGCATTGGTTATTTTAAACCATCGTGTAAAAGGGTGTTGTACTTTCCACTACTCGATTTTTACGCCGACTAAGTGGTCACTGTCACTAAAAACTCTATAAATAGAGACTTCTATCAACGAGGAAAAAAGGTCGAAAAGGTAGAAAATTGGAGGTCGAGAGATCGAAAGAGAAGAATCTAGAGCTCAGGCAAAAAGAAGGGATCGACGACTTTGGCATCGAGCATCCACCCTCTTTAGCAACCTTCGAAGCTGCTTTCTGTCTTCCACGGCACTTGTTCAACATCGTGTGGTCCAAGGGCTAAAGTGATCGACTGCAGATCAGACACCTATAGCAATATTTACCCTGATTAAATAAATTGTACTTAGACATCCTCGTATTGGATTAAATTGTACAATCTTGTTTGTAAACATAAAAGAAGGGCGGGTTTTCACATAAGACCTCGTTTTCCACATATTATCTTTTCCGTTTATTATCCGAAACAAGATGGCGACTCTGTTGGAGACATCTTTCTCTTCTGATAGGGAAGCTATTGCTCAACACGATGCGGTATCCGTAGGATCCGTGAAGAAGACACTGGTCGTCCAGTTCGACCAGTCTGCCTATGAAGACATGCTTCGAACAGGGGGTAGCTCTCACTCCCTCTCTGTCCAAAATAACAGGAAGCTGCGTAAGGTCTGGATGCCCAAGACATCCTCTACCATTCCTGTGGACTCTCCGATCTCTCCGATCTCTCCGATCTCTCCGACCAATGAGGTGGTAGCATTGCTCCTTCCGCGCCTTGCGCGTAAAATTCAGTCGCATGTCTCTGGCAGGGCAGACAAAACTTCTGGCAATGCCTCAGCGCTAACCCAGAAGTATAATCCGTGCCTTGCGCGTAAAATTCAGTCGCCTGTCTCTGGCAGGGCCGACAAAACTTCTAGCAATGCCTCAGCGCTAACCCAGAAGTATACTCCGCGCTCTGCGTGTAAATTTTAGTCTCCCGTCCCTGGAGGTACAGACCAAACTTCGGACAATGCCTCAGCGCTAGTCCAGAAGCCTACTCCGCGCTCTGCGCATAAAATTCAGTCTCCCGTCCCTAGCAAAATAGACAAAATTTCTGATGATGCCTCAGCGCCAAATCAGGAATCACAAACACGCTCCGTGCGTAAAAATGCATCTGTCTTCCCCAGAAAAGCAGATGATCACTGCAATCTACGCAAGGGAAAGCAAGCGGCGGACTACTCAACTTCTCGGCCTTTACGCCAGCAAGGGAACAATCTTCCCGCCCTCCGGATTACACGAGAAGCTGATGGCCGACTGAGGATATCCTCAGCTTTACGCCGACCAGAGCAGAGTTCCAAATTATGCCAGGAGAAGCCACTCAGCGTAAAGAAGGCTCAATTTGCGGGAAGACACCCTCCTCGGGGATTATCCGCCACCCAGATGGCCAACCTGTTGTATATAGGTGGCACAGGGAAAACTATGGTTCCCAATATCCACATGCCCACTGATGTGAACAGAAGGAATAAGCCATATCTTCTTCTTCTGTAACTCCTCCTGACCTGCGCAATTATCTGATCCAAAAACGCAAGGAGAGGGGATCTTCCAGCATGTCTATTACGCCTCCTAGCGAGCACTGTTGTAATAGTCATAGGATTGTAATTAATTGTTGTTGTTCTGAAGCAAAATGGTCAGTTTTCGACCGGTTGAGCTACTCTCCATCTTTCCAGGAAGAAGAGCCCACGCATGCATCTGTGAACATGGCTTCACACATACCTAGAGGAGGGCCGGGCTCAAGACGTCATCCCTCTAGAACTCCGAGCCGAAGGAGATTCAACATGCTCCTTAGGAACACCGAAGCTGGGGTGTTCCAAAACACTCATTCGAGGTCGCGACAACCGGCTTCGTACTCTTCTGATTCTGATGTTGGGGGTCGCTAGTCTCCCGAATCAGATATCGAAAGTATAGAGTCAACTTCTACAGAGACCTATACTAATCTTTCAATGACACCCAGGGAGATGGGAGTTTATCCCATTAGAGATGAGCGCGAGGAAGCTTCCCCGTCCGGGAGTGCTGAGCAACGCATCACTATACTGGAGACGTCTCTGAAGGAGATGCAATCCATGATGGAGAACATGCACTAGATGATGCTGACTCAACATACAACTACTATGGCTCAAGCGTCGGTCCCTCCAACTCAGATACTCATGGGGGTGGACTTACCACCAGCCAACACGATCCAAGAGCCTGCTCTAGATCAGGAGTCAGCAGTTCCTCCGCTTCCTCACTCGGAGAATGTATTACTGCCCGTCGGAGTCGCTATACAATCGATTCCTCATCACTCCGTGGTCCCGCTACCTACTGAAGATCCGATACAGGTAGTACGGGAGTTGAAAGCCTAATTTGATGCCCTGAAGCACAAAGATCAGTTCAAGAAATTGGGAATCAACCAACCTTACCCAGCTATCTGGGAAGAGGTCCCTTTCCCTCCTAGATACAAACCACAGACTATGGCTTTGTTCGAGGGGAAAACATCACCGAGTCAGTACATGAACTACTTCAGCATGATGACAGTGTTGTTACAAGGGAACGATGCCCTCCTCACTCGGGTGTTCAAGGGCTGTCTCTCGGGAGTAGCTTACCAGTGGTACCGCAGCCTGGCGGACAACTGCATTACTTCCTTTGAAGATTTCAAGGCTTTGTTCTTCATGAGATTCTACGAGGGAGGGATAGACATGTCTATGTCCTCTCTCATCGAAGTCAGGCAGAAGAAAAAATAGAATGTTCACACTTTCATCGAACATTTTTGTCAAGCCACTCTGCAAATGCCTCCAGGGGTCCCAGACTCGGCATTGGTCGACATCTGCAGGAAGAACCTTCTTCCCGTGATCTCGGTGTTCATGGGACCATATCAGTTCCGTAATTGGCCCTCGTTCATCATCTCAGTGGTAGCCGCGGAGGACAATAGTCAGAAGGCGCGCGATAATGGCATCATGATCTCGGCCTCTGATAAAGGCAAGAGGTCATCCTCCAACATCGGCCATCCTCGTGGTACCAAGGGTAAAGAAGCTCTGGCGATCAACACGTCCAGGCAAAAGATGGTGGCTACCACGCAGACAAAACCTGGGATTTCCAGGCCCCTTGAAGTGTACTCTTTCGACGACGACGATATTCCGAGCATATTCGAATATCTCGTCAAAAGCGACAAGATTACCCTTCCTGAGGTGAGACAGCCCAATGAGGCCGGCAGTACCAACAACCCTAAGTACTGCATCTTCCATAGGTACATACACCATCCCATAAAGGCATGTTATATACTGAAAAGGAAGATCCAGGAGCTGATCGATGCTAAGGCCATCACTCTGCGCAACAGCGAGAAAACGGTCATGGCCAACATGATCTCCCTGTAATTTGGCAATCTGCCTCCCCAAGAAATCCCGGACGGTATTACGCCTATTTCCTGAACGACGATGAACATCGTTAATCTTCTTCCAGCTAGAGGTCAAAATCATGACCTGCTACCACTAACTACCCAGCGAGGCGAGACTATGTGGGTTCATCCAGATCTGGTGCCAGAGTTCGAGAAAGAGACTCAAGCTGCTGAGGCTAAGTCTAAAAAAAACTCAAAGCACAAACCGTGTCACATGATTACGGTACACTCGACATCAGAAGACGAGGTCTTGGCTACTGGAACCCGCTTAGGAAAAGCCTACCTCCAGGACTATGGAGCCAGCCAGGAAGATACATCGGTAGAAGCTTCAGCTGCCAAGCTTTCAGAACCGGAATCCGCCGTACCAGAAGCCGGTCCTTCGGACCAATTCGGCGGACAAAGGGAAGCAAAAAAAAGTGCGCTTCGATAAACCTGTGAAAAATATTCAAAACAAAGGTTTAGAGAAGCCATACAACTTCGACATCCTGGCCCAACTGGCTAATACACCAGCCAGGCTGTCCATCTTCGAGCTACTCATGCTCTCTCAGGACACTCGTCAAGCCCTGAGTGAAGCATTGATGCAGGCAGATGCATACTTGACCCAGCTCAAGTCCCCTGACGAAGAACCCGTGGCGTGTCCCCAATGCCACAGTGTGATGAAGGTGGTCCCAAACATCACTTTCACTCAAGATGACATGCTGTTAAAACGTAATAGGCATGACAGACCCCTCTATTACACTGGGTACATCGGTTCCATGGAGGTCGACCGGATTCACATAGATCCGGGATCATCTATCAGCATCATTCCTCATAGTCTGCTCAGACCAATGAGAATTCCTACCAGCGAATTGGCTTACACCACCACTACGATCGTGGGTTTCAACGCCGGAAGAAGTAAGCCGTTGGGAAAAATTTGCCTGAGGATCCAGATTGACAACCTCAGATCGGTGGCTACATGTTACGTCATCGATTTAGAAGTGTCCTACAACATTCTGCTAGGTAGACCTTGGATCCACGACCACAACATCGTTCCTTCAACTCTACATTAATGCTTTAAATATGTAGACGCCCGAGGAATAGTACAAACGGAGATTGCTGACCTGAACCCGTTCAAAGGAGTAGAATCCTACTACTCTGATGTCGTATTGTACTCTCAAGACTGTACGGAAGAGGTGTCAGCCGAAGCAGAAAAGAAATCCCACCGGGAGCCAGAAGAACCCTCTACCAAGCAACCTCCTATCCACCTGAACGAGACCTGGTCAGGAAAAGGGGGTGATCCTCTAGTGATCACTTTGAACCAGAAGCCTCCGCCCTTGGTCATCAACCTCCGGCGCAACAGGCAGCCGAGTGATGTAAATGCAACCGGGAACAGAGTTTCAGATGATAATAAACATCCTCTTTTCCAGTATATTGATGCCCAAATTCCAAATCAGGAATCCTCTCCCTACGACGATATAGAACCTATAGCGCAAAAATTCTTAAAAGCTATAGATTCCTATCATCCGTATATATGGGAAGTGGCGTCATCATCCAATGTCACCATGACATATGGACCGCATGAGGATTCTATCTTTATTGTCCCACCTACTTGCAGCAGACAGCATTCAATAGTCTTTGGCCGCATGCGCAATGAACCGACTGTGCAAGAGGATTCTTCCGACGACGATGCCGGTAAATGTAGGTTCACAGATACAGCCCGCAAGCTCTAAAGATCATGCAAAATATGGGTTATAACTTGAAGCTGGAACTGGGTCTCAACTACGGGAAAGGCAGACGAATGCCGCTGCACGGTGATCCCTACTATCAACGAACTCATTTCGGGTTAGGGTATACCACCTCCCTCGCAACTCCTGAGTCAAACGAGGATATCTTTTCCTCCTCTCAAAATGGCTCAGCGCCCTCCGACTCATCTCATGCTCTCGAGCAAACATTATCAGTAAATATGGTAGTGACGGATTCCTTCGAATTAGACGAACAAGAATCTGAACTATTTGAGAATGATGCTTGGGCTCGGCAAATGGATATACAATGGGAGTTCCGCTTCGAGCAGAGAGAACCTCCCACTGAAGATAAAGTTATCCAGATTGACGTTGGGGATGAACTTTCGCTAAAGCCGATATTTATCAGTGACAATCTTTCTGAAGCAGAAAGGGAAGAAGTTCTCCAGCTGATAAAAGAATATATCGACGTCTTTGCGTAGAATTATGAGAATATGCCAGGCCTTGATCCAAAGGTGGCTACTCATAAGCTCAATATAGTGCCCAATTCGAAGCCTATGAAGCAGCACCAACGCCGGTTCCGCCCGGATATGATGGACGCCATTGAAGCTGAAATCAAGAAGTTGATAGCCTGCGGCTTCATCCGTAAAGAACAACATCCCGACTGGGTCGCCAATGTTGTCCCGGTCATAAAAAAAATTGGGAAAGTACGAGTCTGCATCAATTACCGAGATCTGAACGCAGCCTGCCCCAAGGATGAGTTTCCTCTTCCTATCACAAACGTCATGATTGACAATACATGCGGTTTTGAACGTATGTCTTTCATGGACGGATTTTCAGGATACAATTAAATCAAGATGCATCCTGAAGACGAGAAGCATACTGC
Source organism: Iris macrosiphon (assembly GCA_036927795.1). Classification (NCBI taxonomy): domain Eukaryota; kingdom Viridiplantae; phylum Streptophyta; class Magnoliopsida; order Asparagales; family Iridaceae; genus Iris; species Iris macrosiphon. The sequence goes on along the minus strand of JAYESA010000010.1, from coordinate 124,915,165 downwards.
CTTCCGGACACCATTGGGGGTATATTGCTATACGGTCATGCCCTTTGGATTGAAGAATGCCGGGGTTACGTACCAACGGGCTATGAGTAACATATTCTATGAGCATTTACGCAAGACAGTGGAGTGTTACGTGGACGATGTAGCTGTCAAAAACTGCCTCAAGGATAATCACATCCAAGACTTGAAGACAGTATTTGAATTGATGCGCCAAGATCAACTCAAAATAAATCCTATAAAGTCCTTTCTGGGGGAATCTAGTGGCAAATTTCTAGGATTTGTCATTACCGCCAAAGGCATTCAAGTGGACCCTGATAAAGTCAAGGCCATCTTAGAAATACGACCGCCCTGCAATCTGAGGGAACTCAGGGGATTTCAAGGTCGTCTGGATTATATCCGGAGATTCATATCCAACCTCTTTGGAAGATGTCAGCCATTTTCTCGTCTCATGAAGAAAGGTGTATCCTTCGTATGGGACGAAGCCTGTCAGCAAGCGTTCGGTGATATCAAGTGCTACCTCACTAGTCCGCCAGTTCTGGTGCCTCCTGTCATAAGAAGACATTCGTGCTGTATATTCGAGCAATGGATCATTCTCTGGGAGCTCTTCTCGCACAAAAGAACGAGATGGGCCACGAGCAGGCTATCTACTACCTCAGCAGGATGATGGTCGGAGCCGAACACCGGTATAATCCAGTAAAGAAAGAATACTTGGCTCTGATGTTCGCTATTCAGAAAATGTGACACTATGTCACAGGCCAAACCATTCACATCATCTCCAGGATCAATCCTCTTCGGGTACTGATGAACAAGCCAAGTGTTCTTAATTCCAGACTCGCGATATGGGCGATGTTATTGATACCGTATGACATGGTGTACGTCCTCCAGAAGTCCGTCAAAGGCCAAGCGTTGGCTGACTTCCTAGCTGCTCATCCGATCCCGGAGGCCTCCAAACTGTACGAGGACATTCCCGATGAAGTTGCAGAATGTAATTCCACAATGAAAAGTGATGCATGGCAGCTGTTCTTCGATGGTGCCTCCAGAACTGGTCCCAGGGGAAACGTGGTCTCGGGAGTAGGAATTGTCCTGGTTACTCCTGATAAGCTCGTCATCTACCGAGCATATTCTCTTAGCGAGCCCTATTCTAACAATGTGGCGGAATACAACGCTCTACTAATCGGCCTCCAAGTCGCTAAAGAATTGGACGACAAATCTCTGGAAGCTTTCAGTGATTCTCTACTGATCGTCAATCAAGTCAGAGGAATATATGAAGTCCGAAATCCAGACCTCATCCCATATCACCAAGCAACGGTCGAGATAGCCATGACATTCAAAGGATTCTTCCTAGAGCATGTACCTCGATCTCAGAATCTGGAAGCTGATGCCCTAGCCAGTCTAGCTGCAGATTTGGCTACCCCTATAAGAAGGTAGAATTCGGTAATCCTTCTTAACAGAGATTTATTCTGTGTGAAAAATAATTTTCACAAAGAACACAGCTACGCTGTGGACACAGATCCTCCCAGGAGAGACTAGAGAGCCCCCTTTATAGATTTTGTAGCATACAGAATCTTGCCAGAAGATCCTAAAGAAGCAGTATTCGTCAAAAGACGATCATTACACTTCTATTTTGACGCATCGTCACAATGTCTATATCGTCGGTCTTAGGACGGACTATTATTACGATGTCTCTCTAGTGACAAAGCACAGCGGATTATCCGTGAAGCCCACGACGGCGTATGCGGAGCGCATCAACCCGGTCCTAAGCTACAGGATCGCATCAGGAGAATGGGCTATTACTGGCCTACTATGATCACAGATGTAATAAAGTATGCAAGACAATGCAGAGCCTGTCAGGTCCATGCAGACTTTATCCATTAACCTCTCGAATATCTACATCCTACGGTTGTGTCCTGGCCTTTCGAAGCATGGGGTATGGATATCATTGGTCCTATTCACCCGTCTTCTTCCAGAGGTCACCGGTTCATACTGGCCATCACGGATTACTTCTCCAAATGGGAAGAGACGATCCCTCTTGCTGAGGTGAAGGCATCTAATGTGATCAGCTTCATCAAGCATCACGTCATTTACCGCTTCGGGATACCCCAAAGGATAATCCATGACAATGGGCCTCAATTCATCAGCCAAGCGTTTCATCGATTTTGCGATAAAAATCGGATACAAAATGTCGCCTCTACGGCATATAATCCTGCTGCTAATGGTTTGGTGGAAGCTTTCAACAAAACCATTATCAAGCTCTTGAAGAAGTTCGTCTCCTCGAACAAAAGGGATTGGAATGAGAAGCTAGGAGAATGTCTCTGGGAATACTACACAACGGTACGGGAACCAACAGGTTGCACCCCATTCTTATTAGTTTACGGGAGCGAAGCAGTTCTCTCAATCAAGATCCAAATTTTGTCACTCAGGATAGCCGTGGCTAATGAGTTGACTCAAGAAAAGAATGACCTGTTAAGGCTTCAAGAGCTAGAAGGATTAGACGAGAAATGCCTCCAAGCTCAACAGCGCATCGCGATCTACCAAGCACGCATTTTCAGAGCTTTTAATCAAAAAGTGAAGGAAAGGGTGTTCAAAGTCGGCGAGCTAGTTTTAGCTGTAAGAAGGCCGATGATTCTTACTCACAGAAGTAAAGGCAAATTCCAGCCCAAATGGGAAGGCCCTTATATGATCGAGACGACGTTCTCAAAAGGCGCTTACAGGTTAGCCCAGCCTAATGGAGACCTATTAATGGCCCCTATCAATGGAAAATTCCTGAAAAGGTACTATGCTTAACCTCCTCTGCTTAAGTGGAATATGGCGAAAATCTCATTCTGACAAAACTACTTCCAAAACGAAACTAGTTGGATCGTATTCTATCATGTCCATATAACCTCTGAATAGATGTTTAACTAATTTGGAACTTCAAGACCTATCACATCCATACTACCTCTGATAGTGTCTTGTGTACAAATTTTAGCTAAAAAGTATATTTCTATCATGTCCATATAACCTCTGAATAGATATATCCTGCTAAAACTTACCGAGAGTATATCATGTCCATATTACCTCTGATATCACTTTCACCCAAACCTGTCATTTATATTCCAAAATGATGGGTCCACAAAGTCAGATGAAAGCCTCTTTATTATTCCGTAAAAGGAGTGGAAGTACATTGAAAAGCAAAAGCAAAAGTACATCATTTTGGGGGAGCGGTCAGGTCGCGAAGCTGCTGCGCCAGTACGGCCATCTTCTCAGTCCTGGAATCCAAGACATCAACGAGAGCCCGCTCCAGCCGTGCCTCATCATTGCTCAGGAGGGACAGTTCGACTCTAGCCCGAAGAAAACCAGCATGGGCGACTCCTGCACGAGCCAAGTTCTGTTGTGCTACGCCCAATCGGCCATCCGCCACAACTAGAGCTTCCGACGACTGAGAAGCCCACTCCTTTGCCTGAGCGAGTTTTGTTTCCAGCCTGCGGACCCTCGCTATATTTCCTTCGTGCTCGGCCTGGCACTTTGTTTGAAGAGCAATGGCCTCCTCCAGGACGGCTTTTCCTTCATCCATCTCCTGCTGATGTGTCTAGATGGATTTATTTATGCCTGCCATCTGTTCGGCAAGCCGCACAGTCATGGAGTCGTACCTAGCCTGGACCAGATCTTCAACACTGTCTCAAGCTAGCTGCAAGTATTCATTAATGGGTTGCTCCAAACTATTAACTATCTCCTCCAGCGTATCAGCTACCCCAGTGTCGTCGAATTCTCGGATCGGCACTATCGCGCACCGGGAGGACCTCTTCAGTGACGCAAAGCTCAGATTCTTCGCCAACACCATTGATATTAACATTTTCAAAGTGGTGTAGAAGATGCCGGTGTACTGCTCGATCAGCGCAGCTAGATCCGAATGGACGCCAGGAGTGGCCTCGATATCCGCGAGTCCCCCTCTAAGAACAACCGCAGACGATGTTGCCACGGCCGTCGCCTCAACAAGTAGTGCGACAAAAGAAGAAGCGCCAACACCGGACGAAGATACCAGCATACTCAAAGGAGGCATTGTCGCAATGACAGGCTCGTCCTCCTCTTGAGATATCGGAATCTCGTCGACAGACGAGCCGGCACCCGAAGATGTCTCCTCTTCAAAATCAGCCACCTCCGTGTTGCCGCCAGGACCTGACACAGAGCCGAAGGGCGCATCTACACTGCCCTCCCCGAAGAGGTCTTCCCCTGAAAAGAGAACGAAAGGAAGTTAGTATCGAAATGATGTTAACTTTTCTAAAAAGAGGCGTGAAGATGATATTTACCCATGGCCGACGGCATATATGTCGCATTTGCGGCCAGTACGGCTAAATCATTTCTTGGTGATGCTAGGCGAGCTGTCAAACCTGGAGAAGGGGGTGCTCTAACGAACACTGGCGAATGCTCTTCCAGGTCCTCGTCAAATTCCAACCGAGGTTCATCGGCTGGAATCTCGCTAGGTGCACCTACAGACACGGCAGGGGTCCCTCCCGATGTTGATCCGGATAAAGATATCATCATCCGACTCGGCCCCGAAGGCGATCTCGTTCCACTACCGGAAGCGGTACCATCGACGGCAGCCTCCAGCAGGAATCCTCCGGCACCGCCAGCAGGGACTGTCGAGGTTCCCTCTCTAAAAGGCGAGGAACCTCCAATCAGAGAATCATCCCCAATATGGGGAGATGCAGGCTCACTTCCAGGAGCCTTAATACCAGGAATCCGGAGAGGACGATTAACCGTCTTCTTCTTCCTTTTGCGAGGGGAAGTCTCCTTCGGAGCAGGAGCCTTTCGCTTCCCGGAGATTACCAGAGGCCCTACAGGCAGAGGTACTTCACCCCTCGATACCGCCAACAGAGGCTCGTCTGGATTGACGGACTCCTCACCCTCGTCGGAAGAAACCGAAGGGACTTCGACTCTTTCTCCAGACTTGGAAGAGGGCACCCTAAAACTTTCATGCATATCAAAATCGCGATGGAAGGTGTTCGTTGCCACATAGAACTGGGCATACGAGTGGAGGATGCGCAGCTCCGTGGAGAGTGTAATGACCAGCACAGTAAAAATTGCTCCAGTGTAACCCATGAGGAAGTATCGCCGGCCTCTCGCTCCATCATTGGGTCTACCCCTGGACCGAAAGCTGGTGACGGCATTGCCCACGTGCAACTGATCATACCCAAACTTCCTGACAAACCGACTAGGCAGGTAGGGCTCCAAGAAGCAATGGTCTTCACTCCTGTACAGTAAATGGGAAGGTCTAATGCAGACCAACCAATTAAAAGCTTCAAGAGAAAGATTGGTCTTCTCTCTACCTGAATCCTTAAGCCTAATCCCCGATTGATTGTGGTGTACAAAGGGGACAGTGCAGAAGAGCTTCTAGCTATGACTGAAGCCCAGCACCCGCCGACAGTCTAGAACCGTGGTCACATTCTAGGAAGATTTTTGGTAGTTTAACAAAAAACTAGCCCCCGAACTACTGCCGGAGCCGGGAGACATAACCCTGGGATTATGAAGAATTAACCATCCCATCAAATACAGGTATGGTAATTCTACCCTGGGAAAGCTATCATGCCGAGTCTCATCGACGAGCAGCCCGTCAGTCATGGCCCTCAGGCCAGCTTGTATACGGCATACCATGGCAGGGAGCAAGCCCAGTCTTGCCCCGAATACCAGACGCACTGCAGGCCATAGCGTGTTACGGTGAATACGGTCCGCAGATGCGATGCCAGGTACCACCAGTCGGCACAGCCATATGGAGAGGAAGCCAGCCAGTTGAGCTTCCCTGGACAAAGGCCTGCGGCAGCGCCTCAAATAACTATAGGCCTTAGTGCCTACAGGATACTGTCCTATCCCTTCGTCGAGGATCAAGTCCGGAGCCCCAATATCTACCATGAGATCATCGACTACCTGAGCATTAAGCACGCTCAGAGGATTCACAGGCTGATCCTTGCCCTCCAATACCTTCTCCGGCTTAACAGTCTTGAACCGGTGAAAGAAGAGGAAGGACGTCCATTTATTGATGTGAGCCAAATCTGAGGGCTCACCATAAAAAGTGGTGCAAGCGAGGTAGTGGCACATCAGCTCCTGGTATACCTCCACTACCCGAGGGTCTGAATCCCCCAGCTCCCGGTTCGTGGGAACATACTCTTCATACGGAGTATCCCCCATCAGCAGTCTCGAGATCTCGGCCATCTCATGGAGGGCCAATCCCAACTCCCCCAGTGGAGTGGCAAAAGTCCCGGTGAGCGAAATATATCGCTCCATCAGTGCCAGAAACAGGTTGGGGTTATGAGGTAACCCAACATTGGTGGCACTCACAGCTGCAAACAGACCAATGCTCTCCAACTCGGTCTGAAAATGCTTCAGGGCCCAATCAGCTAAGAGAGCCTATCGAAGGTTTGTAGGGGTGATCCACCCACCGCACCGAGGGTTCACCTTGGGGTATACTCCCCCGTGCCCCATAAAATCATTACAGAAAGTCGATAATTGGACCGGCTGGATTACTAAACTGTCTTCACTCGGGACACTGTCCGGGTACAGTCCCCTGAACATCGTCACATTGCCAGAAGGGCGGCTGACAAACGACCCCTGGTCAGCTCCTTTCAGATGAAAGATCTTCCCCGGCCTGCCGTGAAGATCGGGAGTCAGCGTCCACGACATCCTCCTGGGATGTGTAGCATGAAAGAAAGCCGAGATGGGATAGTCTCTCGGCATCTTGGGCAGATACAAAACCAAGCTCCCGGCAGGGAAAACCCAGAGTTCTCTCTTGGGCTTCGTTTGGGACTGCTTGTCAATCATGTCCCCGAAGAGGAAAGCCGGCTTTAGGTACTGGTCCCCATCTGTGTACATCAGGGGCTCCCCGTTGATCAAGTTCAACAGCGTTCACTCGCCCTGAGCCGATATCAAAATTTCCCTTCCCTCGGGATACTAGGGCCCGGAGATAGGAAATGTCACGTGTGACAGATCCTCCAGATAGTTGGAGTGCAGCATCCCGGCGGCAGAACCCATCACATCAGCTAGCGAAGACGCATGCAAGTTAACTGCAAGAGTGCAAGAAAAACACATCAGTTCTTATAACTAGACGTTACAGATCTTGCAGCATACGCCAAAAATCAATAGTCTGTACTTTATGCCAAGACCGTAAAAACTTGACCACTACGCTGGAATTCACTTCCTAAAGCGTAAAGTTCAAGGTTGGCAGTGTACAGTCTGTGCTTTACGCCAGACTGAAAAAGTTGAGGTATTACGCCAGAATCTTCATCCAGAAGTATAACACTCAAATTTTATACGCCAAATTTCGACAGTCAAAGCTTTTACGCCAGACTGCGAAAATATAGAGTTTTTGCGTTGACACATAAGAAATATGGACGTAAAATATGAAACGTCTCTGTGCATCATCTTCCTCAAAGAGGCTATCAGTACAGAAGATGACCTAGCGCGGTCACGTACAACGTGTGCGAAGGATTTTCAATCGTTCTTTTTCGTCCCAAAAGCTCTACCTTTAAGGCCGGATGCACTACTCGTCGGCGGGATACTTCGCTCAGAATGAAGTTCGCCTTGTCCGACCGAAGACGCTCTCACTTAAGCAGAAGAACGAGAAGAAGAATCAACCTTCTTTCCCTTAGAGGAGGAGGATTGTTTCGAGGCCATTACTGAAAACTTTGAAATCTAGGAGAAGAAACGAAGGAAGAACTCGAACAGTCGAAGGCTTTCTTTCGCAGAAGACGGATGAAAAGTTTTTCTCAGAAACTTGGGGTATATATAGAGTTCGGATGGACTCCTCGAATCCCTAACCAAATCTCCTAATTAATATTCGGTTATGATTGGGTACTACGTCAGCTTATTACTCAGAGAAGGCGTACAGTAAGCAAAATTCGAAAAGTTTTCGCGTAAAGCAGATTCGTGGTTTTTACGCTAAGGAGCTTTCTACGCTCGACAGCTACAGATCTACGGTTTTACGCTCACAGGCTATGATGAGTCTATGGTTTTACGCCCGGATGCCTTTGTGTTCGGTAGCTTTTATGCTCGAGAGGCTACAAACCTACGATTTTACGCTCAGCAGCTACAAATCTATGATCTCACGCTCGGTGGCATTTAATTTACGCTCAGAGGCAACAGATCCACAATTTTACGCTCGAAAGATTTCCTTTTCACAGGATACAAATCTACAGTTCTGCGCCAAGAAGCTTTCTACGCTCGACAGCTATAAATCTACGATTTTACGTTCAAAGGCTACAAGGCTATGGTTTTACGCCCGGATGCTCTCATGATCGGTAGCTTTTATGCTCGAGAGGCTACAAATCTACGACTTCACGCTCAGGAACTACAAGTCTATAATTTCACGCTCGGTGGCATTTAGTTTACACTCAGAGGCTGCAAACTTATGATTTTACGCTCTATGACTTTCCGCACATCTGAAAGATACGCCGGCCAGAGTACTCGTACATCTGAACGATTCTCAAGGCGGTCAATTGCAGGAGTTCACACAGAAGATACTCTTTCTTAAACTCAAGATGCCCCAAGTACCCGAAGCATACAGAGTTCAACATTAAAAATTACTCTTCTTTATGGGTCGATTGGAAGTTCATCCAAACTCCAGTCTGAATATTTTATCTACAAATTCAAGATGGCGACTTAGTTTGACAGCTATTTCTTGCCCTGTTCCAAGGGATTTTCGAGAAATCATTCTTGAAGATGATGTCTGAACAAGAATTCTGTTTATCAGAAGTAACAGTTCAGAATTCTACGCGGTTCCTCATTCCTAACAGCAGGACAGTTCGAACACTCGACTGCTAAAAGCGGCTTTCTGCGCATCCTTAGTTATGCGTAAAAGACAGGACAGGACCTAGCGCTCTTTCTAACAGAGTCGGCATAAAGAATCAGATGTGTCGAAGCTACACATATTCAGACTTCACAGCAAAGTATGGCAAGATGATCATATGTAGAGAAGAAGACGACTTTATTAAGATTAAAAGCATGATTACATGAGGGAAATCCAGTCTACAAGGGTTTTTCTTCATTTTTATGACTACATATGAGGGAAATCCCATTTACAAAGGACTTCCTCATCGTCGTCTGAATATCGCGCCCAGAATCTGTTCTGCCAGGGCGACATTCTTCATCCATCTTCTCCAACAGTCAGTCGGTAACCGCAAACTGACTGACATATTGGTCAACGGTGGAAGGATACAAAACTGGGCATAGACCCATCCTCCAACAGAAGAAAAGTAGAGTAAATCTGCTTTCCTATATCCAACGTCGTGACAGATTGAGTTGAGGTATTTCACCCAACTCAATCCTGGATAGAGCTAGTCTATCTGCTCTCGTCCACGGAGGTAACGGGAGAAGGTACCGCTTGCAAGCGGCATGGTGAAATACGACCCTTCCTATCTCCCGAAGAACCGTCATACAAAGTTGCTGATTATTCCGAGCAAAGGAGGCTATGATATCCTTCCATGATCCATCGTTGCAGAGGATATTTGCTCGAAGACGCCGTCTTTTTCGGCTCCTTACATGCTGGAAGAACATGGTCTCCTTCTTCCTCAAGTCGACCCGATGAACTCCGACCATCATCTCTGTGTGGTGAAGAAAGTGTGGGAAGAACAGAAAAACTCCTCAGCCTTTTTATAGGCGAAAGAGATCACACCGATCCCCAATAACTCTGCCATAAAGTCAGCCATGAAAGAACGTATCAGGCTTGACCATTTCAGGCTCCATTCAGAGCATTTTGAGTTACGAGGAACGATTCATGCTTCATTCAAAGCATTTTAAATTACGAGGAATTTAAAAGCTTTGAAGGGGGTCTTGTAGAAGCATAAAAAATACGCTAGATAGCTATACGCAGCATGTTGATACAGGACAGCGTAAATAGAGGACCTCAGAGCCATCAAAATGTGCAACAGAGCTTTTCCGCTGAGCACAGCGTAAAAATATAGGCTCAAGGACCATCCGCGTAATGCAGTATGTCCAGGCTGCTTCAGCGTAAACAGGGTGCTTCATCGCCTTTATGGCGTAAAACTCATCCGCTTTCAATGCAGCATTGAAGTGTACGAGGAACGCTTCGTATTCTTTGAAATGAACCTGTCAGATCATGCAATAAACCTGAGGTCTGGACTCCTGACAAAGAGTACTGAACGACTACCCAGACGACGGGTATAATGATGGTGCGGCACTGCAACCCAGGCTGTTATTTACTGCCATTTCATTTGCGTAAACCACTTTTACACATATGAAGGAATACGCTGCCTAGTTTTACACAGGCAGATGTGAGCTGTTTACGCTCCGTAGAAGACAAACAGCCTGCCACGTCAAAAGCTGCACTTTGTACAGGGCTCGAGGCACGTCTCTGCATTTACTGCGCAGAGCGGTGACAGTTTCTCGAGGCACGTCTCTACATTTAAAGCGCCGAATACTGACATATGCCCGAGGCACGTCTCTGCACTTGATGTACAGAAGGGTGGCAGGCCTTCAAAACACGCCTCTGTATTTAATGTACAGGATAATGGCGGATCTCCGCATTTAATGCAGGAGATTTGATTAAATGTCACTGAACCGTCGTTTAGTGACATCCCCTTTGCGTAAACTACTCTTAATCATATAAGGGAATATGCTGCCCAGTTTTACACAGGCAGACGTGAGCTTCTTACGCTCCGCAGAAGGCAAACAGACCGCCACATCAGCAGTTACTCTTCGTACAGGATTCGAGGCGCATATCTGCATTTAATGCGCAGAATGATGGCAAATCTTAAAGACAAGTCTCTGCATTTAATGCGCAGGATGGGGGCAAATCTCTGCATTTAATGCAAAAGATTTGATTATATCTCCAAAAGCCGTAATTCCGGCTAAAACGTCCATATCATCTCGGCTTCTATGCCCACTCGGCTTCTACGCCTGCTCGGCTTCTATGCCCACTTGGCTTCTACGCCTGCTCGGCCTCTACGACCGCTCGGCTTCTATGCCCACTCGGCCTCTATGCCCACTCGGCTTCTATGTCTACTTGGCTTCTATGCCTACTTGGCTTCTACGCCATGGTGACAGTCATTGGCTTCTACGCCAACCTCTTATACACAAGGGATAACTACCTACGTGGCTTCTATGCCATGATCTTCGTAGCAGATATACGCGTTCTGTCCCTTAGTTAGACGCGTATCATATGCTCACTCAAAAGGTTATTTATACGCAGGCATTGGTTATTTTAAACCATCGTGTAAAAGGGTGTTGTACTTTCCACTACTCGGTTTCTACGTCGACTAAGTGGTCACTGTAACTAAAAACTCTATAAATAGAGACCTCTATCAACGAGGAAAAAAGGTCAAAAAGGTAGAAAATTGGAGGTCGAGAGAGAGAGAGAGAGAGAAGAATCTAGAGCTCAGGCAAAAAGAAGGGATCGACGACTTTGGCATCGAGCATCCACCCTCTTTAGCAACCTTCGAAGCTGCTTTCTGTCTTCCACGGCACTTGTTCAATATCGTGTGGTCCAAGGGCTAAAGTGATCGACTGCAGATCAGACACCTATAGCAATATTTACCCAGATTAAATAAATTGTACTTAGACATCCTCGTATAGGATTAAATTGTACAATCTTGTTTGTAAACATAAAAGAAGGGCGGGTTTTCGCATAAGACCTCGTTTTCCACATATTATCTTTTCCGTTTATTATCCGAAATAGCTGTTGTTGTTGTTGTTGCTGCTGCACCACCATCTGGTATTGTTGGGCAGCCAATAATCCACGAATAATCTCTAGCAAGGCAGGGGTATCCAGTATTGTCGATACTACAAGGGGTATGGGAACACCGGGAGCCTGCTGCTCTATCCCATATATCATGGGCTCAACTCAAATCCTTGGCTGGGGTTCTACAGGATCTCGTTCCACTGGCATTTTTTTCTCTCTTATTGCTGCAGCATCGGAGGAAGGAAAAGCCCTAAAGAAGAGCACGAAAAATAATCAAGTACAGGACGAGAAGGAACAAGGAAGAAATTAATGTAGAAAATTTCAAGCTGAGTATCGAAGATGACGAATTCAGAATTTTAAGAAGAATCATGTTTGATTGAGACTCATATGACCATGACATCCCACAAGTCTGAACAACAAACCTGTATAGGCCACCACTAAAATCTTGTTACGCCCCAGTACCGGAATACGAAGACAGACATGACCAGCTACCCCGTATAAGGTACTATACATCGTACGGCGATCACGGCTGTAATAAGACAATGGAGTGCATGCTACAATCAAGTCTCCTATAGTCAAGAACTTCTATATTTTAATCATTCAAACAAGAAACAGTAAACATAGAGCATATATGGTAAAGCAATAAGGGGTCCCAAACACTTTCTTAAATGTTCTAGAGACCAGCTATGCCAAATAAGAAGCTGGCAGAGTATCAAAAGTATATGACAGTGATCAGCTGTAGTCTGATTTAATATAATCATGTAAGGAGACTAAATATTTAAATGTGATGGCTAACAGGTGTCGGTGGCTAAACGTCCAAAATACGTAAATGTACAATGACGAGCAGGGCAGAAGAAAACTCACTCGTTATCCTCTGCGACCATGTTCCTGGTACACACCATGAGTTTGGGGATAGTATACTGGATCCTCGAGAGATGGCTCGAGACTTGGCTATGCAAAACCAGTGGGGTTAGACCCCAAATATCAAGTACCATATAGAAAGCACGAAATAGAGAAACAAAAACCTAATAAATAATTATATAATAATACATAGGTTCGGTATCATAACTTAGGTCCATGGCATACCCTAGCGCAAAGGCCCAACCCTACAACCAAATAAGGAAAAGGGTTGAACCATCACACTATGATAGTCCATTTCCCTAGGCTACTAACCGAATAATACAATCACAACAAAGTCCATTTTCTTATATCGGCCAATCACTTGTACGGCTTGCTATTTGTGGAGTCTGAGGTTATCTCATAAATAATTCATAATAGGTATCATCCTCAGATCACGCCATTGCCGAACATGAGCTAACCGAGCAAAATAAGGAATATACATGCACTTCATGATACACCAGTTTTCGGTAGGGCCACTGCACTAAAAATATGGTATTAGCGGTTCCAGTGCTTTTATAGGGAGACAATGGCTCGGCGTTATTTATAATAGGTCAGATACTGCACCCCACTAAGGTAGATGGTATACAGTATATATGTTGGCCAGCCCACAGCGCACTTAGAATGAATCTCTGTGGGAAGGTTCATTGGCATGATCTCGGGATACCGTTCCCTCCAAATATTACTACCATTTTTAGTTATCTAATTATACCTATATTGTGTTCGAAATATCAAGGCGTGGTCATATGAAAATTTCCATTAAGATATCGTACAAAGTATGGGCACGCTAGATACGAATCCATGAAAGTTCAATCTGGATTTACCCGAGCGTGTATGCAATATTCAATCAACCAATATCCTAGCTACACTTTGGTATTCGACTCTCTTATCAAGCCCGTGCTGGGGAAAAGTAGTATGTATATACAATATCACGCATTTAGGAGATTTGGAGGCATTCTCGATGCAAAATCCAAATATAAATCACTTAACACGTGACATGGTATGTCGTACCTCGGCGCACATCCAATCATATACGCTTTTAGGCAATAATTTGTATCAGCACATATACAATATTTGAGTCCAATTAACAATTATATATTGGGTCACATGAATCAAGATCACATTATAACACGAAGCTTATGTCATGCACATAGCTGGTTAGTTACTATCCACTTAGTCTGGTTCATACTGAAATCTCAGTTCAATCATGCTATGTTCATAGCCAATCTTAGCTCATGGTCATGTCTGGCACGAGGTCTGGTTACTAAATCCATTCTTTCTTAGAATCATAACACAAGCATTAACCCAAATATAAATCATAAAGAATAAGAAAAATATTCAATCAAACAATCAAGGCCGCATATGAAGTCCTGGCCACATATGTCTCTAGGCCGCATGTGAAGTCAGGGTCGCATGAACCACTTGGCCGCTTATGAAGTCAGGGCCGCATGAACCACTTGGCCGCATATGGAGTCCAAGCCGCATGCTCAGGGTTAAAGTCTACTCCTTGAGACAAGTGTTGAAGTGACGGCCGATAAATAAAGTGTCAGTGATGTAACATAAAGTGATTGATGTGACTGATGGTAACATGCAATAAAGTGTGTCAGAGAGAAAGGACAAAATTTATAGAAATATATGCCAACAGTTCAGAGTCATGCGTCCAAGGAAGGTGGCCGTATGCTCCGCTTGTCGCATATGGTCACTCGGCCGCATATGGGTGTCTCTTGGACTTAGCAAATTTTTTATTCGTTCAGCGAGTGAAAACACAAGGAGTTCAAGGACACTTGTATAAATAAGAAGTCATGCTTCCAACAAGATGGACGCATGCTGTTAGTATACGACAAAGAGTTCAAGCTGCATAACCCTCTCAGGCCGCATAGGACTCTCATCCGCATAGCTCGCTGGGCGCATGCGAACTTTGTCTTCTCCAACAGCAGGTTCAATCGTGGCGGAAGTTACAAAAATTAAAAATTATTTTCTTCTTAAATTTTTTATTTTAAGTCCAAATCAAGTGAACCAAAAGCCAAAACACTTGAATTTTAAAACTCTATCATGTAGCAAAAACTGGTTTTCAAAAATATATATTTAATAGATCAAAAAAAAAAACTCATGAAATCCATAAAAGCCCTAAGTTAGAAATGTGGACCTACACTAATCCATCCACCAAATCCGAAAAACTCCAAATTCTAAAAGTATTTAAAATCATGCAAAGAACATAATAATAAAATAATATGGAGGGTTTCTCCATTTCTCATGCAAGGTGTACTTGCCTATGGAAAATGGGAGAGAAAAACTAAAAAGAGAAAGAAATAAAGAAGTGAAGAGAGAGAGAGAGAGAGAGAGAGAGAGAGAGAGAGGGTTGGGTTATATATGGTAGGATTGATGGTTGAACCAAGGGTTCTCATGACTTGAACCAACCCACAAAATGAACCATGAACTAGGTTAACCCAAAGAATAGGTCTAGTCTCCATGCACATGCAACCATGCTAAAATAAAATACTTTCTAAATACATATATCGGGAATGGGGAGTAACAACCCAATTATTGTCTTTCTTGCTAGTGAGCTGAGACATAATAATTTTTCTTCGCCAATCGATCGTCAACGGAGTTAAGGATTTAGTTGCACAACTCGATCTCCATCGTCACACTTTTCCAGATTTTTGTACTTAGAAATTCGTGGTAATCTCCTCTGTACTCACAATCTTGTGAGCTGTCATGATCCAATGGACAAAGGAAAAAAAATGTAAGGGTTTTTTGTGCAATGATGCTTAATTTTTATTTATTTATAAAAATAGGTTATAATGATTAGGGAATGTAATTGAAATTATGTAGGATTAGAAAATAGAATTATAAAAAGGATAAATAAATATAAATGATGAATTAGTAAATTTTATAAAACTGGTACATAATAATTTTGAGACAAACTAGTAGATAAATATTTAAAATATTATATCTTAGATTCTCCATTATAATCCTAATCGAACTTGAAAAAATAAATTATAGAAAAATAAGGATAAAATTAAAAATTACATTTATTTTGGGGTACAAATATAAATTTTTAAGCAACATAAGATATTATTATTATTATTATTAATTATTTGAGATCAGACTATTACACATTGACGACATAGATGCACAACTAATGTATGTTGGTTGCAATTGACATATTCTTTTCTAAAGAATGATGATGATAACTGAGTTGAAAATACTATTTTTTTAGGATGTTGTTAAATGCATTCCTATTTTTATTCACCTTACCATTTTTGTTGACTTCGTTAAGTTTATCCTTTCAAATTTTATCAGTTTACCTCTTTCTCTCCCCGATAATGCTTCCTTAACTCAATTAAATATTTTTATTATCATATTAACTTAAATTTTGAAAAAGAGAAAAAAAGATAGAAAGAATAACGAGCGAAGAAATAAATAAACATACATGGGTAGAGTTTACAGTAAACCCTAGAACAAACTCAAATGAAAGATTGAGTGAACATGGAATGAAAGATTTACAAAGTGCATGTCTACTCTCTTCGTTTTCGTATTTTATGATTTTTTTTCTTCTTTTATAAGGAATAAAGACTTTCAATTTTTCAAAAAATAGAGAATCGATTAGATATTTAATCAAAAGTTAAGAAATATCTTATTAGTATAGGCTTGTTAAAAAAAAATCTAGTTATGGGATAAATTGGTAGTTTAATTTTTGGAAAAAAATAATATAAAGTTGGTCAAAAAATATGAAAATATGGGTGTTAATAATACCCTTTAATTATGATTATCTTAGAAAGTTATATTTGGGATAAGAATGAGTTAAAATAGACACGATGGAGTAAATGATGTAAGTCGACCGAGAGGAGCCAGAAGGAGATATGTTATTAGGAAGGGGACGCTCAAGGTGGGCATGTGTGGAGGAGGGAAAGAATAGATGGTGGCAAAGATAAATGAGACATTGATTATTGTTTCAGGTTGAATGAAAAGGAAAGGAGAAAGAAGATGAGGGTAAAAGAATATTTCTTTTACAGTTAACCTAATTGTCAAGTTAATTATTGATGGACAAAGACGGAGAAGGAGTACTAAAATTAGAGTAGATTTAAGGGACTTGTATGTAAAAACAACCCCAAAATTCTTCAGTAATTATAAAAAGAAAAAAGAAAAAAGAAAGAAGAAAGAAGAAGTAGAAAGAAAGTTAGAGGCTCACGGTGTTGATACTCTCCAATATTGCAAGTAAACATTGGATTCAGCTGTCTTAAGAATTCTTATGGGACCCACCATATCTTCCCCTTTAAAACCCACCCGTACTTATTTTCCAGAAGAGAAGAGGAGAGAAGAGACATGGCAGCTCTCTCACTCAACCATTGCTTCCTCCGCAAAACAACTCCAAGCGGCTTGTTGTCCAAATCCCACGGACCTCTGCAACAGCACCGGTGGGGCAGCTCGGAATTCTCAACAATCCCACAGCGGAGGAGCAGCAGCAGGCGTGGCCTCTGGGCGTCGGCTGGACCGGGGGCGGACGACTCGTCCTCGACGCCACGGGGCGGGGAGATGTCGCTCGAGAGCGCGCTGAAGCTGCTCGGTGTCTCCGAAGGCGCCTCCTTCGACGACATCCTCCGGGCCAAGAAAACAATCCTAGCCTCCTGCAAAGACGACCAACAAGCCATCGCTCAGGTCAAATTCTTCCTTTCCTTTTCTTTCCTTTCCTTTCCTTTTCTGTAGTCGAAGTTATGGGTGTAGTTGGACAAACGTACTATTGAATCATGCATTATAAATTAGTGAGTAGTACAAGAAATAGCAAATGACGGCAACATAAAAGAATTTGACGAAACTTTTTATGAGCGGAGTGGCTTTCTAGACGCTAAAAAATCTGACCTGTTTCTGCCTCGTCGTGTTGGCACATATTTTGGATACGGCACAAACACTCCAATAATACACTGGACACACCGAATTAGTATCTTGACTGTGTTGCCGTGTCCCTATCATGGCATGTCATATTCATGTATGTGCAAGTGCGACATAGCCAACTCTCGACCTGACATCAACCTTCTATGTTGGTACCAAATTCCAAGCCAAGGTATGGCCAATTGGAGGGTCGGTGTACCTAACTTTTGGGGCATGCTATTTACGCTCATGTAACCGAGAAGCATCCAACAAGTTCCATAAACTATACAAATTCTAGACAAATAATCTCTATGACACATTAAGCCAAAAAATAAAAAATAAATAACATTCCCATGTTTCTTAAAAGGTAACTATGCATCATTAGTAAAATATGTAGGTTAATATAAAAGCACCTCAAGTACAAGAATTTTGCAACCAAACCAATCTTGGAGGATTGCAAGAGTAGCTAAGATTGATTCCATTTTCCTACGTTGTCGATCTTGATACTACAAATTTATGGAGCTGATAAAGTTGATGGCCTACAAAAGCTACTACGAACTATAGAGTATAGATTAATATCAATAACATGGTGCACTATGAGTATCACCTTTATATTATTGTAAATGAGTAGAAGATAAGTAGCTCTTTTATTACTTGATTTGCATCGAAATACAACTTTTCATAAATAACAGAGAATGCCAACTCGGCTTACATTTCATGAAATAATAAATAACTGATAAGCTGTCATGAAGTAATAATATCGTTCCTACATCATGTTCCTTTATTACATTTTAAAAATAAAACACCTTGAATTGAAAGAAAACTTGAAATGTTGCAAAAAGAAAGGGCTTCAATTGCTTTGTGTGACTTCTATCACCTTGGAATGCTTGCGTTCTTCCAATTACCCTTGGAGGAGGGGGTTAGTACATTGGAGAATGCACTGGTAAGTAGTGCCAACCCAATTCACCTAAACCAACCCAGTATTTATGTGAAGCATACAAATTTTATTAATGTGATTTTTCTATTTTGGACTAGGGTCTACTCATAATGAAGAATATAAAGCATAAACATGAACTTTTCACTTGTAACAATAATTTTTTACCCATATTCGACTTGTCCATCCTTGCAAAACAAGTATTAGCAGCACTTATTGCATGCCCCTGCATAATAAAGCATTAGTAATGCAGCCTGTCTACATGACGGACATTGATACCCTTCATGATGGTCATTGATACTCTTTACACTAAGAATGACTACATGATATTGCGATGCGTCCTTTCAAAGCAGGTATCTGGCCTTAACGAAGAACCCGCAATACCTTGTGCCTGATTGCACGTTCCGCAAATTTTGTCTAGGTTGATACGGTTTCGATACCCTGTAATGCCGTTCGAGGAAACCAATCGTTGTACAAGTTGTTCTTAACCATGCAAGTGCATATACTCAAGCTATATATATATATATATATATATATATATATATATATATATATATATATATATATTGCATGAAAACGAAATAGTGAAATTAAAAGTAATGAAGTCACTACCCGTACATCTCATTTTCTAATTCAGGGTTATCTCGATTGGCGACCCATTGGTCCCAACCATACTGATTATTCCATGGTACCAAATTATTTCTCAATACTTTCCATATAACAACCCAGGATAAATTATCATAAAGTTCCACATTTAAAAGCCTATAAATCATTAACCTTACTAATACACAAGTGACTTAATAT
Source organism: Iris macrosiphon (assembly GCA_036927795.1). Lineage (NCBI taxonomy): Eukaryota > Viridiplantae > Streptophyta > Magnoliopsida > Asparagales > Iridaceae > Iris > Iris macrosiphon. The sequence goes on along the minus strand of JAYESA010000010.1, from coordinate 124,895,999 downwards.
ATCTTCTTACAATGCATCATCGATTGCAAGGACGTTGCAATGACAAAGAATTTTTTTTTATTAAGGCATGAAGGAAAGGAAAGGACCAAAATCATCTACCGATTAGAGAATTGCTGAGAGGGGAGAACTACTTCGCAACGATCACGCTTCCCTTATGCATCCTTCTGCAATTGCATCAACATCTCTTCAGTATACTTCTTCTATCTTTCTTTTAACTTTTTCTTAGAATTCAGAATGAATGTAGAAAACGATTAAAGTGAACAATGAAAATCATTTATCGAAAATACATTCATTAAAATCAAGCAGAAAAATGTCCAATGAAAACAATAGTGAAAAGAATGGAATATACTCTTATATAGAGTTCATTCTCCAAGACACGATTTACTGTATTTTTGACTTATGTCAACATAAGCCAACCGATGAATAGGAAAGTTCTCAATGATTCGTCCCGATCGTTTAGATGCCAAAAGGTTTTTCCATTTAACCCATCTTCGACTGGGTTATACTAGCCATAAGTCAATACGGTGCCATCACCACGAGCGGGACACTACATTAGATACGACACTGGAGAATACAGTAAGAAACACCAAAATCAGTGTTGTGTTCATATCGCCATGTCAATATGTCGGCATGTCATATTCGTGTATGTGCAACATAGTCGACTCTCAACCAGCATCAAACCTTCTATGTTGGTGTCTAATTCCTAGGCAAGATAGCTACAAGAATAGGACAATGCCATATAACCTAGATGGCCAATTGGAGGATAGGTGGAGCCAATTTTTGGTTATGAAGTTTATATTCATGCAACCAAGGAACATCCAACAACTTCCCTAGACTATAAAGATCCTATATGAGGAGGTAATATGAAACAATCTGCTATACCGAATTGCGTTCATAGCTATAGAGATGCATTCATCTCTATGACACATTAAGCCAAAGAATGAGAACGAAAAAAATTCCCATATTTCTTAAAAGGCATCTTTAGTAAAATATGTAGTCTATATAAAGCACCTAAGTACAAGAATTTTGCAACCAAAACAATCTTAGACGATGGCAATAGTAAGCTAATATCAGTTCCATTTTCCTATGTCCTATGCTGCTGATCTTGATGCGACAAAATCATATAATTGATAAAGTTCATGACCTTGACAAATACTACTACCAACTATGGAGTATGGATTAATGTCAATAACATGGTGTAGTATGGTTGACAACCAAATCAGTAATGTAAATATGAATAACTGATTTACCATTGCTAGCCATACCTACATCTTATATTATGTGGTCATAATATTAGTTTGAGTTGGAATTAGTTTTGTGAAGTTGAAGTTCAATATTTTTGCTGGCCTGGATCAGGTTTTACTGAATCCTTGTACAATTAGCCCATATTGAATGGTTGAAATGGTATGAATCCATCTTGGAACAGATGTGTCAACAATTTTTTATTATGTCAATTTCTCTATTATTATCAGGGGTACTAATACCAACACAATATGTAATTGGCATTCCATGTTGTGATGCTCACGTCTAATCTAGGAAAGCATGGACATTCCGAAATTTGTTACAATGTCTATGTCGGTATGTGCCAGACAGATATCAGACATGAAGAGGAACTCCATGATACATTAGGACACGTTAAAATTATTGATGTGTCCATATTGCAACATGCAGTATTTGCATCCGTGCAAGACAGCTTTTAATAGAGTTTGTTGGAAACTCAGTTCAGTCCGCAACTAATAAGATCTCATACACTCTATGGATAATAAATATTGGTTTGACTGGTCATGAATTTTGCTTATGCTATCCTAAGTACTTCAATCATGTGCTCTAGTGTCGACCTTGAATGTGACCTACCTAGTTCTACATTTGCAAACAACTAAACATGCACATGAAACTCTCATTTATGTTGATGCACTGATGATCTTCAAACATGATGGTTGTGCAAGACATTCTACATTTGAGATACGAAAATATAGTTTCACTTATTAGATGATAAGTTTGAATTTTTTTGTATAAAAAATTATGCTGTGTGACAATCCTGTGCTGAATCCATAACATGGACCCAGCAGGGGAATACTGGAATAAATCAATATTTAGCCCTCGACCCTCTCTAAAACTCTCTGAGTTTTGGTGTAGTGATCGGGACCATTAACAAAGGAAATGATTTTTTTCTTTTTTTCTTTTTGTTCTTGTTTCTAAGGCACAATATAAACAACAGCTGAATTAAAGCATTTTCCTCATGAAATAACCCCTTATTCTCAAAGATTGGTTGTGGATGAAAGATAAGTGACATCGTCTGTTTGTTTAGTAGGGAATAGGACTTCCTTCTAAGGTACAATATAAAAACAACCAAATTGAAGCAATTTGCCTCATGAATTTGTTTAATACAACCTACATTGTAGCCTTTGCTTTATTTTTAATTTTAGAACATAGATCGCCTGCAGGCGCGTAACGGTAAGACTTGTTACTTGCATCATGGAGGATGCATGTTCGAGTCACGGAAGCAACCTCCATATATAGGGTTGACGTCTCATACATCTTTACCTTCCCGAGAGACCCTGTGTAAGTGGAAGTCGCGTGGCACTGGGACATTTTTTTTTTGTTTAGTAATACATAAGTATAGCTAGTCTATATTATGTGTTGCTTTAGTATTATGTTGCTTTTAGTCCAATATTTGACAACATTAGGAATGGTAAGTCACCATTGCGTGTATATATGTAATCCCTTATTCCATATAATTTAATCAATAATTGTTGAGCCAACTTCTCAACATGGTATCAGTGTAAGGTCCACTTTTTGGCTAGCTCTTTTGCCCACCACAAAACCTAATCTCCACTAGCTTCCTAAACCCTAAGCATAACTTTGAGTCTCCATCGTCACCTAAATATGGCCATAGACCATAATCCTAACATGATCACCACCATCACTATCACCATATTTGGCCACCACCTACCATACTATAACCTAACCGCTAACGCTAACGCTAACGCTACACCTAACCTCCACCATTGTCATCACCAAATCCATCCAACACCATCACCTTGCAAACAATGCGTCGACCTAGAATCGCTCGTCAGCCTCTCTTGCGTCGACTTAAGTGTCTCACCTCTTGTCCCGACCAAGAACCCTAACGTTCCGATGTCATGTCCAATCCCAAAATACGTTAGACCGAACCACGTGACTAGGCCAGCTAATACGACTCCGAAGGACATTCCAATCTAATGGATCCGTTGAAGCGTAATACGCTATCTATTATGAACTCTAGTCCATAAGCTACAACAATCAATATATATATATATATATATATATATATATATATATATATACAAAAATGCTCTAGAACCACCCGGGTGGTTTCATATTATGGAACACCCTATGTTACATGGGTTGAATTTGGATTGGGTGGTTGAGATTAAAAGCTGTACACCCCATCACCTTTTAATCTTACCTACTCAAATTTTAATCCAACCCATGTAACATATGGTGGTTCCATAATATGAAATCACCCGGATGGTTCTAGAGGATTGCCATATATATATATATATATATCAGGTAGATATTTAGGTCTTATCTAAATATCTACAAGAATAATGATAATATAAAAACAAAATAAATTATAATACTGTAAGTAAATCTACTAAATAACAAGTCCAACAATAATGTGATCGGTCCGGTGGAGACAAATTCATTGCTAGAATACTATAAAAAATTACTAAAAAGTAAGATAACTAAATACAAATCTCTCTAACTAGATAATGATACTTGTATCCCAATACGAAATCTTGTATGATCTCACGAGTACTATGCTAGAAAAAGCTCCAAATCCTTGGTTGAAACTACTCCGAAGTCCGGTCCCGGTCTGTATACTTGTGGATACTCATGTTCGTCTAAGCCAGGAAGAAAACCAGGTCCTTAGCGAAACAATCTACATAGAAACATGCCACACTGTAAGTACACACATGATCAGAGGTCCACTAAGTCTAAAATAGTGTACACGTATGCATTCGAGAATAATATTTGATGTGTGGACCGTGTAGTAAATAGATGGTAACTGCAGCTCAGTGCGTGCTTACATCCTATAGTAACGTAGCTTGATGCGAGCTCACACTCTATAGTAACTCGCTATCGTAGCTCGGTGCGTACTCACGATTTAGAGAAGTAGTGTGTACAACATCCTAACACCTAGTAAATGTCCTCCCAGTCCAATGATGCTACACCAGTCGAGTCTATTATGCAAGTCTACAAGTCGAGTAATCATGATGAACTACAACACATCTGTAGGTAATATGCATTCTATTGTACGACTTTGAATTATATCGACGCGGAGTCAGATATGGAATATTTGATCTATCATGAATGCATACTCGAGTCCTGGGGTCTAATACACTTTTCAACACCCCACAACGAGGTAACATGGTATCTCGACAAGCAATCTGGATGTCCATATAGATATATATGCCTTACTCGATCCCGATCAACTAACTGATCGATCGCACCTGAGTCGTGCTCGGAAGCTTATGATCGAGTCAAACAGTAATCACATAGTAGCAAATATCTATAAATAATAGAAAATAAACTGCATACTAATATTGTAGAATGAATGGCAAGGTATACTTCTCTGATCCGCATTTGGTAAAGAGTCAACATATCACACACGAACGTTTCAGATACATAATACAACATATATCAAATTGAGCCGAGGACTTCTAAAGTTGAAATAGATGTGTCCATGAGTCATGGATAGTATCGATGGCAAGAAGAAAGTATCCATAAGCCCATTTTGGTGCATTAGAGAAACATTGTCGTTTCATGGCCGAATAGGGCCAACATACGGGCTCGCAAATTACCAGAAAAGAGAGCCAAGTTAGCAAGTGTTCAAACTTAGCATGTTATATGTCAAACTACGGTAAAATGACGTCGAGTTCACTAGTGCGGTCATATTTGGAATCCGATGGCCGGATTGACGGAACAACATCCGTTCCATGTTTTTCTTTTTTTGATATGTTATTTCCACCGGATTAGGAACTAAGTTTTCAAGAGGAGATTCGAACCATGCCTATCTCTACGGGAGACCCCTTCGTAACCAACAAGCCACGACCCTACGGACTCCGTTCCAAGAGTTACAAATACAAAATGTCTTTTTGAACGCACAACTTTGATCTCGAATTAGACCTATCAAACAACAAAATTAAGATACGAACTTTTGCAGAACCTGAGAGGGATATACCAACAATAGAGAGGTGAAAGTGTTTCTCCAACCGGAGTTGCAATAAAGGAGTTGCAATAAAGGAGTTGCGAGTCCGCAAAGTTATCATCTCAAAACTGTCAAAATAAAGTCAGTTTTAAACGTGTAACTTGGCAACTGATTTTGATCGGGCAAACGAATAAATTAATGGTTCAGTTTGACAGGAAAGAAGAGTTATATACCAGGATTGATAAGAATCGGAATCGCGATCCAACAGTTATATTGCGAGCAAATATCGCGTGAAATCGTTTACCCGATTTAGTCCATAACTGAACAATTTACAGTTTTTTCGTGCATCACGATGGAACTGCGGATCGAAGTTGATATAAGCGGTGTTTGGCGCGTCGAGGGCGATGGCGGCACGTCGGGACTGGTCGGGTGGAGGTCAGCGAACGCCAGAAAGGCCTCGACGAACTCAGGATAACTCTCCACGAGGGGGGCGGAGGCTGAGCTCGGTCGGTCTCCTCACGCCTCGAAAAATATGGAATATGGATCCTTTGCACCTCGAGTGCTCCTTGTGCGTTTGACTTATTAGTTAATAATCTAGATTTAATTTTTTCTAGGAATAGAAATTGTCAAAGCTTCCTTGTTATTAGGAGTACTTCCTGCAGTGTTGAATAACTCAACGTGAGGAACAAGTTTGTTCCCTGTTTTGAACTATTCATGCTCCACTATTGTAGGATCTGCAAATTCGTGGGTTGTTTCTTCCCTTTCTATGTTGGTGTTAGGCTATTTATTAGCCGATGTAATTGTTCAAAAATAACAACAGACTCTCCAAGCATTCACAGAACTCTCTATTTGCTCTTGATTCTAACATCTGGTATTTTTCGCTGCTTTTAGCCAACATCTGGTATCAGAGCCAAGTGTAAGCCAAAGTACCTTCGACTCAACAAGATGTCAATCGTCGAGCACTCGACGGCGCCAGCAACAAAGGAGGTAAGCATAACCTTGCACTACCCGATGCTGACATCTGTTAACTACTCCACTTGGACGATCAAGATGGAGGTCTTCATGGAGGCTCAAGGCGTTTGGGACGCCATTGAACCCGCGGCCGGGGTGGTCGTAGAAAAGAAGAGAGACAAGATGACGTTGGCGTGTATTTTTCAAGCTGTCCCTGAGGAGATCCTACTCCAGCTGGCCAAGCACAAAACGGCTAAGGAAGCTTGGGAAAGTCTGAAGACAATGTACCTCGGCGCAGATCGGGTGAAGAAGGCAAGGATTCAAACCTTGAAGAGTGAGTTCGAGGTTTTGCGTATGAAGGGAACAGATTCTATCGATGAATTTGCGGAAAAATTGACGACCCTCGCAAACAAGATTCGTGGATTGGGAGACAAGATGGAGGACGTTGTCATCGTCAATAAGTTGCTCGTCTCCGTCCCAGACAAGTACCTGCAAGTCGTTGCTGCGATCGAGCAGTTTATGGATGTGGAGGCCATGCCGGTCGAGGAAGTGATCGGCCGCCTCAAAGCGTACGAAGAACGTATACGTAGTCGAGGCGAGAGCAACAACGGACAACTCTTGCTTACTCACGCTGAGTGGCAGGCGCGATCGAAGAAAGGGAGCGTTGATTTGTCGTCGAGCGGAAAGGGGCACTCTAGCGACGACCGGGGCCGTGGCAAGCCCCGTGGATGTGGCCGCTGGCATGGCAGGGGTGGTCGTGGCGGCTAAATAGTGCAACACCAGGAGGGTGAGGGGACTCGCGGTTCAAGCTCCAACCGTGATAAATCAAAAATCAAGTGCTTCAATTGTGAAAACTATGGGCACTATGCGTCGGAGTGTCGCAACAAACATCGTGATGAGGAGGCGAACCTCGCACGAGCGCAAGACGAGGAGGCCGCACTGCTGCTGGGAGAGACTCAGGAGGAGACGCCTGACCTCGTCATGCTCAATGAAGAGAAGATAGTACCAGACTTGCGTAGTGCTGGAGAAGCGCAGGCCGACACCGATGTGTGGTACCTCGACAACGGCGCTAGCAACCACATGACGGGCCACCGAGGAAAGTTCAAGGACCTTGATCAGGACATCACCGGCCGTGTCAAGTTCGGTGATGGCTCAACCGTGCAGATTGAGGACAGGGGATCAATCATGTTCCAATGCAAGAATGACGAACGTCTTCTGTCGGAGGTATACTTCATTCCAAGTTTAATAAGTAATATATTGAGCCTTGGTCAATTAACAGAAGATGGAAGCAAGGTGGAGATTGTCGGTTCCTACTTGAGGGTGTACGACAGGAACGACATTCTGCTGATGAAGGTGAGGAGATCACCAAACCGCCTGTACAAGATAGCTCTTGAATCTTGCAGGGCGATATGTCTAATGGCCAACGTACAAGACCCAGCCTGGTTGTGTCATGCAAGGCTCGGGCACGTGAATTTCTTCGCGCTCAAGATGATGGCAGAGAAGGGAATGGCTACCGGACTGCCGAAGATTTCTCATCCAAACCATCTTTGTGAAGGGTGCCTCATCGCCAAACAAGCACAACTACCGTTCCCTCTGCAGGCAAGCTTCAGAGCTGATAGGCCACTGCAACTTGTGTACGCTGACATTTGCGGCCCGATTACACCCGCTACACTTTCTGGTAACAAGTACTTTCTTCTACTTGTTGATGACTTCAGTCGCATGATGTAGGTGTATATGCTCAAAGAAAAGAGTGATGCCTTTAATGCCTTCAAGAAATTCAAGTCTCATGTGGAGAATGAATGTGACAGCAAGATAAAGACACTAAGAACTGATCGAGGAGGTGAATTCCTGTCCAAGGAATTCACAAGCTTCTGTGAAGGCGAAGGCATACAACGACACCTCACCGCACCATATACACCACAACAAAACGGCATAGTAGAGCGTCGGAATCGCACCGTGATGACTACGACAAGGAGCTTGCTCAAGAGCATGCATGTTCCTGGAAGTATGTGGGGCGAGGCGGTCAGACATGCTGTGTACCTGCTCAACCGGTTGCCAACTAAAGCTCTCAGTGCACTCACGCCGTATGAAGCCTGGACGGATAAGAAACCAAACCTCGAACACTTAAGGATGTTTGGATGTGTCGCACACATGAAGACTGCAGGTCCTCATCATAAGAAACTTGATGACCGAAGCACGCCATTGGTGTACCTTGGCGTGGAAGAGGGCTGCAAAGCACACCGTCTCTATAATCCTCAACGTAGCCAGATCCATGTGAGCAGGGATGTTGTGTTCGAGGAAGAAAGAAGATGGGATTGGAAAAATGGTGATGGTACCGAACCACAAGGCTGGGTAGAACTCTCAGTCGAAGATCCTGTTGTCGAGACAGTGATCACTCCACAGAGAGCAGTGGGTGTGGCTATGCACACGCCGAAGGGCATAGGAGATACGGCAACACCTATGACGCACGGAGCGGCAATGGCATCAAGGGAGCCTACTACACCACAAGCTGCGGCCACAACTTCGAGCGGCTCATCCACGCCGACGATAGACTCGAATGAGCCAAGGAGATACCGCTCAATTGTTGACATATATGCTGAAACTGAGGAGACCTTTCTTGATCCAGAGATGTTGTTTTTGTCGGCTGAAGAACCGGCAAATTGCCGAAGAACCGGCAAATTTTCAAGATGCTACACTTGAACATGAATGGCGGGAAGTTATGAAGAAGGAGGTTGAAGCCATCGAGAAGAATGGGACTTGGGTGCTTACTGAGTTACCATCTGGGCACAAACCCATCGGTTTAAAATGGGTATACAAGGTGAAGAGAGACAGTAAAGGCGAGATCCTCAAGCACAAAGCAAGACTTGTGGCAAAGGGCTACGTCCAGCAACATGGAGTTGATTTGGATGAAGTATTTACTCCAGTTGCAAGACTCGACACAGTTCGCTTAATCATTGCCCTCGCAGCCCAGCACGGATGAGAGGTTCACCATTTGGACGTTAAATCTGCGTTTCTGAATGGCGACCTCAAAGAGGAGGTATATGTAGCTCAACCTGAAGGCTTCGTCGTCAAGAACCAGGAGCACAAGGTGTACAGGCTGTCCAAGGCTCTCTATGGCTTGCGACAAGCACCGAGGGCCTGGAACACACGCCTGGACAGCTGCTTAAAGGAGCTGGGATTCATCAGATGCACTCAAGAGCATGCTGTGTACACAAGGAGCAATAGGGAGGGTGCACTCATTGTCGGAGTGTACGTTGATGACTTAATCGTCAAAGGCACAAGAGAACTGCAGTAAAGGTTTACAAGCAGCAGATGATGCAGAAATTTGAGATGAGTGATCTTGGGTTACTCTCTTACTACCTTGGTATAGAGGTAGACCAACAGGGTGATCGCATTATACTGAAGCAATCAGCATATGCGAAAAGAGTTTTGCAGCAGTTTGGAATGGGAGATTGCAATCCAATCAGGTATCCCATGGAAGCTAAACTGCAACTCAGCAAGAACCTTGAAGGAACACCAGTCGATCCGACGCAATATAGGCGAATCATTGGCTGTCTCAGGTACTTAACTCATACTCGCCCGGACCTTTGTTATGCTGTCGGAATGGTGAGTAGGTACATGGAGAAGCCAACAACCATGCATCACCAGGCTGTGAAACAGATCCTCAGATATGTGAAGGGAACACTTGAGTATGGACTCATGTATGGAAGAGGACATGGTGAAGATGAACTGCACAGATTCACCGATAGCAACCTAGCCGGAGATGTCGACGACAGGAGGAGCACCAGCGGAATGGCGTTCTACCTCAACAAGAACCTAATCACTTGGGCGTCTCAGAAGCAGAAAACTGTCACGTTGTCCTCCTGCGAAGCTGAGTTCATGGCGGCAACGGCTGCAGCGTGTCAAGCTTTGTGGCTGAGGAATCTAGTTAGTGAAATGACTGGCCGCGAACCTAAGCCAGTCACGCTCTATGTCGACAACAAGTCTGCCATTGCGCTGATGAAGAATTCAGTGTTTCATGGGCGCAGTAAGCACATTGATACTCGCTTTCATTTCATTCGCGAGTGTGTTGAAAGAGGGCAGATAAAGGTGGAGTTCCTGAGCACTGAAAAGCAACGTGCCGACATTCTCACGAAGGCTCTCGCCAAAGTGAAGTTCGCTGAGATGCAGCAGGTGCTTGGAGTTATCAACCTTGATCAAACCTAGATTAAGGAGGAGAATATTAGTTAATAATCTAGATTTGATTTTTTTCTAGGAATAGAAATTGTCAAAGCTTCCTTGTTATTAGGAGTACTTCCTGCAGTGTTGAATAACTCAACGTGAGGAACAAGTTTGTTCCCTGTTTTGAACTATTCATGCTCCACTATTGTAGGATCTGCAAATTTGTGGGTTGTTTCTTCCCTTTCTATGTTGGTGTTAGGCTATTTATTAGCCGATGTAATTGTTCAAAAATAACAACAGACTCTCCAAGCATTCACAGAACTCTCTATTTGCTCTTGATTCTAACATCTGGTATTTTTCGCTGCTTTTAGCCAACATCTGGTATCAGAGCCAAGTGTAAGCCAAAGTACCTTCGACTCAACAAGATGTCAATCGTTGAGCACTCGACGGCGCCAGCAACAAAGGAGGGAAGCATAACCTTGCGCTACCCGATGCTGACATCTGTTAACTACTCCACTTGGGCGATCAAGATGGAGGTCTTCATGGAGGCTCAAGGCGTTTGGGACGCCATTGAACCCGCGGCCGGGGTGGTCGTAGAAAAGAAGAGAGACAAGATGGCGTTGGCGTGCATTTTTTAAGCTGTCCCTGAGGAGATCCTACTCCAGCTGGCCAAGCACAAAACGGCTAAGGAAGCTTGGGAAAGCCTGAAGACAATGTACCTCGGCGCAGATCGGGTGAAGAAGGCAAGGATTCAAACCTTGAAGAGTGAGTTCGAGGTTTTGCGTATGAAGGGAACAAATTCCATCGATGAATTTGCGGGAAAATTGACGACCCTCGCAAACATGATTCGTGGATTGGGACCGAGGACTTAGAAGAGATTTTGTAAATATATCACCAATCTGATCGCCGGTCCTCACATGGTTAAACTTTATCATTCCTTTCTGATACTCATCACGGACAAAGTGAATGTCGATTTCAATGTGCTTTGTCCTTTCATGAAATACAGGGTTAGTAGCAATATGAATAGCAGACTGGTTATCACACCACATATCTGCTGCTTTATATCTTGTTTCTTCTCCCAGTTCTTATAGAAGATGCTGCAGTTATAACACATCTGTTGTGCCATGAGCAATTGTCCGATATTCCCCTTTCGAGTTCGATCGTGCGATCACTCTGCTTCTTGCTCTTCCATGATACCAAGTTTCCGTCAATGATGACCGAGTAGCCAGATGTAGATCGTCTATCCGTAAGACTGGCACCCCACATCAGTAAAGCACTCAACATAAGTATATCCCTTATTCTCCATCCGAATTTCTTTTTCCGGATTCTGAACTAGATAACGCAGAATTCTGAGAACTGTCTCCCAATATGGAACTCGTGGTGAAGACATGAATCTACTTGCAATACTGACGACAAAGAAAATGTTTGGACGAGTCATAACGGCCAAGTAGTTGAGTTTTCCAACTAGACGATATTGATCCGGATCGGTCATCAGTGTCCCCTCGTCGGGAAGTAACTTTATCCCTGGGTCCATGGACGAGGTTGCTCCCTTAGCTTTCATCATTCCTGCATCATTTATGATGTCAAGCACATATTTTTTCTAAGACATTACAATGTCCTACGTCCAAAAAATAGCTCAACGATCCTAAATCCTTGGTTTGAAATTGTTCTCCTAGAAACTTCTTTAGTTCTGCAATGTCCTGACTGTCGTCTCCTGTGATCATAATATCGTCCACGTAGACACCGAGTAGTATCCTCCCAGCTAATGTCTGACGGTAAAATACTGAATGATCCTTCTTTGATTGACACTTGCCAAACTGAGTAACCATATTTGTGAAACGACCAAACCATGCACGAGGGAATTGTTTGAGACCATAAATGACCTTCCGCAGATGACACTTTACCCTCCCTTGCAACAAATTCGGGAGGTTGCACCACATATACTTCTTCGTCAAGATCTCCATGAAGAAATACATTCTTGATATCTAGCTGTAGCAACGACAAGTCATAGCGAAAAACTAAGGCCAAGAGGACGCGCACAGAGATCATTCGAGCAATTGGGGAGAATGTCTCAAAATAATTCTCACCATAGGTCTGAGAATAGCCTTTTGCTACCAGATGAGCCTTCAGGCGATCAAGAGTGCCATCCGGTTTTACCCTAATATTGAACACTCATTTGCAACCTACTGCCTTCTTACCATGAGGTAATCAACCATGTTTCATATATGGTTCTCCCGAAGTGCTTTGATTTTCTCTTCCATAGCAGCACGTCAGCCGGGATGTTTAAGACCCTCCTCTGTAGAATTGGGAATCTGAACTCTAAACTCTAGCCGCCAACTCCAACCCCCCCTCGCCCCTACTGCCTGCTTCCCTCGTGCCCCCTGTCGCCCCCCCACCCCCCACCTGCCTGCCTGCTCCCCTCCTGCCTGTTGTTCCCCCCGCTCCAGCAGGTCGCCAGCCCCCCCCCCTCTGCTGCCCCGACCCCACTATGCAGCCCAAAAATCCTAATCCCTAACCCTCAGCCGTCGTCCCTCCTTCCTATCTGAACCCTAATTTCCAAAAAAAATTCGTATATCGAAGCCAGAGGGTAGACAATAATTTGTTTGCACAACCTCTGTTCCTAGATTACGACTTCAGGAGCGTATATCGAAGCCAAAGGGTAAACAATGATTTGTTTGCACAACCTCTGTTCCTAGATTACGACTCCAGGAGTTAACAAAGAGTTGACAAGTTGCTTGTTTACGTGGATCTTTGTTTCCGTCCTACCCCGATATCTACATCAGGATCTACACAGAGAGTGACATGGGTTACCTCTGTGACCTGGCTTGTGTGATCCCTATACGATCTCTATTTTCCATGCGCGTGCTGGTTCTGGCCACGTTGATACTGCATCGGTAAAATTGATGTGATTATTGGGGTTGGAAAGATCCAGCGACAGTCGAATCAAGTGCAGGATGACTAACACTGATGCAACTACCAGTGCTACTACTACCGGTGTCGGGATCGCATTGGCGGGACCAACGAGCACTGGCACGACGATTTCTTTGATTCGACTCGTCGATTGGCTGTTGGACGGACCAGATGGCTACTCAACATGGCGGAAGAAGGTTGAAAAATACTTCGAGGAATGCGGTTATCCAAGCATCCAACTGACAACCCTCCTGAGACGACTGATCCCACATTTGAGAAGTGGGAGACAGATGATAGTCGATTGTTTACACATTTGATGAACTCAATGGAACCATCGGTGGAGGACATGGTTCAGAACACGGACACGGTAAAAAAGTTATGAGAGGTCCTATCGACGGTGTTTGATGAAAAATGCGACTTGTCTCGTATCTACGACTTGGTCATCGGCGTCTACCGGGCGGAACATGGCGACAAGTCTCCTAAGGATCACTTTCGGGCCTTTAAGGTTATGGTTAATGAAGTTGACCGTGTATTACCTCTGACGACGGATATCAATGAAGTAAGGGCTCAAATGGAGCAGCTTCATGTCATGGCCTCTCAGTGCTGCTGTAGACTCAGCTCGCTCTCAGATCATTGCTGGAGCTGAGGTTCCATCTCTAATGAAAGCTCATTTTCGTATCCTACGGGCAGCAAAGGTCGTCGAGGCCTCTCCAAGTTATGCTCCCGCTGATCGATCTGCTCTGGGAGCCGCTCGTACTGAATTTATTGGTGGTCGTGGTGGACGACGTGGTGGTTGGAATGTTGGCCGTGATGGTAGACGAGGCATTGACGGTCGTAATGGAGGTCGACTGCGCACCTGCTTCAACTGTGGTCTACGTGGTCATTTCCAGTGACAGTGTACTAAAACTCCTGCCCTCAATGTCACCTCAGATATTCCTGATCTTGGCGGCCAATCCGTACAAATCACTGATGAAGCATATGTAGACTTTGTTGAGTTTCAAGCTCAACGTCAAGGTGAAGCTTCTACTTCTGGGTCCACCTCAGGGTACTCAGCGGCATGTGTGGTACTGTCGATGCAGTGGGTCCTTGATTCTGGTGCATCTGCTCACTTGATAGGCGACGCGGGTATGATACGTAATTATATACCGGTTGGTCGTATGTCTAATTTACATGTGCCAACGGTGGTTCGCTGACAGTATGTGGAAAATGATTTGCCCGTCTTTCTTCGAGACTGTCACTATATTCTGTATTACATACACTTGGAAACCCATTCAGCTTACTCTCAATTAGTCGGATTACTCGTGATATGCATTGCTCTGATAACATGTAGAATATGAATGATAGATTGATTCATTAAGAGGAGAGGGGAGTACATTATGTAGAAGAGGCTAACCCCTTTCCCTATTAGTCTACCCGATGTAGGACTAAACTCAACACGTAACTCAACAAACTCCACAAATGAGAGGAAACTCGTTGAAAAAGAAAGAGTAGATAGCAAGGGTGTTCCGCCACCTCTGAAACATTGCCAAGCAGCTGAGACTGAATAAAACCTGGCTGGATTTCATGAGGGTTGAAGGTACGTTCCATTAGAAGTTTCATTGTGCAGATGCACCATGTTAAGAGGCTTAATATATAATGTCGCTCCGATCCTTTCTGTTCGAGCTTTTGGGAACATTTAGCTTACATGGTCTTTAGAGCAAACGGATTCACATTCCACTAATTAAATGGTTTATGTTGTCTGCCTGACTTTCCACACGTGACCCTCCTTTCCTGGACTTGGAGGATGTAAGAGGATTAATATATAAGTTGGTCCATTCCTATCTTTTGGGATCATTTGTTAACTACATCCTAAATTGGAATATGGCTCGAGCTTTTGGGATCATTGGTTAAACATCACATCCTAAATTGGAATAGGCTGTTTTATTAAATTTACCCTTTTTATTTTCATTTGGATCCCTTTCGGCTCTCTTTCTAAAACTTATCTCATCTCATCAGTTGTGTTGGTTGTTTTCCAGATAGAGGATGCATATGATATGTTGTTTATGCGGAGCTTTACTCAGCGTATGGCTGGCAAAGTTGTGAACAATAGTATCAGATATGCCGATGTTAAACCTGTAAAGAGTTCAGGAACTAGTACTTTGCCACAGTGGCTGCAGGCAGCAGTGAAGAGCCCTCCTGTTTCAGTTGAAGCTCCTTCTACAAAAGATTTGGGGATAAAGACCGGAGTTTACGGAGCCTTGATGGTTTTCACGTATGCTAGTGGAGCCTCTACAGCTTTAACAGGGACTTATGGTGCTGATGTTCCTGGGCTAGTACTGGCTGTTAGTTTTGGAGCTTCACTCTACTTCTTGACTAAGAAGGGAGCTGTCGTAGGTATGTAGCTAGTATATTTCTTTTCTCCGTCTTTGATGTGTGTGTTTTACAAGTCCACTATATACGTGAAGCACAAGCAGAATACTCATTTCATGCTTGTAAAACTATATAGTTAATCCAACTCTTGCCAGCAGGAATACATCCCATCCACCTATTAAGTACTGCTATATATTAGAGATGGACATGTGACTTTCTTGCCTCTTAGAGGGTCCTTGAATGATGTACTTTGCTACTGGAAACTCAATCCAATGCTAGTAGTGTTTAAGGCATAAAGGTAGAATCGTGTTCAGGTTAAACCAATTATAATTCTTTGATGAGGATTTGCACCATCTTGTCTACTATAATACTAAACATGGTACTAATCTTATTTTGTTAGGGCTGATTATGATCCACTTCAAGTTTTTTAAATAAACAGCTGTTATGCTTTATATCAATGAGACACATATTTTAACTAGAGTTTAAACAGGCTGTTTGTAACAATATAAAAGGTGCTGTTGATATGGTATGTTGGGTGTCATATTTAAGTATAGTCTAAGCACATGGGAATATCCTGAGGACATATTTGGGATGTCAGAATATGTCACAGGTATTCCATTATGAGATTATTGTCATAATGATTAAGATCATTGTATTAATGACTGTAAGGCTATATAATGCCAATGAGACAATCAATAAAATTATCAACTAATTTCAACATGGTATCAGAGCCAAGTTTTCACAAACCCTAGCCGTCACCAAGCTTTCACAAACCCACAGGAGGATTTCCTAGATCTCCTCCACCGAACTCTTCCACGCCCCCCCCCCCTTCTTCCCTTCTCCGCCCTTCGCAGGCCGCCCTTCGCTGTTGCTGCCCCGTCCCGCTACTGCTGCGGCTACTACTGCTGCTGCGGCTGTTGCGACTGCTGCTGCGACGGCGGCTGTGACATGCGTGCTGCCGCCTCCTTCGCACCAGCACGAGACAGCACCTAATAGGGATGCCTAGATCAGAAAAAAGGGGGGACATGTTCGGATCTAGGAGCGGACGACGAGGACGAGCGTGAGTCTTGGAGCGGACATGACGTGATTGGATAGACGACGCATCGATGGAGGAGATCATCAAGAAGCTAGATTCTGCAGAGGTGGCGACGTTGATGAAGTTGTTGACGATGTCGGCTGGTGAGAACACGACACGAACGTCGCCGGAGTTGAAGGTTCCCTCCATCGATCTGAAATTAGATGGACCAGCCACCTATCTGAGTTGGTCACGGCGGGTGAGAAGAACCCTCGCAGGAAAAACATTGAGGGGTTCCTGACGGGCGAGACGACAGAGCCGGACGAGGGCTCGACAGGACACGATGAGTGGAAGTCCACTCATATGGTGATCTACATCTGGCTTCTTAACTCCTTAGTCCAGTCTATTGCCGCCACAGTAGACGGCATTGAGATGGTGAAAGATGTGTGGGAGAAGTTGAGAAGGACCTATGATGGTGTGGGAAACAACTTACGGGTCTTCCAGATAAAGGGGGAGATTGATGACACCGTACAGGGAGAGAAGATGGTGCAGGAGTATGCCACGGAGTTGGAGCGTCTGTGGTTGGATTATGATCACTCCTCAGATCGGGCGAGCTGCGGGGACCCTAAGTGTAAGGAGAGACAGGTGTGTCTGCAGGAGAGGACGATGAAGTTCCTCAAAGGGCTGACTGCAGCTTTCGCACAGAGGACGGCCCTACTTCTAGCCCAACCAAAGATCCCTAGCCTTGAGGAGGCTATCTCAGCCATGATCCAGGAGGAGACACGCATCAGACTGCAAGCCGGGACAGGTGGTCCCCTCAAAGCAAAGTCAGCACTAGCGATCACCAGCTCAGGTAACACAGGATCTAAGGGAGAGCCCTGGCAGCATAACCGGTAGTGCTACAACTGTGGGGAGATGGGTCATCATCGGTATGCTTGTACCAAACCACCTAGGGAGGGAGATTCAGGTGGTGGACGAGGACCATTCGACGGACGAGGATATAATGGAGGACGTGGTCGTGGTCGAGGGGGTAGACGAGGCGGCCGAGGAGGTTATCGGGCGAACCTCCTGATATCAGAAGGGAACGGAGAAGCTGATGGCACCTTTACTGTGGAGGACCAGGCACTGGGAGACATGAGGAGTAGAACAGAGGAGGCGTCCACCTCATTCTTTGTTAGGGGCAACGCTGCCATGTATGCCCATCCATCAGAAGGTACTGACGAATCACTTGTCCTTGCGTCTATCTCTTCCCTTAAATCATCAGACTGGATTATCGACTCGGGAGCATCTCGGCATGTGACGGGGAATGCTAGTGAGTTTTCTTCCTAAACTAACCTAGCATCAGCAGACAGCATTCAGACAGCTGATGGCACTTTCCAGCCAGTGGTCGGTAAGGGTACTGTTAATTGTACAGGTTCAGTAAGATTATCCAATGTTTTACATGCTCCATCCTTTCCAGTCAGTCTCTTGTCCATTAGTTCTATAATCCTCCAACTTAAATGCATTGTTTCTTTTGATATTCCTAAGGTGACCTTCCAGGAGAAAGGGACAGGACGAAGACTTGGGACTGGCACTTGACATGAGGTTGGCACTTGACATGAGGGACTGTGGTACCTAAATCGAGAAGGACTGGACTCAGCATTGGTATCTATGGCAGAGAAGGCTGGCATGGAAAGACTGCAGCAGAGGACTGAGGATACCTTGATACTCCATCATCGGAGGATGGAACATTCTTCCTTTGATACTCTAAGTAAGTTGTATCTAGGGATTTATGCAAAAACAAATAAAGAGAAATTAGTATGTGATGCGTGCGAGTTAGGAAAACTTACTAGGAGCTCATATGTTGGCACGGGTCATAAGAGCACTTTTGCTTTTGAGGTAGTACATTCTGATGTCTGGGGTCCATGTGCTACTAACACTATGAATGGTTATAAGTACTTTGTTTCTTTCATTGAGTGTGCCTCTCGTGTTACCTGGTTATATTTGATGAAAAATAAGAATGATGTACCTGCTTGTTTTCGGGATTTCTATAAGCATGTTCAGACTCAGTACAAAGCAGTTGTGAAGGTACTGAGGTCTGACAATGGAACAGAGTATACCAACAGGACGCTTGCAGAATACTTGTCAGCACACGGAATACAGCATCAGACCACCTGTGCATACACATCAGCACAAAATGGAGTTGCAGAAAGGAAAAACAGACACCTTCTGGAGGTCGCAAGAAGTATGATGATCGACATGAATGTCCCACAGAGTCTGTGGAGAGTGTGGAGGTATGTAGTGTTGACAGCAGCTCAACTCATCAACAGGATGCCCTCGAAGGTCCTCGGATGGAAGTCCCCATGTGAGGTATTGCAAGGCAATAATAGTGGGATACTCACACTGAAGGTGTTTGGGTGTGTGTGTTTTGTGAAGGACAACAGGCCATTAGTTGGGAAACTTGACCCTAGAGCGGTCAAATGCATCTTCGTAGGCTACTCGGCGACCCAGAAGGGGTATGTGTGCTGGAGTCCAGTAGAGAAGAAGAAGTTTGTCAGTATGGATGTCCACTTTCGGGAGCATGAGCCATACTACCACCAGGACGGAACTTCACACAACACGCCTAATACTACCAGTATTAGGCGAGAGGGGGAGATGGAGAACTTGGTGGTAACCGATTTAGAAGTTTGGCATGGAGGCACGGAGAAGGGACAAGAAGGTGAAGGTGTTAGGCCTACGGCTCAGGGAGGGTTACTTACCTACAGCAGGAGAGAGAAGCAAACTGCAGGACCAGTACCGACAGTGCCAGTGCCAAGTCCCTTGCCTGCATTCGTCCCAACTCCTGAGGCACCGACACCTATACCCCTTCAGGTGATACCCCCTCCTTCACAAGATATCATTCCTCCTACTTCTACTCCTACCATTCCACTATCTGTACGGAGGACCACTCGCAGCAATGTAGGAAATCCTCCAAACAGATATGGTTGGGATATTGCTCAGTTTGTTTCTTATGACCATATCCCTTCTTCTCATGGAGCATTTATAGCATCTTTGAATAGTATTACTGTACCTAACAATTGGCAGGTTGCCAAGAACGATCCAAAGTGGAAAGCGGCAATGCACGAGGAGTTGGGAGCTCTGGAGAAGAACCACACTTTGGAGCTTGTGAGACTGCCAGAGGGGAAGAGAGCAGTTGGATGCAAGTGGGTCTTTACCGTGAAGCAGAACCCAGATGGACAGGTTGAGCGCTACAAAGCTCGACTAGTAGCCAAAGGATACAGTCAGACGTACGGCATCAACTATGACGAGACCTTTGCACCAGTTGCAAAGATGAGCACTGTCAGGACTCTGATTTCTTTGGCAGCGAATGGTGGATGGAAGCTACACCAACTGGATGTGAAGAATGCGTTTCTTCACGGAGATCTAGTGGAGGAGGTGTACATGGAGATACCACCAGGATTTGGCACCAATCAGACAGTAGGCAAGGTCTGCAGGTTGAAGAAGTCCCTCTATGGACTGAAGCAGTCTCCTCGAGCGTGGTTTGACAGATTCAGAAGAGCGATGATAGGGATAGGATATCAGCAGATCAATGCTGATCATACTGTGTTCTTCCGTCGGAGTGGAGGCCACATAACCATGTTTGCGGTGTATGTGGACGATATGATTATCACAGGAGATGATGAGCAGGAGATCGCCCAACTCAAAGGAAAGCTTGGCAAGGAATTCGAGGTGAAGGATCTCGGCCTTCTTCGGTACTTCCTTGGGATTGAGATTGCTCGAGAAGCAGAGGGCATTGTTCTCTCTCAAAGGAAGTATGCACTGGACCTTCTCACAGAAACTGGGATGTTGGGGTGCAAACCTGCAGCGACACCAATAGATCAGAGGTTCAAGATTGATGCTGAGGCTGGAGAACCAGTTGATCGGGACAGATACCAGAGACTGGTTGGCAAGTTGATCTATTTGAGCCACACACGTCCTGATATCTGCTTTGCAGTAAGTGTGGTGAGCCGCTACATGCATGACCCACGGAAGGGTCATATGGATGCAGTGTACCAGATTCTGAGGTACTTGAAAGGTGCTCCCGGGAAGGGACTAATATTCAGGAAGAACAATCACGTGAGCATCGAGGGCTACTGTGATTCTGACTGGGCTAGTTGTGCTGATGACAAGAGGTCTACCTCGGTATATTGCATATTTGTAGGAGGTAACTTGATCTCCTGGAGGAGTAAGAAGCAGTCTGTGGTGGCCAGATCGACAGCTGAAGCAGAGTACAGAGCTATGGCCTTGGGAGTTGCAGAGCTGCTATGGTTGAAGAATATGCTGGTGGAGCTGAAGCTGGATCAAGGAGCCAAAATGAAGCTGTGGTGTGAGAATCAGTCAGCTATTAGTATCGCCAACAATCCAGTACAGCATGACAGGACCAAACACATCGAGATTGATAGATTCTTCATCAAAGAGAAGTTGGATAGTGGATTACTGGAGCTTGGCCATGTTCCAACCAGGGATCAAGTAGCAGATGGACTAACCAAGGGACTCGCCTCAGTGAGCATGATTAGAGGATGTGACAAGATGGACTTAGTGAATATCTTTCACCCATCTTGAGGGGGAGTGTTGATATGGTATGTTGGGTGTCATATTTAAGTATAGTATAAGCACATGGGAATATCCTGAGGACATATTTGGAATGCCAGAATATGTCACAGGATATTCCATTATGAGATTATTGTCATAATGATTGAGATCATTGTATTAATGACTGTAAGGCTATATAATGCCAATGAGACAATCAATAAAATATCAACTAATTTCAGCAGGTGCATTGCCTTGGTAAAGAGTTGTCTCCAAGAATGTAAAAGTGAATATATTTTTGTTTTCATTTTTGTTTAGTTAAGTCAATTAATTTACTACGCTAATTTGCAATGAAGTTAGAGTTTAGACACAGGAATGTAGCTTTTTTCCATTATGTAATTTTCTATCTCGTTTTCCTTTAGAAACTTTGTTCCTCTTTCTTATATTTGTCTGATCATTCTTTATGACAATGTGCTCATTCTATATTGATTGCAGACCCAACTGTAAATTTGAATTTGTTGGTAAAATTTCAGAGGTAATAGTCTATTTTGAGACCATTGGAGGGTACCATGAGCTGAAATTAGCATACTCCCAAACGTTGAATTTGATGCAGCAGATTTCTCTGTATGAGGGGAAAATGTTATGTAGTATAAGATGATAAAATGTAGGTTAAATAGATTGAAAAGATTATGCCAATGGTTGTATTTTATAAAGTAGATGTTAGTAGAAGGAAAACTTATGTAAAACATGATTTTTATAGAAAGTTGACATGAAGGTACATTGGGCTACCGCTTGAGAGCTCAACCCCCTCTTTAGAAAATGCACTACTTTGTGATCATAACTAGGAAATTATACAACATGATGAAAAACGTTAAATCTCTCCTCCTTGGTTTGCCTGTCAACTTCTGACACCCTTCTGAAATTTCAGAACCTGGCTCTGATACACTATTGGGAACAAAACGCGGAAACCGTTTCCCAAACCAGAGAGAACCGAGCAAAATGCAGAAACCAAAAAACACCAAACACAAATCGCAGACATAGAGATTTTTACGTGAAAAATCTAGATGGAAAAAACCACAGGACGATCAGAGTCCAACCCTGAAGAACATCCACTAATGGAATAAAGAGATTAAACTCTCTACAAGCTCCTTACCGATCCAACACGGATCAATGCAACTCTTTGGAACAGAAAATAGATTACAACCACGAAGAAAAAAGACAATAAGAAATACTCCAAATTGATCTCCTTCTCCGAAACTGTCTCCAATCATTCTTTCTCCTCTCCAAAGTTGCAATGACACTCTTGCCACATTTTTCTCTTTTTATTTTTTTCTCATGTTGTTGTATATTGCATGAGCCTTTATATAAATTCTTGTATGAATTAGGGTTTCCATATGAAAATTTATATATGGAAGCAAAAGATATTTATGGAAATCCAGTTACATTCAATCATATATTTACTTACCATAAATGTTCCAATACACGAGGCTCGATGCACTTTCCGAGCTTTTCCGACACACGGATGGAGCTCGTTGCACTTCAGGGTTTTCTCCACATAGGTTTGGAACCCCACCCACTCCAACAAATCTCCACCTTCACAACTATGTGGAGGGGTCGTCATCCCGACGATCCGCTTGCAGTACTCAAACTTTCACCTTGAAAGAATCTTTGTGAACATGTCTGCTCTGTTGTCATCTGTATGAACCTTCTCAAGCACCGCTTCCTTCTTTTCCACAACATCCCGTATCCAATGATACCGGACCTCAATATGTTTGGACCGACTATGAAATGTCTAGTTCTTCACATGGTGAATAACACTCTGACTATCACAAAGCAAATGTTACTACTCTTGCTTTAGTCCAATTTTCTGCAACAATTTCTAAGTCCACAACAACTCCGTGCAAGCCTCTGTCACCGCGATGTACTCTGCCTCTGTCGTCGACAAGGTAACACACTTCTGCAACCGCGACTGTCACGATACTGCTCCACCTGCAAACATCATCACATAGTTCGAAGTCGATTGCTTCGTGTCTACATCTCTAGCCATATTAGCGTCGGTATACCCAACCAGCATCGGCTCGTCACCACCAAAATAAAGTCTCTAATCGGCAGTGCCCTGAAGATATCGTAGAATCAACTTGACCCTTCTAATGTACCCTTCCAGGATTGGAAGCATACCTGCTAACTGTGCCAACTGCGTGAGCGATGTCTGGCCTCGTACATACCATAGCATACATAAGACTCCCCACAGCTGAGGCATATGGAACCCATATATCTTCCTTCTCGTCCTCGGTAGATGGACACTACTCCTTAGTGAACTTAAAGTGAGCCGCAAGGGGGTTACTCACTTTCTTCGACCTGTCCATCCCGAAACGCTGAAGTACCCAATGAGTGTACTTCTTTTGGGACAAGTGTAGCAGATTGGACTCTCTCTCGGCTGATCTCCATCCCAAGAATAGTCTTCGCTGCGCCCAAATCCTCGCGCCTAGTTGGCTCTTTAACTCCGCTATCCTAGTGGCATTCCAACCCACCAGTAGCATATCATCAACATAGAGCAGTAAAATAATGAAATCATCCTCGGCAAAGTACCTCACAAATACACAGTGGTCCGACATCGTCCGTGTGTCCCCCATAAACGACTCGAACTTCCTGTACCTGCTTCAGACTATACAAGCTCTTCCTCAACTAGCAGACCAAGTATGACTTTCCCTTCTCACAAAATTCCTCTGGCTGCTCCATATGCAACTCCTCAAGATCACCGTGGAGGAATGCCGTCTTCACGTCTATTTGCTTGACCTTCAAGTCGAAACAGGCTTATAATGCTAGCACCACCCGAATAGACGACTGCTTGACGACTGAAGAAAAGATCTCATCATAATCTACGCCTTTTCGCTGACCGTTGCCTTTAACTACCAGCCTCGCTTTGTATCGAGGGCGAGTAGCATCATCTGTCTTCTTCACTCTGAACACCCATTGATTCTTCAAAGCCTTTTTGCCCTTTGGCAATCACACCAGATCATAAGTAGAGTTGGCCTCCAAGGAACTCATATCCTCCTGCATGACCTCCATCCACTCCTGCTTGTGTTCGTCTTCCATAGTCTCTGCAAAACTTTCGGGTTCTCCCTCGTCAGTCAGTAGCACATACTCACCTGGTGAGTATCTCGTAGATAGTCGACGCTCTCTATCGCTCCTCCTCAATGGAACCACTGGTGTTGGCTGTATACCAACAGCCTCCTCCCCTTCAGGAACTACCTTCTCGACATGCTCATTCTCCTGAGGGTCACCCTGACCACCATCAGCAGACTGATGATCAAGGTTGGGAGCAACTTCATGTTCTGGCTCCCCCATAACTGGATCCTCTGCGATGTCCTCTGGAAACTGCTCGAAGCGAAATGACTATAACTCAGGCAATTCCTCAGCCTCAGAAGTCTTCTCGGAATCCTGAGTGTTGGTCATGGTCTGATCCTCGACGAATACCACGTCTCTGTTTTCGT
The DNA here is from genome assembly GCA_036927795.1 of Iris macrosiphon. Lineage (NCBI taxonomy): Eukaryota > Viridiplantae > Streptophyta > Magnoliopsida > Asparagales > Iridaceae > Iris > Iris macrosiphon. Next base: position 124,871,377 of record JAYESA010000010.1, on the reverse strand, counting down.
AGAGCTTTCTTCCCACTGGGTCGTAGAGTCTATAACCAAACGCATCCCGACCGTAACCGACAAAGACGCACCGCTTCGTCTTCGGCTCGAGTTTGGATCTCTCGTCCTTCGGTACATGCACGAAGGCCTTGCAACCAAACACTCGCAGGTGATTGTATGACGGCTCTTTGCCGTACCATACTTTGTCAAGCCTATCACCCTGCAAAGGAGAAGTAGGAGATAAATTAATAATATAAGCAGCTGTGTAAAGAGCCTCACCCCAATAGTTCTCTGGGAAGTTTGCTTCTGATAGCAAACACCGTACTCTCTCTATCAGCGTCATGTTCATCCGCTCCGCTACACCATTGAGCTGAGGTGTCTTTGGCGGAGACTTCTGGTGTCGTATCCCTTGCTCTCTGCAGTATGCATCAAAGGGACCGATATATTCGTCGCCATTGTCCGACCGAACACATAGTAGCTTCTTGTCCGTTTCTATTTCAACGGAGGCCTGAAACTCCTTGAAAGTGGGCAGCACTTGATCCTTGGTCTTTAAGGCATAGACCCAGACCTTCCTGGAACAATCATCAATAAAAGTTACAAATTAAGAAGCACCACCAATAGATTTTACCTTCATAGGACCGCAGACATCCGAGTGAATCAACTCAAGTGATGCCGGCTTCCTTGAACTTGGGTGACTTTGTAAAGACACCATATTTTGCTTCCCCGCCTAACAGTGTGTGCACCACTCCAACTTTGTAGACTTGAGTCCTGGAATTACCTTCTTGTTCACCAAGTAGTTCATCCCCTTCTCGCTGATGTGGCTGAGCCGCCTGTACCACAACTCGGTAGACGCATTAGTAGTTGCGTTCACCTCATGTGCCCCCTGTGCGCTCCCTTCTATCTAGTAGAGTCCGGACGTCTTGCTTCCTCTGTCAATCACTATCGAACCTCTGGAAAGCTTCCACAGATTGTTCCCGAAGAGATTTAAAAAACCCTCGTCATCCAACTTTCCAACCGACATCAGGTTGAAACGGATATCAGGGACATGACGAACTTCTTTCAGAATAAGAAATGCACCAGTCTTTATCCTCAAATGCACATCTCCAATGGCAACTATCTTCGACACATCTCCATTGCCCATTGTCAACACTCTACAGTCGCCTGTTGTGTAAGTAGCAAATAGTGCCATGTTGTGAGATACGTGCGCTGAAGCACCTGAGTCTACCAGCCAAGAGTTGTCATCGCAGGCGAGGTTCATAACTACCGCATCACCTACAATGATCAGATCGCCTCCATGTGCCGAGGTCGCCGCTGTAGTATTTTCGTCCTGCTTTCCCTTGTCGTCGTTCTCTCTTCCAAGCGAAACAGTTCTGCTTGATGTGGCCCTTCTTGCTACAATGGTAACACTCCGAGTCCTCGTATCGACCTTTGGACCTTTTTCTGCTTTTGTCTCTGCCACTGCCTGGACCCCTTGTTTTTACCCTTTTCGCGGTTCTCTGAAACAAGTGCCTCTGAGTGGGATGTGGATAAAGTACCCTGAGAACATCTTCGCATCTCTTCATTCAATTGTCACGCCCCAATCTCCCGCAAGCTTAATAGTCCCCGCTGAACGTGAATCACCACGTTGAAGCTCTCCCACGGGACAATCGTTCTCATCGGGACGTGATGCCGTACGAGCCTGGAGTTGCGCTCGTACAAGGCGATGTTGTTAAACACCAAAGTTATCATTGAAACAATCAAGTTGCAACGAAAGTCAAGTATTGTGTACCAAGCACACATCAGAGTAATACGCAGCGAAACTCTCGATAGGGTCCAAATGAAATGCCATGAAGGCAATGCCACGAAGGCGATGGAATACTCTTGCTCTTTTCTCTAGCCCACAAAGGTACTTACAGTTCATACATCATGTCTCGTATATCCGAGCAGCGCCACTACGCCTGCGTACCTGAAATAATGCCCACAAACGTGGGTCAGTACACAGCAGTACTGGTGAGCGGGGTAACCCACTCGTCTAAGCCGACACTAAGTAAATAGTGAATACAAATAGTTATATGGTGAACTTTCTAGTTGAATCCTAGATTCATTTCATGGCATAGGGATGACATGTTAAGGAAAGCTGTAAAGCAGTTTAAGCAATGCAAGCATTCAACTCAATCCAAACGACAAGCAATACATAACCAACTCGAGGGATACTAGCATGCAAACCGTCCTACTCAAGCCATCGCTTGCACGATAACATATCGAACCATCAACCAAGCCTCAATATCCATCCTCAACCAAAACTTATAATCCAATCTCGTTAGTGCACACTCTTGCTGAGACAAGGTAGCCGCGCCTACACGAAGCACAAATCAACCAAAGTAAAGCAAACCAACTCTTATCTATATGAAGTCACTGGCCAAGCCATAAAGGACATTGATCGGACCAAATCAATAGGGCAGTCCTACCCGATCCATGGCAGGGCAGCTACTCCCTCCTGGTGGTATCGGACTACCGCCACCGCGACCAAGACGTGATACCCATTGTCTCCTCCATGATAGAACGGTCCCGGTGCCCCGGTGCCTCATCCCGTTCCAGGAAACCAAATCCTGTGCAACACAGGTTGTCCGTGACATGCAGACACCAAGTAGGTATGACGAGAGGATCGAACATTCTCGCCCCACCAAGCGATCCTAGACTCGTTCAACCAATATCCAACAAAAACATCCAACCAAAGAATCCATAACCATTCTTCCAACATATAGCCCAAGGCACCAAATATCAAGTTATTTCCATAGGCACAATGCCGCTTCTCAGCACAGTGTTTCAAATTGGGTGCAACACCCCAACTCAGAACAAACCCATGGCACAATACCCCAACAGTGGCACAATGCCGCAACAGCAGCACAATGCCCTATCAGTGGCACAATACCCTCGCCGATGCAGTTGTTCGGTTTCGAACCACAACTGCTCGCTTTGCAAGACAAAGCGACCAAGTGATACTCGTGCACGGATGCACGCTCGCTCGCCCGAATTCTCGATATTCCCAATGCCTCAATGTATCATTCCAACTGTCCAAGCATAATCCCAATTATTCAACCAACTGCCTCAAATGCAATATTCCAACTCTAGCTCCAACTATCCATACGCGCAAATCAATTCAAGCCACAATCCTATCCAAGCAAACGACGTACACTCTATGCACGCCTCAGTGTAGTGATTTCCAATGTTTCAATCCAAGTGTTCAAGCCTATTACGTGTTTTTCATATTATTAGGCATGAAGGAGTAGAGGAGAAGGGAAAGAGCCCACTCACAATGTTTGATCCCGTTAAGCATCCTGTCCTGCCGATACTGCCAATCCCTTGAACCCATGGTCTGATGCAAAGCATGATCTACTCAACTGGTATGACCGTGCGAGCAGGCCGTGCTCTCCAAATCATCCGACCGATCGGACTAAGGAAGACGGCATTATCGCTCCCATCCCGCTATCTCAGTACTGTTCTGAACGAACACCCGATTCCCATCGAACTCCGCTAGCCATCTGCACATGAAACCAACTCAATCAATACTACTTCCCAAAATCCAACAAATAAAATGTAACCAGCATTTGTTTTATTCAATCCGACTCAGTGTAACGTACTGTGCGGTTGCGGACGTTAAATAATAAACCACTTAGAAATCAGGTTCGTCCACGAACCGTGCTGGTACTCATTCCTATCACATGCCGCTTGTCCAATTACATAGATCTGCTCTATGCAATTCTCATACTCACGATTCTGACTCAGCATCTCGCTCTGCTGAACGCTCGTACAAATTCTACGAATTCCCACATCCTCCTTGCAGCTCAATACGAATTCTTCGTATCGCTTAGTTTTGGATTCGTACATATATTTAAGGTGTCCCTAAAATACATGCATTTCAGCTGAGCTTTGCGATAGTAAATTTGAACAAGTTACAAGGGGGGTATCTTTATGTCCGAGGCATCATTTGCTTTACTCCAAATTGAACCAAATCATGATTTCCATTCCAACATGTTCGATTGAGCACCATTCACAAATATGATGATTTTCCACCGACTAAATCAGTTCGTGTTCCAACTCAATCCATCCAACTATTTCTGAATCCGCACTAGCAACATCTCCAAATATATCTCGTGCACCGAACGATCATCTCAACTGATACTACCCAAACTAGGCGAATTACCAGAATATCAAACTTTGCTTAGATCATTTCAGTCCAACACATTTTTCCTCGATCTCAATACCTCGTTGGGTGAACATCTATATTGAGGTTCGTGTGATCCACGAAGATCTCGCCGCCACGCCAAAGGGATAGTTTCGCCACGTTTTCAACGTGGACACACTCGCCACAATTCCTAGGTTGCGCATGGAATAGTTCTTCGCGCTGCTTCCACTGCCTCGAAGCATAGAATATCACCTTTGCCTTTCGAACGAGCACGCTTCCCAGACTAAGTTCCGATGCATCTTGTAAATCTGAGGCAAATTTGTCCCTTCCAGTATTCGCAAAGATTTGATCTGAACGAGCCGCTGCTTTAAGTTCACGAGCTAGTTTCACAGTCGTCAATTCATATGAATGCTATTCCCTTCCAGGACACGATGAGTCAGAGGCGATGCCATCGATAAAAATCTGCGACTCTGAATCTCATCAGTTGACTAGGCTACTTCCACCATCGCTTCGATCTTCCGGCTGCATCTTCAGCTGAAGACTATCCCAGGGTCTCTCAAATCCAACACTCAGTCAATTAGCCAAATATTATCGCTCACATCCACCCTCGACGCATCCCCAAATACGTCGCCGCAAGGGTCGTTCTATGGGTCTACCATATTCAATCTCCGATTCGACGGTCAAGTCGCTAGGGTCAGCTGTCCCGAAGCTACGCTCGATAATTGTAAGTCATCACGATGGACAGTTACTATGAACCATGCTATATCTCATCTGCAAATCCGAACCAAAATTCAACCATTCCATCCGAGCGAACTTCCGAATCCAAGAACCGCGCTCATTGAAACCGTCTTCATCAATCCGTCGTTCTGCCCTGAATCCATCAAATTTCCGAATTGCCATGTTCGTCTTCTCGCATTACCACTTGCAATTATTCTCGAAACTCAAGACTTGCTCAATTTCTTATTTGTTTACTGCGTCCCACAATGCACGTCCAACTTACTCGAGCAGCACAGTGATTTGTTCCGACGTTGCTCCCACATTTCGCTATCTTTAAAAGTCCGTCCGCCACAATCTTTGCCTTCCGTTATTGCCTCAATCCGTTCACGTCTTCCCAGAGAATTCGTCTACTCTTATTGCACCATTTTGCCCAAGTGTTCCACTTCCGCTAAACCTGAGTCGACTTCTCGAGCAACAATATCCAAAATCCTTCAAGTCGTGTGAAACCATCGCATTGCCCCTCCAAACCAAGATCGAGTTTCATTACTCAACCAACAGCTCAAATGTGTTGCCCAAAATCGTAGTTCGTGCTCGCTATCCTTCAATTTAACCCATTGCTTCGCTCAAGCGTAACCCAACTGTTCGTTCCGATCTCGTCAATCTCTCAAGCCCAACGATACTTCCATTTGCACAAGTCCGTTCTCGATATGCTCAACTCAATATTCGCTTGCTTCATTTTCATTCTTCCCAACTCAGCCAATGTGCACCAACCAACTTGTATTCCCGTTACCCGAGTCCGTTCAGGCAATTCCCATTGATGTCTAGCCAAAATACTTTTAATGTCTTGCTCAATATGTGGTATCCCATATACCACTCCGAATCAAGTCGCTACTCGCATTATGATTTCTTGCACTGATCCAAGATCCGTTCGAACCATCCCTCATGCGTGATCCTGCCTTTCCCAACTCAAGTCCGACATGAAACTCAGCCAATGCCTGAATTATCCGACTATTTCCATCAATCTCGTTATGTAACTTGTGCTATGTTCCATTCTCAATGCTTCCAGCTATTCTCAAAATCGTCTGATACTTTCGCAACATGAGCAACCCGTGCAACGATCGTATTCCAAGTAGTCCAACCCAATACCCATCTGTTCCTCACATTTGTTGTACGAGTAACTCGTGCAAACTTATCCTGATATTCCCAAGCCAAACTCAACTTGCTCAACCGATGCTCTATGTGATATACCCAGCCAAAATTCAAACTCCGTCCAACAATTCGCTACACGAGCAACTCGTGCAACGATCCATTCTCATCGAATGCTTCTACTCACAACATGCCACATAACCAATCATGTATGCCAACCAACTGATCCACTGATGCAATCAGAAACTCCCCGAACGACAAGCCAAGCCAACCCAACGACAGCTCTCAACTTGTTGCACAAATGCAACAACGCCACCCAACTTGCTGCACGAATGCAACAACGCCTAATAAGGCTAAGCGATCTAACGAAAACCCACAAAAGCAACACAACGAAGCACAACCTGCAGCCACAACCAGCAATATATAAACTTATTGCATGAAACATCCAATGCGGCACCGAGTAGAGTCAAGAGCTAGACGACACGCGGAAGCTATTTAGAGTTTGTGATGAAGCGAAGGACCAACTCCGAGAAAATGAACCAGGCGCTCTGATACCAATTGTCACGCCCCAATCTCCCGCAAGCTCAATAGTCCCCGTTGAACGTGAATCACCACGTTGCAGCTCTCCCGCGGGACAATCGTTCTCATCGGGACATGATGCCGTACGAGCCTGGAGTTGCGCTCGTACAAGGCGATGTTGTTAAACACCAAAGTTATCATTGAAACAACCAAGTTGCAACGAAAGTCAAGTATTGTGTACCAAGCACACATCAGAGTAATACGTAGCGAAGCTTTCGATAGGGTCCAAATGCAATGCCACGAAGGCGATGGAATACTCTTGCTCTTTTCTCTAGCCCACAAAGGTACTTATAGTTCATACATCATGTCTCGTATATCCAAGCAGCGCCACTACGTCTGCGTACCTGAAAGAATGCCCACAAACGTGGGTCAGTACACAGCCGTACTGGTGTGCGGGGTAACCCACTCGTCTAAGCCGACACTATGAATGCAAATAGTTATATGGTGATCTTTCTAGTTGAATCCTAGATTCATTTCATGGCATAGGGATGACATGTTAAGGAAAGCTGTAAAGCAGTTTATGTAATGCAAGCATTTAACTCAATCCAAACGACAAGCAATACATAACCAACTGGAGGGATACTAGCATGCAAACCGTCCTACTCAAGTCATCGCTTGCACGATAACATATCGAACCATCAACCAAGCCTCAATATCCATCCTCAACCAAAACTTATAATCCAATCTCGTTAGTGCACACTCTTGCCGAGGCAAGGTGGTTACGCCTACACGAAGCACAAATCAACCAAAGTAAAGCAAACCAACTCTTATCTATATGAAGTCACTGGCTAAGCCATAAAGGACATTGATCGGACCAAATCAATAGGGCAGTCCTACCCGATCCAGGGCTGGACAGCTACTCCCTCCTGGTGGTATCGGACTACCGGCACCGCTCCCAAGACGTGATACCCATTGTCTCCTCTATGGTAGAACGGTCCCGGTGCCCCGGTGCCTCATCCCGTTCCAGGAAACCAAACCCTGTGCAACACAGGTTGTCCGTGACATGCAGACACCAGGTAGGTATGACCAGAGGATCGAACATTCTCGTCCCACCAAGCGATCCTAGACTCGTTCAACCAATATCCAACCAAAACATCCAACCAAAGAATCCATAACCATTCTTCCAACATATAGCCCAAGGCACCAAATATCAAGTTATTTCCATAGGCACAATGCCGCTTCTCAGCACAGTGTTTCAAATTGGGTGCAACACCCCAACTCAGAACAAACCCATAGCACAATGCCCTAACAGTGGCACAATGCCGCAACAGTGGCACAATGCCCTATCAGTGGCACAATACCCTCGCCGATGCAGTTGTTCGGTTTTGAACCATAACTGCTCGCTTTGCAAGACAAAGCGACCAAGTGATACTCGTGCACGGATGCACGCTTGCTCGTCCGAATTTTCGATATTCCCAATGCCTCAATGTATCATTCCAACTGTCCAAGCATAATCCCAATTATTCAACCAACTGCCTCAAATGCAATATTCCAACTCTAGCTCCAACTATCCATACGCGCAAATCAATTCAAGCCACAATCCTATCCAAGCAAACGACGTACACTCTATGCACGCGTCAGTGTAGTGATTTTCAATGTTTCAATCCAAGTGTTCAAGCCTATTACGTGTTTTCCATATTATTAGGCATGAAGGAGTAGAGGAGAAGGGAAAGAGCCCACTCACAATGTTTGATCCCGTTAAGTATCCTGTCCTGCCGATACGGCCAATCCCTTGAACCCGTGGTCCGATGCAAAGCATGATCTACTCAACTGGTATGACCGTGCGAGCAGACCGTGTTCTCCAAATCATCCGACCGATCGGACTAAGGAAGACGGCATTATCGCTCCCATCCCGCTATCTCAGTACTGTTCTGAACGAACACCTGATTCCCATCGAACTCCGCTAGCCATCTGCACATGAAACCAACTCAATCAATACTTCTTCCCAAAATCCAACAAATCAAATGTAACCAGCATTTGTTTTATTCAATCCGACTCAGCGTAACGCACCGTACGGTTGCGGGCGTTACAAGTACCCCTCTCTTGGCAAACTCTAGACTAACGATGCCTTCCGGAGCAGAAGGGATCATAGACACTCATACGGTCTCCCACGAGTCTGGCAATGTACACAACGCCATAGTTCTTGAACCTCGTCATCGAACTTGACTCCCATCGAGGATAGCTTGTTAACCACGTCCTGGAACTCACTCAAATGATCCGTAATGGACGGCCCATTTTTGTACCGCAGACCCATCATCATCCGGATCAGGAACAATTTATTTACTCCGGTTTTCTTCACATACAAAGATTCCAGCTTATCCCACAGTGTCCTCTCATGCTCAATACTAACAACGTGGTTGTATACGTTCTCGTCAATGAACTGCCTGATGTGCCCATACCCCTGTATATGCTCGAACTTCTAGTCCTCTTCGAATTTGTCACTGGGCCTCTCGGAAGCAAATACCGGCAGATGCAACTTCTTGACAAATAATAGATCCTTCATCTTGCTCCTCCAGTAGTGATAGTTGGTACCGTTCAGGTTTACCATACGCATCTCTCCTCCCTGGTTTGTCTGTCAACTCCTGACACCCTTCTGAAATTTCAGAACCTGTCTCCGATACCACACTGTTGGGAACGAAACGCGGAAACTGTTCCCCAAACTAGAGAGTACCTGCGAGAGAACCGAGCAAAATGCACAAACCAAAAAATACCAAACACAAATCGCAGACAGATTTTTACGTGAAAAATTCAGATAAAAAAAACCACGGGACGATCAGTCCAACCCTAAAGAACCTCTACTAATTGAATAAAAAGATTACACCATCTACAAGCTTCTCACCGATCCAACACGGATCATCGCAACTCTTTGGATCAGAAAATAGATTACAACCACGAAGAAAAAAGACAATAAGAAATACCCCAAATTGATCTCATTCTCCGAAACGGCCTCTAATCATTCTTTCTTCTCTTCAAAGTTGCAATGACACTCTTGCTACCTTTTTTTCTCTTTTATTTTTTTCTATGTTGTATATTGCATGAGACTTTATATAAACCCTTGCATGAATTAGGGTTTCCATATGAAAATATATATATGGAAGCCAAAAACATTTATGAAAATCCAATTACATTCAATCATATATTTACTTACCATAAATGTTCCTATGCACGGCGCTCGATGCACTTTCCGAACTTTTCCGACACATGGATGGAACTCGTTGTACTCCGGGGTATTCTCTACATAGGTTGGAACCCTACCCACTCCAACAAAAAAAGGTTCATGTAGCAAGTAACAACATACATTTTTTTGTAATATGTCTCGTGTTCAAATAACAAAATCATGTCAGTTTTTGGAAGGGTTTTTGATAGCTAGATTTGCTCCAAATATTTAGCAATATTAGGTGCGAATATTTAACGGTTTTCCTAAACCTAAATAGGTGCGTCTGAGAAAATATTAGGAGATGCTTGTTCATTGGAAGAAGCCCTAATCTAAGGGAATTGAGAGAGAGAGGCAGAGAGTTCATTGGAGATCTCATAAGGGAGGGTTCGTGCTCTCAGTAATTTTGTGTGAACTCTTGTAAAGTTTCTCCTCATGATTCAATTAAGTAGTTCTCCTATTTTCCCATGAATGTAGGTCAATCTTCGGCGAACCACATTATATCTTGTGTTGTTGTATTTGCTATTATTTGTGATTATTTTTTGCTTTGTTTATTTGTTTTTCGTAAAGGACGTTCCGAGTCGTCCTGGTTCTTAGAATTGGTATCAGAGCGTAGGGAATCAAAGGGATTTTAATTTTTTGATCTAGGTAAACGGTATAGGTGATATATTGGTCCACTCCCTATCTTCTTAGATGATGATTCTTGAAGTCGTTGGTTCATAAGATCATCGGAAGAGGTATCCACTTCGGGGTTAAAGGATGACGAATTACAAGGTTAATAACACCAAGTTCGAGGTGGAGAAGTTTAATAGCAAAAGCAACTTGTAGATGGGATAAAAACAATTATTGTAAAAAGAGGTATTGTATAAGGTGTTTGGTGGTGAGGAAAAGAAATTTGCTGACATGACAGATGATTCATTGGAAGACACGGACCAGAAGACACAATGCACGATAGATTTTTGTCTGGCGGACGAGATGATGTATAACGTCATGGTTGAGACTTCTGCAACAAGTTTATGGTTGAAGCTATATAGCTTGTATTTGGCAAAGTTCTTGTCAAACAAGTTGTATCTCAAGAAACAACTCTACAGTTTACACATGAAGGAAATGACCCTAATTCTGCACTATTTGAACATCTCTAATAAGGTGGAAAACAATCTTATCTATCTTGATGTAAAGTTAGAGGACTAAGCGTTTTTTCTTCTATCTTCATTTCTAGCATCGTATGGCCACTTGGTGACAATGATCCTTTATGGAAATAAGACTTTCAAGATTGAGGCTGTTATATAAACACTTCTTAGGCCAAATCTATAGGAGTCATTATGGTTGATAGTCAGTAAAAGAAAGGATGAAGAATAAAGATGAAGGCAAAAGCAAAAAGGGGAAAATTCAACATGTCAGGATGGAGACGAGTGCTATTTTGGCAAGCTGTCAGGTCACATATAGAAAGTCAGGTCACATAAAGAAGCAATGTCATGGTTAGAAAAAAGGATAAAAGTGTCGGCTTAAGTAATTCGAGTCAAGACAGTATTACAAGTAAAGCTAAGGAGAAACTATCGTGTGATGTACTTTCGGTACATAGCGGGAAGTATGTTTTGATCGAAACTTGGTTTCTTGACCGGGATGTTTATATCACATGTGTCATAATATAGAGTGATTGAACACCTATAAAAGACCGGAGGTGTTGTTCTCATGCAGAACAATGTGTTCTACAAGACCATTGGTATAGGAACATCAAAATTTGCAAGTTTTATGGTATTGTGCAATACTCGTGAACATGAGACATGTTCTAAAATTAAAGAACCTAATTTATTTGGATGTGGCAAGATGCAAGGTTGTTTGCCATGATTCAGTTATAAAGATAGTTAAAGAAAACCTTGTGGTTATGAAGAGACAACGAATATTATCAAACTTTTATCGGATGGATTGGAGAACGGTTAATTATGGTGCAACCATCGTTACATAGAAATAGGTTGAGGATACTGCAAAGTCGTGGTATATACGTCTTGGTCACATGAGTAAGAGAGGTCTTTATGAGTTGCATAGAAGGGAGTTGTTGAAATGTAGTGTAAGCTGAATTTATGCAAGTATTACATGATGCGTAAGCAACATAAAGTTGGCTTCAAGCATTCACTGAACAAGACCAAATGACTTGTTAACTACATCCACTCAGACATATAGGAGCTATGACTAGTTCGATCTAAGTCACTTTCATTGAAGACATCCTAAGGAAGGTCTTGGTCTATTTCCTTAAACACAAGTCATATATGTTTCCTAGATTTGAAGAGTGAAAAACAGTTATGAAATAGCAAAATGGGTGAACCATGAAGTATTTGTGGACAGACAATCGAACAAAATTTTAAGAATATTGTAAGAAATAGAGTACACAGAGGCAATAGATAGTTACACGACATCCAGAATAGAACAGGTAGAGGAGCGTGTGAATGTGACACTATTAGAGAGGGTCAGAAGTATGCAGTTACAGACACGCCATACACGACTTCTGGATGGAGACAGTAGATCATGTGTGCTATTTGATCAACAAATCATCATCTACAGCCACTGATCATCAGATTTCTCAAGAGGTATGGAGAGAAATGTCTTGAGAAATGTCAGTCATTTATCATTCTTTACGTGTGTTTCGGTGTCGTATCTATTCATTTATGAATTAGAAGTATCACTACCCGCGCCTGATGATCGGATACGAGTACATGGGTACGTCCAACCTACGCCGCAGTGTCGGCGGTAGAATGCTGTTTAGACTTTAATATGAATCATCTCTTAATACAAATCCAACAATATCAATAAGTACTCAAATCACATCATGCTAAAGGAAGAATGAATAAGAAAAGATAACTCTAAAATAATGTCACTAATTCATCCAAAGTTACTAGTTTAATTGATAACTGTTTATACAAGTTAAATAATGATCCGGAGACAAATTCGGTCGGTCAATTAAAACATAATACTAAATAGAGAATACCAACCTATCTTTCTCCAAAGGTCAACTCACGGTCAAGGGTCCATTAAGACCGGTTTCAACTAGCATCATCCTGAAGTCCAAGAATATAGGGCACAACATCTCCAAATATATCAACATCCAGTCAGGATTGAAGCAAGTACATCAATAAAAGCAGTTCTAATACATGGTAGAGACTATAAGACTGTAATAGGCATGTAATACTTGAAAGACGGTAAATCAGAATCATGGCATAACTACATGTGATAAAACAAGTAATCATGAGAAATTCATGATCATAATAGCAAAGTATCGGAATGACAAAAGGAAAGACTGTAAACACTAAGTGATTTAAAATACTACATTCAATATGTGACCGGCTAAGGTAATTCGGTACATCGCAATGATGGCTATTATTCTCGAAAAGGTCCAGCAAAATCACACGTGAATTGCATGATTTGCTATTATTCTTGATATCAACATGAAGTACAGGTTTGATTACACATCTACTTAGTATTTTTTCCTTTCCCGACAAATACTCATGGATTCAAGTCTGGATACTATGATTCTAAAAACATGGAAAAATAAAACTAGATAAACTGGAGTAAGACACATATAAACATGTATCCTGGAGATGAATCCATATAATATCAATTTGTGAAACAATCGTGACGAGAATCAAGTAAGCATAACTAGAGCATAAAGTTTAGAAGCAATCAAATACTGAAAACAATTAGAGAATATACTTATCTGCCGTAGTGAGATGATGATACGGGATAGAGTCTGTATCGCAAATAACCTATATATCATTCATATATAGGTTATTTGGATACTGTATCCAAATAAACTATATATGAATGAAGTATATCAATGTGTTTTGGTATCATAAACAACCTAATTACTAAGTTCAATTGGGTTTCTAGGTCAAGACTTTACTAGTTAAGTTATGGTTGGTTTTACGTTTACTGTTACCCACTAGTGAACTCATAATAAGTATTTTAATACTAAAATATAGCTTATATAGTTCAAAGTAGCATATATAACTCATATATAGTATAGGTTATTATAACACTTATTATACTTTATATAACACTTATATATAACTCTTTATCATATTCAATACCTAGATATCCATTACCTTATATCATAACTTGGTATTTATCCTATACCTTGATAACATTGGTATCACAAGTACCCTATTGATACTAGACATATATACCCATACCCCTATACCAATACCTTACACTCATCCTTGATATCCAACTAAATATCTTAACACATACCCAATACTTTGACACTATACAAAATATCCAAATACCTTGGTATCTTGGTACTTTACCCAATTACCTTGATACATAGTATATTGAGATACCCAATATCTCCTACACTTATCCAAGTATCTTGGTATATCAATACCTTGATAAACCCTAACCTTGAATTCATGGTATCTTAATATACTAGATACTCTAATACCTTAAGCAACTTACCTATAATTTACTCTCTAGGATACTTACCTTGATACACTTGATATCCAATACCTCAATACCTCTCACCTTTACCTATGAGACTTAAACACTTATACCAAACTCGACACTTAAATAACAACACTCACTTGACACTCATTAACTCAAAATACTTCACTCATTAACTAATCCACTCACTAAAATACCCACTAGACACACTCGCACCCACTCATCTCACTAACACATACATGTGCACACATGATGCACATGTGCTGCTGCTGCTGCTATGTGCAGTTGCTGCAATTGCTCCCCACCCCCTCCCCCCTCTCTTAGACACATCATATATATATATATATATATATATATATATATATATATATATATATATCAACCAAAACTTATAAAACCATATAAGTATATATATTATCCATATATATATTCATACCCTCATGTATCATAATAGCAATACTCACATCATAACCGAATTGATACCCTCAAGATACCCTAAACCCATTGAATATATGTATATAATTATATGAACAATTTAACACACTTTGATACTCAAAATATGATGATAAAAGATCTAATCTAACAATTATAAATTATTGACACAAAAAACACTAATACACATATTATCAAATCTAGCAACGCGTATCACGTAGTATCTTGACACCACACTACGTATCCTATTTAGGACACACAGATACAATCACAATCTAATTAGGCGCAAAATTTCCTTTGAGGAAATTATATAAACAAATGGTGTTCACCAATCCCCCAAGGATTTAAACCACACCAAATTAGACACCCAACTATTGAAATGAGTCCACCCTTACCTAGTTACCACCTAGAAAACTAGAGTTTAGCTACTCATGGGTTTTTCTATTGATTTAGAAGAGAAGTTCACCAAGAAAAACAAAAGGAAAGTATCAATACCTATTGGGAAGGGCTCCCAATGCAAAATCCAACCAAATGGACATAAGTTGGATGGAACTTGGACTCTCTACTCCTCCTAGCTTGTGCTCCGAAGCTTTGTCTCACCTTGGATGAAATTTGGTGAAGTTTGGAGAGAGTTTGTGGAGGTTTTGGGTTTATTTTTGAGTAGGAAATTGTTAGAGAAGATGAAATGGGAGAGATGAGGGTATTTGGTAAGGAACTAATAGAGGGGTACCTCCATATAGGGGCTGGTCACTAGGAGGGGATGTAGGGGTGACTTAGTTGTTAAGTTTCCTCAAAAAATATCTTCTATTCAAAATATCTTCCATTAAAAATATCTTCTAAACCATTTGAATTTAGCTTGTATTGGAAGCTAAATGTTAGGGTTTAGGGATTATCTTAATCTCTTCACTAATCCTCTAATTAACACTAACCCAAATCCAATCAACATATAAACTAATCACATAATTAGTAATTAAAATATTATTATTATTTTTTGATAGAAAAATGAATCAATTTAATTTTTTTTTTTGAAAAAGTGGTGTTTACCATATCTATCCTCCTTAAAATAATTTCGTCCTCGGTATGCTCTAAAAGAAATGAGAGAATACCCCATGGCTCAAAAGTTAGGTATCACTCATGCATTTCATCTACTCTCTCCTAGGTAGATATAACCTATTATCACATTTCTCATAATTCAAATATTAAAACCTCTAGTGTATATTAGTTACATAGTTTCATGATATAGTAACCCCTATTACATTTATCTAGTCTCTCGATTTTAACCGTATAACCCTAAACTCTTTTAGAGTTTGCTCTCCTTTATTCTCTGATATTATGTATCCTCATTTCAAATTCAAACTACTTCACTACTCGTATCCTCCTCACGTATCTTAGCCTCAATGGATAAGGTACATCATCTAGTTATACTTCCAATATTTATCTTCCAATCATGTGTTTTTATTCCGCAATTCTCAATACTCAGAGTTAGAACCACTCAACTTAAAATTTTCAATATCACTTATCAATGTTTGATCAAAATTTTATTTTTTCAATTAACCTTGAATGCCCTCATTTGCTTAGGTTCTTAAAATTTCTCTTTTAATTTAAACTCATAATCTTGCTATATCTCGGTCTATCCTCAATACGTCTAGTATAGGATTTTATCATCAATTCCATTACACCATTCTTATTACCTTAAGCTTCCTTATTATTTTCATAACTCTTTACTCTTACTTCATGGTGTTATCTAGATTTAGTCATTTGGCCTTAGAAAATACCTCTAATTCAAAATAGCATTCACTCGAAAGTTCCTTATTTATCTTTTGACTTTATTATCCTAATGCAAATTCTTTTCCATTCAATTCCTCAATATTTAGGATACTCAAAATCTATTCTATGTATCTAACTCAAGTAATACCCAAGGGTTACATCATGTCCTATAATATAAGCTAACCAATTTACTTAATCCCTAAAGTTAGGTAGATACCATGACTACTAAATAAAATTAAATTACATCATCTAAATTACTATCCTATTATCTTAAAATTTAGAGAATAGTATAACTTAATATAGACAGAGAAAATAGTCTAACTGTTATGGTCTTAGTATGAATCAATACAAGAATGGAGCTAGCAAGAAGATAGAATAGCGGGTTGAAATCATTGTTCTAGAATATATACTCAATATATAAACGTTCTAAGATTTTCAAACATTGTCTTTAACTAGCTCTATAATCTTTGAGTTTCAAATTCAAGCCTCTTCTTCTTAACCTCGGATTATTCTTGTATTCCTCAACCTACCTAAAATTTTAATATCATTGTTTTGATCAAATTCTTATTTTCTCCATCAATAATATATGTTGCTAAATCAAAACTTTAATCTCGAAATATTTATAATCTATCAATCTTCATTTACCAATTTTATTTTGTAAAGTTTCTGGAAAAATTGCTCAATTAAAAACCATGATTTCTATTTTTTTTTCAATTTTAAATTTGTACCCAAAGAGTCAAGGATTTCATGTTCTCTCTCTCATCAATTTTACCTCTCAATCTAAGGTATCCTTACCAGACTAAAAATATATATCAGTACCATATGATAATCAACTCCTTTATTCTAGTAGTAGACTGACTAGGGTACTTCTGTTGGTCATTCAAAGTAAGGAGGATAATAAGATTTAGGGGACAAGAACCTAGTTATCTTAAAGTGACATGTTTCTAGATGAAAACCAATTCGATAAATGCAAGTAGGATAGAGGTAACATGAAAAGTAAGGATGACTACAAAGAATAGGAATTCTACTCTTGTTCACTTGATTACAATAAAGTCATTGACTTGCATTTTCTTGCATACGTCAATAGTCACAAATTACTAAAATTCTAACCTCCAAGGTGTTCATCTTTGTTAGATATCAAATTCTTCCACTCATTATGATTTCATCATATAAATTAGTCAAGGTCTTCAAGTATCAAAATTTTTACATCCCTATTTAATTCTATCATCCTCGAATTGATGATAACTTTCTCAAGAATGAGATCCTAAGGTCATTTGTCTCAAAATCACTTTTCAATATCGTCCATAAATATATTGCCAATATTCTTTACTTTGTGGTTTATCTTAATATATTATAATCCTGTCTTTTAAACCTTATTCTTTTAATCACCTATAACAACTGTTAAAATCTTCAAGTACACGTATTAATTTCAAATCTTGTGTGCTTCTATCTATTTTAATAATTTGCAACATCAAGTATTTATAATCTTGTATTTAGTCGTCAATCTTATCAATTTAATCTTATAATCCTCAGCTTTATCTCATTACCCCTCTTTATAATTTCAAAGTTAAATTTATTATAGGATAATTGTATCTCATATGGAGCCATCATCTAGAAAGTACTTAGCTTAAGCACGATAAGACATATCAATATCTTTCCTCAATGACTTTCATCATCTTAAAACTGTATAAACTAAAAACTTCCACCTTAATCTCTACGTTATAATCCACAATATCATCATCTTAATTCTTATGAATCATAATCTTCATTTTTGAGTTCTACAATATCATTCTTAGTCTGATTTATGCAACCTTGGTTTATTTTTTCGAATTCATATCTTGTTCTTCCATTTACAACTCAACCATATTTTGTTAAATCTTTCAACTCCGATGTAGTATCTTAGTCTAAATTTTTGATTTTCTAGATTGGCAATATAACCTCGATGTATAAGTTTTTAATTAACCATTATTTTATTCTCAATCTAAAATGGTTATGAACTCAACGTCTACTCCATTGTTCTTTCTATATTCTATAATTCTCATCTCGATGAAAATTTAGTTTTAACAACGAACACGTATTCGAGTTAGTGTAAACAAAAGCAAGTGAAAATAGTTTTAAATCAATGTTCGAAGTAAGATTCTCAATGGTTATTCCAGAAATCTATCAAGAAATCCTAATATGTGATTGGGTACACTACTTCCTAGAACCTCTTATAATCTAATCAATCATATTCTATCGTAGGCTCGCAGTAGTACGACTAAACCTAGGTACTACCACAACATCACACTATTTGTGATGACTGACCTGCATGGGCCACCATAAAAACGTGTCATGATCCGTGCCCTGATGATCGGACACGAGTACATGGGTACGTCCAGCCTACGCCGCAGTGTCGGTGGTAGAACGTTGTTTAGACCTTAATATGAATAATCTCTTAATACAAATTCAATAATATCAATAAGTACTCAAATTATATCATGCTAAAGGAAGAATGAATAAGGAAAAATAACTCTAAAATAATGTCATATCCAAAGTTACTAGTTTAATCCATAATTGTTTATACAGGTTAAATAATGATTCGGAGACAAATCCGGTCGGTCAACTAAAACATAATACTAAATAGAGAATACTAGCCTAGATTTCTCCAAAGGTCAACTCACGGTCAAAGGTACATCAGGACCGGTTTCAACTAGCATCATCCTGAAGTCCAAGAATGTGGGGCGCAACATCTCCTAATATATCAACGTTCAGTCAGGATTGAAGCAAGTACATCAATAAAAGCAGTTCCAATACATGTTAGAGACTATAAGACTGTAATAGGCATGTAATACTTGAAAGACGGTAAATCAGAATCATGGTATGACTACATGTGATAAACATGTAATCATGAGAAATTCATGATCATAATAGCAAAGTATTGAAATGACAAATGACTGTAAACTCTCTAAGTGATTTAAAATACTACTTTCAATATGTAATCGGCTTAGGTAATCCAACGCATCGCAATAATGGTTATTATTCTTGAAAAGGTCCGGTAAAATCATACGTGAATTGCATGATTTTCTATTATTCTTGATATCAACATGAAGTACATGTTTGATCACACATCTACTTTTTTCCTTCTATGACAAACACTCATGGATTCAAGTCTTGATACTATGATTCTAGAAACATGGAAACATGAAACTAGATAAACTGGAGTAAGTCATCATGAACATGACCAACACATGTAAATACGTATCCTGCAGATGAATCCATATAATACCAATCCGTGAATCAATCGTGACGAGATCAAGTAAACATAACTAGAAGCATGAAGTATAGAATCTATCAAATACTGAAAACAATAAGAGAATGTACATGCCTGCCGTAGTGAGATGATGATACGGGATATAGTCCGTATCGCAATTCAAATAACCTATATATGAATGAAGTATATCAATAGGTGTTTTTGTATCGTAAATAACCTAATTACTAAGTTAAATTGGGTTTCTAGGTTAAGGCTTTACTAGTTAAGTTATGGTTGGTTTTACGTTTACTATTATCTTTTACTGAGCTCATAATAAATATTTTAATACTAAAATATAGCTTATATAGTTCAAAGTAGCATATATAACTCATATTTAGTATAGGTTATTATAACACTTATTATACTTTATATAACACTTATATATAACTCTTTATCATATTCAATACCTAGATAACCATTCCCTTATATCACAACTTGGTATTTACCCTATACCTTGGTAACATTGGTATCACAAGTACCCTATTGATACTAGACACAAATACCCATACCCATACCCCTACACCAATACCAACTAAATATCGTAATACATACCCAATACTTTGACACTACAAAATATCCAAATACCTTGGTATCTTGGTACATTACCCAATTACCTTGATATATGGTATATTAAGATACCCAATATCTCCTACACTTACCCAAGTATCTTGGTATATAAATACCTTGATACATCCTAACCTTGAACTCATGGTATCTTAATATACTAGATACTCTAATACCTTAACCAACTTACCTATAATTTAATCTCTAGGATACTTACCTCGATACACTTGATATCCAATACCTCAATACCCCTTACCTTTACCTATGACACTTAACACTAATATCAAACTTGACACTTTAATAACAATACTCACTTAACACTTATTAACTCACTAACTCAAAATACTTTCCTCATTAACTAATCCACTCACTAAAACACCCACTGGACACACTTGCTCCCACTCATCTCGCTAACACACATGTGCACACATGATGCACATGTGATGTTGCTATTGCTACTGCTGCTGCTGCTGTACTTGCACCTGCTGCTGCTATGTGCAGCTGCTGCAATTGCTCTCCCTCTCCCCCCCCCTTTAGGCACACACATCATATATATATATGAAAAAAAGGGATATGAGCCATATGCTCATATTCCTACATGAGCCAATACACATGTGGACCAATAGAAATGAAGTGTACTAGTGCACATGGGTGCACATGGGATGTAGGAATCCATTTCTATTGGTCCACATGTGCATGACTCATATAGGAATATGAGCCTATGGCTCATATCCCGTTTACCCTATATATATATATATATATATATATATATATATATATATATATATATATACACCCTCATGTTTCATAATACCAATACTCACACCATAACAGAATTGATACCCTCAAGATACCCTCTCAACCCATTGAATATATATATATATATATATATATATATATATATATATATATATATAATTATTATGAATAATTTAACACAATTTGATACTCAAAATATGATGATAAAAGATCTAATCTAACAATTATGCATCATTGACACAAAGAACACTAATACACATATTATCAAATCTAGCGTGTATCACGTAGTATCTTGACACCACACCATGTATCTTATTTAGGACACAGAGACAGAATAACAATCTAAATAGACAAAATTTCCTTTGAGGAAATTATATAAACATGTGGTGTTCACCAATCTCCCAAGGCTTTAAACCACACCAAATTAGACACTCAACTATTGAAATGAGTCCACCCTTACCTAGTTACCACCTAGAAAACTAGAGTTTAGCTACTCATGGATTTTTCTATTGTTTAGAAGAGAAGTTCACCAAGGAAAACAAAAGGAAAGTATCAATACCTATTGAAAATGACTCACAATGCAAAATTCAACCAAATGGACACAAGTGAGATGGAACTTGGACTCTCTACTCCTCTAAGCTTGTGATCCCAAGCTTTGGCTCACCTTAGAAGAAATTTGTTGGAGTTTGGAGGGGGGTTGCGGAGGTTTTGGGTTTTCGGTTTGAGTAGGAAATTTTTGGAGAAGATGAAATAGGAGAGATAAGGGTATTTGGTAAGAACTAATGGAGGGGTACCTCCATATAGGGGCTGGTCACTATGAGGGGATGTGGGGGTGACTTAGTTGTTAAGTTTCCTTAAAAAAATATCTTCCATTCAAAATATCTTCTATTCAAAGTATAGTATCTTGTATAGGAAGCTAAACCATTTGAATTTAACTTGCATTGGAAGCTAAAGGTTAGTGTTTAGGGATTATCTTAATCTCTTCACTAATCCTATAATTAACACTACAAACTCTAATCAACGTATAAACTAATCACATAATTAGTAATTAAAATATTATTATTTATTTTGATAAACAAATTAATCAATTTAAAATCTTTTTTTTCCTAAAAAAGTGGTGGTTACAAGTACGGAACCAAATTGGAGTTAAGTTTAAATGATGTATTTTTTTGGAATTCAAATATGGAGTTAATGGCTACAAATTATTGTGATTGTCCGAAGAAAACTAACAAAAACCCCCCCATGTCCTGCTATAGACCCGGGGATATCATGGTGTGTTCTTAGAAATCATTGGTCTAATAGTGTCTTTGCTCATCATGATTTCTTAATGTGCATAAATCAAATCTTTAATATTGCTTATTACTTTTCTGCAAAATAAATGTTAGACGAACAATACATTATACATAGTAGCAAGGATGATCAATTAGTGCATACAAGACTATGCTAAATTTAAGTATTTAACAATATAGTAATTGAATGATGATTAATACTAAACTTAAATCATTAGGCTAACACTGGACATGTTCTGGTGATAAGAGAGGAGGTTGATAACACTGCAGAGATATTATGTGGAGGCTTGGCGCTGAAACAGAGGAGCCCGAGTCCCTACTGCAGAAGTTTTTCTCGTTGCTGCTTTGCACTGCTGTTGTCTTCTGATACTGCGGCTGTCTGTAGCCAAGGCAAGTGTGCACGTGCGAGAGGCGGGGCGGCGTGTGCACGGGAGGCTGCACACAGTGGGTGACGGCTTGTCCCCTGCTGCTACCGCAGCTGCTGGTGCTTCTTCGTGCGGTTGTTGTCGATGTTTTGCTGGCACATAGGGATCGTAGGGGCAATCGTTGAGGTGAGGACGGTGCGAGGTGACGGACTGCTGCGGGTTCCACGTGTCGGAGCTCGTGATGGTTGTGAACTTACGCTGACCTGATGATGATGGTGGTGGTGGAACCGGTGTAAACTGTGGTCACTGTAATTGTGGTCAGGGTAGTGGTAGTGGTGGTGAGGAGATGGCAAGGCAATGACTGGGGAGAGGAGGGAAAAATGGTGATGCTGGCTCGCTAGATGAAGTGGAGAATGAATTGGATGGGTTGTTGGTTGTATAGGAGAGGGAGGAGAGTATTATGTATGGTTTGAAAGGACGGAGTGTTGAGACGGTGGGTGGGTGGTGGTGGTTGGGGGGGTGTTATGTTGGGCAGCATGCAAGGCAAGTCAGGTGTGTTAGGTTTAGTTGTACTGGAGGGAAGGGGAAGTTGAGTGAATTGAGCAAGCGGATGGGGAGTGAGGAGTGAGAAAAGTGTGATATTACTGGGAAGTTAAGTGTAGAGAGTGGTGAGTGAGTACTAGGGGTGTAGGAAGTAGGAATAGTGTGTGGAGAGGACAAGTGAGCTGGAGAGTGTAGAGGGAGGATTGGAGCTGGATGGATGTGGCCTTGCTTGTAAGTGAGCAAATTTGATAATAGGAATTGGTTGATTTGAATAAGGATTTTGAATATGTAAAGTAAATGGATAAAAAAAATTAGGGTTAGCAATACTGTCAGAAATTAAGGGAAGGGGGGTTTCCAGTCAAGAATCCACTCTTTCCAAATTTCTTTATTGAATGAAGAAAAAACTTTACAATAGTTGGTGAAATAATAGGATATCGTACAAATTCTTATAAGATCTCCAAATCTTCTTCGTTCTCTCAATTCCGTTAAGCCTTCCTAACACACTCACAGTAAAAGCATCCTTGAACCTTTAATAGTCTAAATTAGGATTAGAAATAATCTTAAACAGGCTCTCCTATTATTATTAAATATTGGAGTAAATTCTAGCCGTCGAAATCTATTAAAAATGTGATCCGAATTGGACTTTTCTTATTTAAACACAAGTCTATCAGAAACAATTATCATATCATGTTCCAAAAATGCTTCAAATATGCGACAACTTCATGCACCAATTTATGTTTTATTTCCTTCCATTTTGCAGGAAAGGCAACACTAGTAACTGTCGGGGGGCTTGTCGCCGGTGCAGTTCTTGGAACAGCCCTTGAGCAGTGGTTGCAGGTGGATATTGTTCCCTTTCTTGGCATTCATTCACCTGTTGTGATTGTAAGCGAGTTCATTTTGTTTTCACAGTTCTTAGTATCCCTGTATCTCAGATAACCCGATGAGCAGAATCAAATGTATCTATCTTGGTAATTGTCTACTCTTTAACCAGTCCCCAAGTCTCGTTAGCTTGGGATGTACCCAAAGTGTCCAATATATGTACATAGTATAAATTTTTTTGTTAACTTGTGCCAAATGGTCCTCCTAGCAAAAATACACCTTTTAACTATGACTACTGTACGGACTAATTATAGTTTAGAACCTGGATTTTATATCAGCTTAGAGTTTAAGTTCTGACATGTCCAATTGAAAAGTTTAGACCTTGAATATTTAATTTTTATTCCATTTTTTTCGTTATACCCTCTCTAGTCTATATAGGAAGGTTTCATTGTCAAGCATGTGAGAGATGATATAATGGAAAAAATGAAACAAAAAATTAAAATCTAGAGTCAAAGCTTTCCAATTGGACAAGTCAGAGTTTAAACTCTAAGCTGATATAAAATTCAGGGGCTAAACTCTAATTGGCCCTTAATATATCTGAAACCGAGTTCAATCAAGGTGTCATAAAAATACTAGTTGATGCAGGTACCTTCCTGTTTGCCTGATATCAAACAAATGTTGCCAGGTCTCTTTAGTAGTTACTACGGTTGGGAACGAAAGCTCGGAAACCGTTTTCCAAACCAAGAAGCCCTACGAGAGAACCGAGCAAAAGTATACAAACAAAATATGCCAAATACA
Organism: Iris macrosiphon; assembly: GCA_036927795.1. Taxonomy (NCBI): domain Eukaryota; kingdom Viridiplantae; phylum Streptophyta; class Magnoliopsida; order Asparagales; family Iridaceae; genus Iris; species Iris macrosiphon. The sequence goes on along the minus strand of JAYESA010000010.1, from coordinate 124,846,581 downwards.
AATCGCAGACACATGAATTTTTACGTGGAAAGCTCAAATAAAAAAAAATACGGGACGATCGGAGTCTAATCCTGAAAAGCCTCAACTATTGGAATAAGACATACACCGACTCCTTACAAACTTCTCACCGATCTAAACGGATCACCACAACTCTTTGGAATAAAAAATAGATCACAAATAAACGAAGATGACGAGAAAAGAATTACCCGAAACCGATATCCTCTTCGAAATAGCCTTCAATCTCTTCCTCTCTCATTCCAATATTGTAAAAGCACTCTTGCCTCCTTTTGCAATATTTTTGCGATATGGGATTTATTTTTGGGCTAGGAGACACCTAATATATATAGCCTCAAACCCACAACTTGTATTCCTATTATATGTAGGAATACCCAATCTCAATCCAAATCTATTGACATATTCCTATTATATGTAGGAATATCAAATCCAAATCTAAATCTATTGACATATTCCTATTATATGTAGAAATACTCAATCCAACTTGGGGATATTTTTCACATAGGTTGGAAACCTCACCCACTCCAACAAATCTCTCCTTACACAACTATGTGGAGGGGTTGTCATTCCGACGATCCGCCTGCAGTACTCAAACTTTTTTCTTGGAAGAATTTTTTTGAACATGTTTGCTCCATTGTCGTTCATATGAACCTTCTCAAGCGTTGCTTGCTTCTTTTCAACCACATCCCGTATCCAATGATACGGTGTATCAATGTGCTTTGACCGGCTCTGAAATGTCTGGTTGTTCACAAGGTGAATTGCACTTTGGCTATCGCAAAGCAAAGGGTACTGCTCTTGCTTTAGTCCCATTTCCTGCAGCAACTTCTTCATTCACAACAACTCCTTGCAAGCTTCCGTCGCCGCAATGTACTCTGCCTCTGTCCTCGACAAGGCAACACATTTCTGCAACCGCGACTGCCACGATACCGCTCCACCAGCAAACATCATCACTTAGCCCGAAGTCGATCGCCTCGTGTCTACATCTCCAGCCATATCTGCATCGGAATACCAAACCAGCTTTGGCTCGTCACCACCAAATAAAAGTCTCCAATCGGTAGTGCCCTAAAGGTATCATAGAATTCACTTGACCGCACTCTAATGTACCCTTCCAGGATTGGAAGTATACATGCTAACTGTGCCAATTGCATGAGAGATGTCAGGTCTCATACACACCATAGCATACATGAGACTCCCCACAGCTGAGGCATATGGAACCCGCTCAATATCTTACTTCTCATCCATGGTAGATTGACATTGCTCCTCAGTGAACTTATAGTAGGCCGCAAGAGGGTTACTCACTTTCTTTGACCTATCCATCCTGAAACGCTAAAATATCCGGTAAATATACTTCTTTTGGGACAAGTATAGCAGCATGGACTCTCTCTCTCTCTCTCTCTCTCTCTCTCTCTCTCTCGGCTGATCTCCATCCCAATAATAGTCTTTGCTGCGGGCAAATCATTCATAGAGGAGGTCGCGCCCAGTTGGCACTTCAACTCCGCTATTCTAGTGGCATTTTGACCCACCAGTAGCATATCATCAACATAGAGCAGTAAAATGATGAAATCATCCTCGACAAAGTACCTTACAAATACACAGTGGTCCGACGACGTCCGTGCATAACCATGCTCCCCCATAAACGACTCGAACTTCCTGTACCACTGCCTCAGAGCATGCTTTAGACCATACAAGCTCTTCCTCAACCAGCAGACCATGTGTGTCTTGCCCTTCTCACAGAATCCCTCTGGCTGCTCCATGTACAACTCCTCATCAAGATCACCATGGAGGAATATCGTCTTCACGTCCAACTGCTCGACCTCCAAGTCGAAACTGGCTGCCAATGCTAGCACTACCCGAATAGACGACTGCTTGACGACTGACGAAAATATCTCATCATAATATACGCCCTTCCGCTGATCGTAGCCTTTAACTACCAACCTCGCTTTGTATCAAGGGCGAGTAGCATCATCTGTCTGCTTCACTCTAAATACCCATCGATTTTTCAAAGCCTTCTTACCCTTTGGCAACCGCACCAGATAATAAGTAGAGTTGGCCTGTAAGGAACTCATCTCCTCCTGCATCGCCTCCATCCACTCCTGCCTGTGTTCTTCTTTCATGGCCTCTGTAAACCTTTATGGCTCTCCCACGTCAGTCAGTAGCACATACTCACCCGATGAGTATCTTGTAGATGGTCGATGCTCTATATCGCTCCTCCTCAACGGAACCACTGGTGCTGGCTGAATATCAACAACTTTCTCCCCTTCAGGAACTGCCTCCTCGGCATTCTCATCCTCCTAAGGGTCACCCTGACCACCATAAATAGGCTGATAATCAAGGTTGGGAGCAACTCCATGTACTGGCTCTCCCATAACTGGATCCTCTGTGAAGTCATCTGGAAAATGCTCGAAGCGAAATGACTCTAACTCGGGCAATTCCTCAGCCTCAGAAGATATCTCGAAATCTTGAGTGTTGGTCATGGTCTAATCCTCGACGAATACCACGTCCTTGCTTCTATAGAGCTTTCTTCCAACTGAGTCATAGAGTCTATAGCCAAACTCATCCTGACCGTAGCTGACAAAGATGCACCGCATCGTCTTCGGCATAAGTTTGGATCTCTCGTCCTTCGGTGTTCGGTACATGCACGAAGGCCTTGCAACCAAACACTCGCAGGTGATTATATGACAGCTCTTTGCCGTACCATACTTGGTCAGGCACATCAACTTGCAAAAATAAATAAATAATAGGAGATAAATTAATAACATAAGCAGCTGTATAAAGTGCCTCACCCTATAGTTGTCCGGCAAGTTTTCTTCTGACAACAAACACTGCACCTTCTCCATCAGCGTCCTGTTCATGCGCTCTGCTATACTGTTGAGTTGCGGTATCTTGGTGGAGTCTTTTGGTGTCCTATCCCTTGCTCTCTGCAATAAGCATGAAAAGGATCGATATACTCGCCGTCGTTGTCCGACCGAATACATAGCAGCATCTTGCCCGTCTCCTTTTCAACAGAGGCATGAAACTCTTTGAAAGTGGGCAATACTTGATCCTTAGTCTCTATGGCATAGACCCAAACCTTCATGGAACAGTCATCAATAAATATTACAAAAGAAGAAGCACCACCAATGGATTTTACCTTCATTAGACTGCAGACATCCGAGTGAGTCAACTCGACCAATGCCGGCTTCCTTGAACTTGGGTGGCTTTGGAAAGACACCATATTTTGTTTTCCCGCCAAACAGTGCGTACATCTCTCCAGTTTTGTAGACATTAGCCCTGGAATCACCATCTTATTCACCAAGTATCTCATTAGCTCATCCTCTTCTCACTGATATGGCTGAGCCGTCTGTGCCACAACTTAGTAGACGCATCAGTAGCTGCGTTCACCTCCGGTGCCTTATGTGCGTTCCCTTCCATATAATAGAGTCTGAACTTCTTGCTTTCTCTGGCAATCACCATCGAACCTCTGGAAAGCTTCCACTGACCGTTCTCGAAGAGGTTGAAGAAAGCATCTCCATCCAACCTTCCAATCGACACCAAGTTGAAATGGATATCAGGGACATGACGAAAATCTTTGAGAACATGAACTGCACCCGTCTTTGTCCTCAAATGCACATCTCTAACAACAACAACAACTTTCGACACATCTCCAATGTCCATCTTCAATATTCCACAGTCGCCTGTTGTGTAAGTAGCAAATAGTGCCATGTTGTGAGATACGTGCGCTGAAGCACCTGAGTCCAACAGCCAAGAGTTGTCATCGCAGGCGAGGTTCATGGCAACCTTATCACCTACAATGATCACATCGCCTCTATGTACCGAGGCCGTCACTGTAGTATTCTCGTATTGCTTCCCTTTGTCGCCCTTCTTCTCTCTCTTCCAAGCAAAATAATTTTGCTTGATGTGGCCCTTCTTGCTACAATGGTAACACTCTGAGTCATCGTACCGACTCTTGGACCTTCCTCTGCTTTTATCTCTGACACCGCCTGGACCCCTGCTTTTATCCCTTCCGTAGCTCTCTGAAATACTCATTTGGTCTCCCACGAGTCTGGCAATGTACATAGCAACCAAAGTCCCTGAACCATGTCGTCGAACTTGACTCCCATCGAGAATAGCTGATCAACCACGCCTTGGAACTCACTCAAGTGATCTGTAATAGACACACCATCTTTGTACCGCAGACCCCTCATCGTTCGGATCAGGAACAACTTCTGTCACGACCCGCACCCGAAAATTAGGCATGGATCGTGGGTAGTCCAGCCTACGCCACAGCATCGGCCGTAGAACGCTGTCTAGGTCTCAACAACACTAACACAACACACAAAATAACCTTTCAATGATCTCAACTCCATAAGGAGGACAATGAATATGCATATGATATGTAAACCCCCTCATTTATTTCTATAGATAGTCTGATTATGGGTTAGAAAATTTTTGGTTGAGCAGCAGATGATTGAGGTTTAGAAGTGAGGTTACAGATGTCTGAGTTTTAATTAAACCCTTGGCGCGCCCTACCGTTGTTGAAATATTCGGAGTCCAACATCAGCCCATAATTTCTAACATATTGTTGCACTCTTGACTTGACACACCAATTTAGGCGCTAGACCTTCCCGTCCCTCAAAATCAAATCTATTATGCCCTAAATTAATTGCACAACTTCCCGTATCCAAAATCCCATATGTAATCCCGTGTCGCACACCTGTGTCATTGCCATCTATTTTGAGACACCAACTAAACCCGTTGAGCCGGACCAATTAAAGGGTCCAAGACTGACACCAAGCCTACACCATTCTTGACCTTTGTGTCACTCCCATTTGAGACCCCAGGTGCCCCCATTTAATTTAAGAGCCCACGATATTTTATTCTAATTAAATTGGGGATACCAAATTTGACTAATCCTATTTTTAATCCCAACTTAACCCAATGTCCTATGAATTAAGCCCATGCAAAACACACAATACCGCCTCACCCTACAAAATATCAAACACCAATTTTTCCACAATTTTTCTATCATTTTATGTGTTTGTGCAAATACCCAAAATTGAGGGGCTTATTTGTAAATATTGCATTAGGTGTCATCCCCTCATTGGTTTAAACCCAAATGAAGAAACCCCCTCAACCCTTGACCGGTTCAACCCAACCCCACTCTCCCCTTAGAATGAATAAATTTTTCTTCATAAGAAATCATGGCCATTCATTCAAATAGGGAGCATCTCCACCACACACTCCCCATCACAACTCCCTATAAAGTGTCTCTTCACTACACACTTCCCAACCAGCCCTAATCCCCAAACATTGTAAACCACCCCACCTCCTCTCTCTCTCCTCCCTCTTCTTGTTATGAACCACATCCACTTCTTCCCTTTTTCTTCTTCTTCTTCTTCTTCTTCCTTTCTTCTTCCTTTCTTTTTATTCTTCTTCTTCTTCTTTCACCAATCAACTAGACTGAACCCGACTGGCCCCCTTACTCCGGCAACCACTACCAGAGCCGGCCGCCTCCCCCTCGAGCCTTCCCCCACGGCCACTCCTTCTACTCCAACTGCCGAGCTTCATCCACCCGAGTCACCCGCTCCACCACCCTCGGCATCCACTGCCACGAGCACGAACCACCTCCACAACCACCTCGAGCTCCCCCTCCGGCCGAGCTCCAGCACTTCCTCCACCACTTTATCAGCATCCCCATCACCAGCGCCACCGTGACCACCCTGCGGTATCCGCCTCACTCCACTCTGGTGAGCTACCATACCGCACCTCCACGACAGCTCTTCTCCGGCCTGACCACCACGAACCACCACCATCTCTACCACTCCACCACCCGATCCACCACCACGACCAACCTGCACCTCTTCCAGGCTCACCATCGAGCCACCCCGCTATAGACAACTCCGACTTCCTCCACGCCGAGCCCTCTTCTCCGACTGCAACCCGGCCATCCGCCTGCATCCACCATTGCTACCACGACCGTGTCTCCACGACTGCACTCCCTCGACCGGCCTCCATCCCGCTGCCAACCCTCCTCCAGCCAGAGACGGCCACCCCCGCAACGTCATCATCACCCTCATCATCTCCACCACATCGTCGAGGTAAACCCCTCCCCCTCTACATATGTATAATTTATGTTGTGTATATGGTTTATTTGTTTAGTTATGTTTTAGGGTTGTGGTATTGCATCTGAGATTAGGGGTTTAGTTCATTGTAAATATGCAATGATGGTAATATGCTAAGTTGAGTATTTAGGATTTTAAATATGCATTGATATTCATGGGTTGAGCTTATAGATATATACATTTGATGGCTGGAAATGATATATATATTGAGGTTAGGTTTGAATGCATTGAGATTTTAGGGTTCACTACATTGTAATTGTATGCTTCTAAATTATTATTAATGAACATGTGATTTATGGTGAAATGATGTGTGATATCATTAAGTTGTTCATGATTTTGTGGATTTGATTATTAGCGACGAACTCAGTTGAGGAATACAAATAGGTATTTGTGAACTATGTATATATAAGAAGGGTTTAATAGATAATAATCAATATTTAAGAGCTGAGGAATAATAATAAATTTAATTGAGGAGTAAGTTTATTGTGAAATGGTGATGATTGGTTAAAATTGAGGGTTTAATAAATAAGTTAGTTATTTATTTCGAGGATGATAATTCAATGTACATGTTAAAGTCTGTGAACACCGGAGAGAAACCTGAGGATTGATCCTGGCTGGAGATACTGACAAACAACGTGGTGAGGTATATGATTGAGGATTGTCTGATGATAGTATACTGTGATTGATCGTATTAGATATAACCTACCTGGGTTAACCTTGGTCAACCCTCTAGCGTCGTGTCCCTGTGAGTTGTAGCAGAGTTTGAGCATATGATTAGGCGTGTGTCACATCTTATTTCAGTCTCGCGATAGTTATTGATTGAGCTTGTATCTCGTTTCTAGGTACTACGGGACCTGCGGACTTGGACGTTGTACCGGATCCCCGTCATCGACAACCGGACGCAGGCAAGTGTACCTTGCCACCCTGTATTTCAGTTACTAGATATTTATTATTTTATTATGTGCATTGTGCGCGAGTTTGATTAGAATCGTTACTCCGTGTCCGGATCAAAACCGGGTGCAGACGTTCGTCGGTAACGTCTGGTAACGAGTGTTAGATGTTCGCAACACCTTGATGTACGTACCTGTGTATATCATAACCCTAGGACACGTCCATACACTATTATCGTGCCAGATTTCCTATATCCTGATACTGACATCATGACCAGAGACTGAGACGACCTTAGGGTCGCGTCTGTTGATAGTCACTTTAGTATGATGAGATTGCTAGATAGAGGTTCAGGTTCAGCGCACAATCGTTGACCGCTTGGGATGGGGAAGATAGTTACTAGACGTTTGGGCTCCTCTGCACGCGCTTATATATGTATATGTAATATTTTTGTAGTGATCCTGTATCTAGTGTAGTTGTATCACCCGTATGACTCTTTGTCCAGAGCTGCGGTACGTCCCGTGTGTTTTCGTGTCCGGAGCTACGGTTTTATTTTGGACAGCCTACGCGTCGAACATTGTCTTCAAAATTGTGTCTCACTTAGTTGGTTATGCTAGACTACACCGTCGTTGCACTTGTACTTTCTGTTGTACTTTGGCATGCTATATTTTTGTACCTTGTTACGTCCCTCTGAGGACCTGGTCCCCTGCCAGTTTTGCAGCATAGACGATTACGGAGCATTTGGAGTTGCTGATGGAGTTGCATGACTTGCGGGCACTGTACCAGGTACTCACATCATTTCTACCGGCATTATGATTACTATATATTGTTTATTCATCTGTTGTTGTAGCCTAGTTTTTATAGACTCATATTCCTTCTCGAGTCTATTCGAGTTGGTATGTTATTGGGCGGCCGACTTTAGCACATGCAGCTCTTTCTTGTATATTTTTGTTCATTGTGGATTGAGACATGTTTATGATTACTGGATTTGTAGATAGTTGCCAGTAGTTTACAGCTTATACGTATTCGAGTCAGACCAGAGTCTGGTCGAATGCGTAGCTGGCGTATCGCGTATTCCTGGTCCTATGTATTTTGGGACAGGGGCATGACATGATCATCAATTCATATGGTAATCAATCACAAAACTATAAAGAAGATAAATTGAACGATAAGATATAAAAAGATATAAAGAAGTTCTCACATAACTCTAGAACATAACTCAAATAACAAAGTCTAGAGTCTATCTATCTCAACATAAATAAGGTCTCAACATAATACAACCCAAGTCTCACAGTTAGAACAATCCAATACATAAATAAACTAGGTTAACTGTTGTCTAAACAACTACGGGTTGTGTCTCCTCTATGTGGAGTGACTCCTCCGGAATCTCCGGGATGTAATCACCATATACTCCTGGACCATAATGGGTAAGACAGAAATCCTCAAGATCCTCTAAAAAATGTTATCAGTCAGGATTGGAGCGAAGCACAAACACTAACAGCAATTTTAATTTTATTGATAAGAACTATAAAACAGTGTAAGAAAAATACATAATGGAAGAAATAATGGAAGATAAGGAATACTAAAAATAAGAAATACTGGAGTGATATATAATCATCATATAGAACTAACTAGCAATGAACAAATATATGTGAATGCTATAAATGAATGTACTGAAATAAAAGAATAGAAATTCTAACTAGGTATTGTGAAATATCAGTTACTATGTGATCGACTTGGGATTATATCAGGCTTGTTATATATGATTGGTTATGATACATGTGAGGTCATGCTAACCATCTGATTAGCTATATTGCGAGCAATAGTCAGGCTAATCATATATAATAGGCTATTGGGCATGTAAATTGTTAGGCTACACCCTACGTGATATGTGAGATGAGCTATAATGTATGTAAAGTGGAGTATGATCACATAACTTGCTAATATTTTTTTGTCCCCAGTTAGTACGATAAATTCCAATCACGACACCTCATGACAGATATTTATCATATTAGCCCGTGTACCCGATGTGTCTGAGTCAAGTATACACTACAACTAGAATCATAGTAATGATCAAAATAATAAAAACTATCAGAGAATGTACTCGCTTGTGGTCCTGAGCAATGTCTGAGGATTGATGTCCAAAATGGAGTCACAAAGACCGAATGAATGTAAGTGTTAAAGAGTGATTTGGAACATTAAACATGTGTAATTGACTCTAGGTTATGTAACATCCCGTTCCGTTCAAGCGGACAACCGATTCAAACGGTGCAAGTGCAACGACCCGACCCGCTTTGCTAAGCGAGAATACTCGTTTGAGGCAAAATAATTTCCAGACTTGGCCCTTCGGGAGTTCCACCTTAGACTTTCAAAGGCTCGCTCGTAGTATCGCTCGACCGAGGCAAATCATCGCTAAGGTGGCTGGCTACGATGAACTTGTCTTTGCTTAGCCAGCACACTTAAAATATGGACGATACATGCTAGTCGCTAGGTGAATCACCCCTGCATGCTAATAAAGAATACAATGCACCTAGCTAAGGGAATAATCCCAACTTGTATTGCTTGTGTTAGAATATGGAAATAAAACTTTGCTTATAAATGGACCCTCGCATGCTACCTTTGCCTTGTGCAACTAGAACCCGCTATGCCTCGAGTAGAACAATATATATATTCTTCGTAGTGCACTCTTCAGTTGTTTATACTGCACGTCCCTAGATCATGTCGCTCGATGTGTCCCTTTACGGTTTTACTCCTCGCTTTAACCTTAGACCCATGCCAAATGTAAAGGCTTATGTTTACCCAAATGCATGCTTGCCTGCTTATATGTTAATTTGTACTCATTGCCTCATTTTAATGCTTGCCACATGAATCTATGCCACAATCAAGTAACACTATCCATGTCATGCATTCATCTAGTTCTCCCCGGAAGACTATCTAATAGTCGTTCTGAGCAAGTATGAACCTGAAAGTATCCGGGACCGTTAGGTCACCAAGGCAATCCCCGAACCAGGAGAATGTATCAAGTCAAGTTGAATACTGAACGAGAATCATGTCAAGCAAATCAAAGAATCACAGCTCGTGGAGCATACTCGTACTGAACATGAATCAAGAATCCAAGAATCAACAAGTCATGTAATGCATCCCGTGAATCTGAGACCCTAGACTTGCATGGTCACGGACAACTTGTGCACGAGGTAATAATATGGATTCCTCGGACGATCACCGGGGCACCAGGATCGTACCGTTTAGGAGGAATATGGGTATTGCGTGACCAAATCGGTACGATTCTCTCCGGTTTGGGGTGACATAATATTTCTAGTAGTTGGGCCCTTGGTAGTGCATCATACACTTGGATAATCCGACTGACTCCATGACCAATGGTAGTCTCACCATATTTGATCGGGATGATGGCTAACGTCCAATGACTCTTTCGTTACGTCTCATCTCAATCTGAGACTATACATACGTCCTTTATGGCTAAGCCAATGACCTCATGTTCATATAGATAAGTCATCCTCGTTTAGCGGCAATCCGCGTGCGAGTCATTGCATCGCATTCAATAATCTGAAATACCTGAACGATATGAGTATAAGACGTTTTACATAAATTGCACAACCTGAGCAATCCACTGAACACTTGAACATCCATTGCGACAAGCTTGGATAATCCGTGTAATCGTCCAACCAAAACAGAACCTCACTCAGGATACTTGTGTTTGCATATGTTATGGCCCTGGATTCATTACATATATGTCATGCTTGATTTAAATTGGTTTGCCTTGGACAGGAAAGAACGAATGGTAAGTTGGTAAGTCTCGTCGTGTTTCCTTTTATATCGCACGGCGCACTGCCACACGAGTTAGGCTTTACATCATTGCCATGAAACTGATCCTAAGACAAGACTAGAAAGATAACTTAATAGATGGTGCACGGAACCTATATAACGTGTTTGGATTTGTCGAGCGGGCGAGTAGCCTCCCCACCAGTGCATTCATGTACTGATAACCCACAAGATTGCTTGTAAGGTGCAGGAGAATCTCGTTCGGTACAGATGTCTCCTTCGTGCGTGCTAAGGCGTGGAGTTCGCTCTGGAGCCTTGGAGCGTTGCGTCCAAAACAGAAGCACATATACAAGACATAATGTTGGAACATCGCCTATGTATCATTCCACCAACGTAGCCATATAGCACACTTTTACTGTTTCAGAGAGGGAGAGGCTTGAGCGACTTGTAATCTTGGCCTAGCGCCGCTTATAACACTTATTCAATATCAATAAAGATCTTATTTTTCTTCTATACTTGTGTTATTCAATTCTTCCGCTATTGACGACTCTATGAACTTGTTACCAATCGCCTATGCATTTATTATTTCGCTGTACTTAGAAAATCTATGCGACTCTGTGGTTTAGACCTCTTACCATCTGTTCAGATCATGGCCTTGCATGGATGCGGCTTACGCTCGTACAGTATCACGCCCAGATGGGAATGATCATCCCATAAGAGCGCTAGTGCGGTGATTCGAGCCTAGCGGGGATAACCGATTACCTGCGAGAGATCGGGACGTGACATATTGGTATCAGAGCATGGCTTTACGCCTTTGGACTTCTTATTGATTTTCTCAGTTTCGAAAGCTCGTTCGTGGGTTATGTGCATATCCTCTCTCGTTGACCCGATAGAATATTCCAAACAATGAGTCTAAACAAAAAGTGCATATGGATGATATGATTGCTTATATGAAATTGTGATGCGAAGGCCTTTGTGACGACCTGTGTTAGGCTTTGTGGGAATATACTCGTGCTATAATTTACAAGTTTTGTGCAAACTCGAATACCGATACATGGTTACCCAACTTTTTAGTGTGCAGAATAGAATATCGTTCGGACGGTTAGCTATGCACACAGCCTTTCGACTAAGTTGTGTTGAGTATCGCGCGCCAAGACCATTTTGTGCAAGCCAGTTGCAAACGAGATTGGGATATCGTTCAGGAAAAAGGCAAGTCAGACTTAGAATGCGGACCGATAGAAATATTTTCAGATTATCGCTTAGTCGAACATAGAGAATCGTGCTTAGATTTTAGAAAATAGCTCGTACGGTATTTTTTGTCGAAAGATACAAATCGAATTTGGTCTCTCAACAGGATATATACAAGACTAAGATTTATCAGGCGATGCTTAAGTATCGTACAAAAATTCTAAGGAACGACTTGGTGAATATGCTAGCGACTAATGTGAACACGATTGAGGATTTGATTGGTTGACTCGATTCCTGAGTGGTATATGGTTCATTTTTGAAATATCCAAACAAATTCATAGGTCTCGTGCGATAGTAGGATTGAACGATTTGAGAATGTCTTGAATAAATGATAAGGTTTATATTGAATAGAGATTCATAGAAATGGAAATCGATATCTCGGTTAAGGAAACTCATTGGAAACTTGGAGGATCGTGCGAGCGATTTCGAATTAAAACAAGCGGATTGAACTTGAATACAATATCGCTCGAATAAAAGTTAGCCCGAGAATAAATATTTTGGTTCGATGAAAGAGATAAACGATAACGAATTTGACATGGAGTTTGGAAGAACGATATTGAATCTAGTTTGAAAAGATAACCTTCAAAATCAGTCACAGCGAGAACGATTATCCTGCGGGAGTGCCGACGTAGTGATTTCACGTACGGCGGGAATAATCGAACTCACGTGAACATGTTCGATGATTATTTCAAACGAACTCGATGAATAGAACGTATAAAAAGTGGATAGACTTGGGCTTGAATATTTGAAACTTAGTGGTTTGAGGATTGCTAGAAGTAAGACTATGGATTTACCGAATGATAACATTGAAGTTGGATGATTTTGCTAGACGAATTATAATCACTGCATGAATGGACTTGACTTGATGGATTTTATATATAACTTGGATGGAGAAAAAGTGGAATGATAAGGTATCTCGATCGTTTCGAAGATAACTATAATGTTCAACGTTCTTGTCTTGTGCAAGCGTAACTCTATGCTCGTACACGTGTCACGTCCGAATTATGACGATTATCCAGCGGGAGCGTTGGCGTGGTGATCTCATGTCCAACGAGAGTGATCAAACTTGAGGAAGACCGGAGTGTGATAACTGATGAATCGTCTTGACTTTTGGTTCTATACGATAAGATAAATTTGGAAATACAAGTGAATCGGAAGTATTTTAGGGATAAGTTAGCCTAGAACCTGGAGTAAATCACGCTTGATGGTTTCGTGAACGGATACATAAATCTTATTAGACAACTTGGAGTTACAATTAAAGGTTTAGAATTGAATCATAACTTGGTGGTCTAGACTTGGAATGGATATATGGTTTCTACAAACATGTTTAAGGAGATAGACTATACGAATTGTTAGGCTTGTCCTGCAACTTGGATATATCATGGATTTTACTGAACGGACTCGACCCCTGTGCAACGAACGTGTTAATATGTGTAGGATAATCCGTGCTCGATGTTTAAAAATTGGAGTAAAACGAGTTTGGGTAGAATATCCCGTACAAATGAACAATGGTTTGACCTTAGAAATTAGGGCGAACATCGTGCGACAAATTTGCACGATGAATCGTGTGCTTAAACTTGTACCTATGACCTCGTGAGCTGCCTTAGTAATTAGGTAGATGACCCTGTGCCGAGTGAGAACTAGTGTAACCGACTTTAGAATATTGCTTGAACATACCATAGAACTGGGGTAGCAAGACTTATAGTTAGACTTGGAATGATAACGTGAGCTATATTTGACCCAAACGGATGAACGCTAGTCGGTTAAATCAGATAGATCGTGTCTAAAGGTAGTACAAATACTTGGTTTGAGTTGGATGAAAATGACTTAGAAATTTGATTGACCCTGTTGGAAGTATCCTTGTGATTCATAAGACGAGAACCCTTGAGATTTTCGCAAGTAGCTTGTCCGATTTTACTATCTCTAAGTTTGGTTGAACGTATATGTTTGAGGGACGCCTTGAGTGTGTGCACAATCCAGGAATCAGTGATATGTTGAATTCGAGTGCAAAGACTTCACTATCGCTAAGTTGGTGACATGCATATGTTTGAAGGATACTTTGAATATATGCACGATCCAGACTCGCGGTATGCTGATCTCGATTGCTAGTGTAAGTAAAAATGTTAGACTCGCCTGGACAAGTATAACGACTTGTATAAGTTTGCCTCAGCCTTGATTGTAATTCAAGATAGATTGGATCATTAAACATGTGTAATTGACCCTAGGTTAGGTATTTAGGTCATTTCTAGGTCTCTTAGTATTATACTAAGTCAATACTAAGGTTAGAGTCCATATTTATCGGTTGAGTTGACTTATAGAGTTAAACTAGCTAGTACTAACTAATACTAAGTTATCTCTAGGTATCAAGGTCATACATTAATGAAAATAGGGATACTAGTCATTATACTATATATATAGACTCATATAAATATAAATAGATAGTATCTCAAATGACACCTCTCATTACCTTAGTTTAACTCAATACCTTGTCTAATATCCTAATTTACCTTGATCATTACTTGATACCTAGTGCCATAATCCATTCCTAGTACCAATACCCATAATACCTTACGATTTAATATGTATATAACCTTATACCCAACATACTCCAACGCTCACTGCACTTATCTTGATACCATATCCTAACTGATCAAACACTGCAACCTGTGCAACACACACTAAAAACTTAGAGCACACAGTTCTGGACTGTTGCACATGTTCAATTTACTAAACGAACACCTCCTTATAGGCACAAGAGCAAGTTCGAGCCTACACCTTACTGTCTCTATCCCCATACCCTTGCACCATGCTGCCAACACTAAACTATCCCAACTTATTGTATACAAGTGTAGCATTGCTACATATATGTGTGCCAGGTTCCACATTCTCAACATCAAGCACCTTTGAACTCCTTCCCCCAAGGGAACTGCACCAATTCACTGTCACGCCCCGATCTCCCGCAAGCAAATCGGCCGTTCCCACTAGGAGGGAATCACCCTCGCCAGCGCTCCCGCGGAACGATCGCTTGACCCATCCGGGCGTGATGCCGCACGAACGTGAGCCACGCCCGTGCAAGGCCATGGTTCATTGGCTGGCGGTAAGAGTTCTAAGCCAGAGGGTCGCACAGATTGTCCGAGTGCAGCGGAGTCATGAACGCATAGGCGATCGGTAACAGGTTCACTGAGTCGACAAATATAGCGGAAGCATTGAAACACAAGTTGAAGTAAGGCAAGCTCTTTATTGATATAAACATGTGTTACAGGCGGCGTATAGCCGAGATTACAAGTCGCTCAAGCCTCTCTCTCTGAAACAGTAAAAGCGTGCCAAGTGGCTACAACTGTGAAATGAATGTACAGGCGATGGTCAGGCGACGCTCCAACATTATGTCTTGTATATGTGCTTCAGTTCCGGATGCACTGTTGCAAGTCTTCAGAGGAAACTCCTGGCCTTAGCACGCACGTTGGAGGCGTCCGCACCGAACGAGGTTCTCCCGCACCCTGCATATCAAACTGGTGGATTATCAGTACATTGAACGCACTGGTGGGGAAGATACTTGCCCGCTCGACAAATCCAAACACGTAATATAAGTTCCGTGCACAACTATTAAGTTGTCTTTCTAGTTGCCTTAGGATCAGTTTCATGCAAATATTGAATAGCCTAACGTGTCGGACAGTGCGCCGTGCAACATGAGAGGAAACACGGCGAGACTTACCAACTTACCATCTCCTTCCCTGTCCAAGGCAAACATTGAGGCAAACATCGTTAATTCAAGCACGGCAAGTATAAATATTCAGGGGCATAGCATATGCAAACATGAGGGTCGTTTTTAACATGATCGTTCAGGTGTTCAGTTGTTTCTTGATGCGATGCAATGACTAGCACGCGGATAGCCGCTAAGCGAGGATGACTTATCTATATGAACACGGTCGCTGGCAAAGCCATTATGGACGTAGTCGAGGACAAGGATAGCATGCTACGCGTGTACACGAGGCACACGAACACGATGCATTGTAAGCTATCCTCCCTGCACACGAGACTACACACGAGCTCCATCCGGACCGGATCGGGCCCAGTGCCCCGGTGACCGTCCGTGGAACTAGTCCGCGACATGCAAGTCAGGGTTAACCAATCTCAGGCAACACGATTTAACCAATCTCAGGCAATACGATTTATTTGACCAATCTCAGGCAACACGATTTATTAGACCAATCTCAGGCAACACGATTACACGAGATACACGAGAACACGCGTGCACTAGAACACGAGAACACGAGAACACGAGTGCACGGGAATACGAGTACACGAGTATACGGGATACTTGAATCTTGGTTCTGTACAATAACTTGTCTTGATGCATTCCCCTGGTTCGGGGCTGCCTTGGTGACCTAACGGTCCCGGATACTTGCAGGGTCAAACATGCACAGAACGACTACTTAGTAGTCTCCCGGAGTTGGATGAAAACAAGGCAACATTCAAACTGACAAGCATGCATTTCTAAGGAACATAAGCAACACGTTTGCTCGGGCCCGAAGGTAAGCCGAGAGATAAAACCGTTAAGGGACTTAGCATGCGAGGGTCTGAACATATATAAGCAGTATTTCATTTTCCATGTTCTAGCATAGCAATACAGGTTGGGATTATTCCCTTAGCTAGGTGCGTTGGATTTATTAGCATGCAGGGGGTTATCACCTAGCGACTAGCATGAATATTCTAGATTTTATGTGTGCTGGCTAAGCAAAGACAAGTTCACCGTAGCCACCCACCTTAGCGATGATTCGCCTCGGTAGAGCGATACGCCGAGCGAGCCTCTGAAAGCCTAAGCCGAATTCCTGTAGGGACAAGTCTGGATATCCTTTGCTTCTTGATCGAGGCAAGGCGGGTCGGGACAGCTGCACTATTGCCGTTTGAGACGGCAGTCCGCTTGAGCGGAACAGGGTGTTACATCCTACCCAACTTAGAAAAAGTCTCGTCCTCGAGACTTACTAAGGACAAGCAGTAATCTAGGGTTGAGGCAAACCTAGACAAGTCGTTGTACTTGTTTCATTTGGATCTTCACTTGCACAAGCGTCGAAATCAGCATATCGCTTAGACTGGATCGTGTGCACTTTCGAAGTGCACTTCTAGCGTGAACACGTCAACCAGCTTAGTGATAGCGAAGTCTTAGCACTCGAGTTTCACCTTTTCTTAAGTCTTGGATGGTGCACTAGTTCAAGGCGTCCCTCGAATAGATGCATCCAACCAAACTTAGAGTTAGTAAAAATCGGACAAGCTACTAGCGATACTCTCAAGGGTTCGCACAAGTTGGCACAAAGGCCACTCGCAGCATACAACCAGACAAGCAATCATATCATTCAAAACGTATTTTAAAAGTATTTAAACTTATTGTTAGAACATCCCATCGAGGCATTGAGAGAGAGCGTGCACATAATCCACGAACGATCTTTCGAAATAGAGATATCGAATCAAAGTCCAAAGGCGTAGAAGCCAGGCTCTGATACCAACATGTCACGCCCTGATCTCCCGCAGGCAAATCGGTCGTTCCCGCTAGGCAAAAATTACCCTCGCCAGCGCTCCCGCGGAACGATCGCTTGACCCATCCGGGCGTGATGTCGCACGAGCGTGAGCCACGCCCGTGCAAGGCTATGGTTCATTGGCTGGCGGTAAGAGTTCTAAGCCACAGAATCGCACAGATTGTCCGAGTGCAGCGGAGTCATGAACGCATAGGCGATCGGTAACAGGTTCACTGAGTCAACAAATATAGCGGAAGCATTGAAACACAAGTTGAAGTAAGGCAAGCTCTTTATTGATATAAACATGTGTTACAGGCGGCGTATAGCCGAGATTACAAGTCGCTCAAGCCTCTCTCTCTGAAACAGTAAAAGTGTGCCAAGTGGCTACAACTGTGGAATGAATGTAGAGGCGATGGTCAGGCGACGCTCCAACATTATGTCTTGTATATATGCTTCAGTTCCGGACGCACCGTTGCAAGGCTTCAGAGGAAACTCCTGGCCTTAGCACGCACGTTGGAGGCGTCCGCACCGAACGAGGTTCTCCCGCACCCTGCATATCAAACTGGTGGATTATCAGTTCATTGAATGCACTGGTGGGGAAGCTACTCGCCCGCCCGACAAATCCAAACACGTAATATAAGTTCCTTGCACAACTATTAAGTTGTCTTTCTAGTTGCCTTAGGATCAGTTTCATGCAAATATTGAATAGCCTAACGTGTCGGGCAGTGCGTCGTGCAACATGAGAGGAAACACGGCGAGACTTACCAACTTACCATCTCCTTCCCTGTCCAAGGCAAACATTGAGGCAAACATCGTTAATTCAAGCATGGCAAGTATAAACATTCAGGGGCATAGCATATGCAAACAGGAGGGTCATTTTTAACATGATCGTTCAGGTGTTCAGTTGTTTCTTGATGCGATGCAATGACTCACACGTGGATAGCCGCTAAGCGAGGATGACTTATCTATATGAACACGGTCGCTGGCAAAGCTATTATGGACATAGTCGAGGACAAGGATAGCATGCTACGCGTGTACATGAGGCACACGAACATGATGCATTGCAAGCTATCCTCCCTGTACACGAGACTACACACGAGCTCCATCCGGACCGGATCGGCCCCAGTGCCCCGGTGACCGTCCGTGGAACTAGTCCGCGACATGCAAGTCAGGGTTAACCAATCTCAGGCAACACGATTTATTTGACCAATCTCAGGCAACACGATTTATTAGACTAATCTCAGGCAACACGATTACACGAGATACACGAGAACACGCGTGCACTAGAACACGAGAACACGAGAACACGAGTGCACGGGAATACGAGTACACGAGTATACGGGATACTTGAATCTTGGTTTTGTACAATAAATTGTCTTGATGCATTCCCCTGGTTCGGGGCTGCCTTGGTGACCTAACGGTCCCGGATACTTGCAGGGTCAAACATGCACGGAACGACTACTTAGTAGTCTCCCAGAGTTGGATGAAAACAAGGCAACATTCAAACTGACAAGCATGCGTTTCTAAGGAACATAAGCAACACGTTTGCTCGGGCCCGAAGGTAAGCCGAGAGATGAAACCGTTAAGGGACTTAGCATGCGAGGGTCTGAACATATATAAGCAGTATTTCATTTTTCATGTTCTAGCATAGCAATACAGGTTGGGATTATTCCCTTAGCTAGGTGCGTTGGATTTATTAGCATGCAGGGGGTTATCACCTAGCGACTAGCATGAATATTCCAGATTTTATGTGTGCTGGCTAAGCAAAGACAAGTTCACCGTAGCCACCCACCTTAGCGATGATTCGCCTCGGTAGAGCGATACACCGAGCGAGCCTCTGAAAGCCTAAGCCGGATTCCTGTAGGGACAAGTCTGGATATCCTTTGCTTCTTGATCGAGGCAAGGCGGGTCGGGACAGCTGCACTATTGCCGTTTGAGACGGCAGTCCGCTTGAGCGGAACAGGGTGTTACATTCACATGCACACATATAAGACACTACACTGACACTAAAGTACTGATACATGAGACAGTTAATACCTGCACTAAATCCCAACCTGCCTATCACTGTTGCATCAATTGTTGCAACCGCATGCTCATGTTGCTGTGCAACTACAACAAGCTCTGAAACTAGGATTTAGATATCACTCCTTTCTTAACTTGACATTAAGACTTGATATATCCCCAATCAACACATAGCACATATACATTTCTCATATTGCATAATACACTCGAGTACACAGGTTAGCATCTAGACTGCACAATAAATTTTGTGTAGAGCTCCAATCCGCTGATGTTGCACTCATGACACTCCTCCAGCTGATACCTACTGTGTTTATGAGAACACTCAAACACTCTTCACTTGCACACCTATATCACATGTTTCCCCTACACACTAATTATGCTCTCACATGCACATCTAAAATCCTTACTTCTCACAGACATACACTCTAGAGTGCTCGACCCTATACACTATGACACAGTGCACTAGCTCACTGATGCACACAGTGCACAGATACAATACCCCGTGTCACTGAACCCGATCCCCCCTAACACACACACAACCATATATATATCAGCTATATAATCACATATATATACACACTAAAAGAACACACCTTCAACCAAATACCAAACACGTGGTATGTACCATTGGTACACACCATGATGTATCATGATACAACCGACCCGTATCCAATTATGGATACGTAAACCCTCCTAATCCATGAATTATAGCCTCTACTAATTAATAAACCTATTCTTAAACACAAAACCCCTAAATGTATACACAACTTCATGAAAAAATATTATGGAAACTAATAGAGACTCATTCTCTCCTCTTGTGGCTATTCCTAAACCACGTGTGGGCTCCTAATGGTCAATAAAACCAATAAAACAGAATTTAAAAGCGAGATTTTAGAATTTTACCTCTTGGGATGTAATATCCCGTTCCGTTCAAGCGGACTGCCGATTCAAACAGCAAAAGTGCAATGTTCTGACCCGCTTTGCTCAGGTGATAATACTCGTTTGAGGAAAAGGATATCCAGACTTGTCCCTTCAGGAGTTCGTCTTAGGCTTTCAGAAGCTCACTCGGAGTATCGCTCAACCGAGGCGAATCATCGCTAAGGTGGGTGGCTACGGTGAACTTGTCTTTGCTTAGCCAGCACACTTAAAAAATGGAACAATACATGCTAGTCGCTAGGTGAATCACCCCTGCATGCTAATAAGAATACAACGCACCTAGCTAAGAGAATAATCCCAACTTGTATTGCTTGTGCTAGAACATAAAAATAAAATATTGCTTATATATATATAGACCCTCGCATGCTACCATTGCCTCGTGCAACTAGGCCAGCTATGCCTCGAGTAAAACGATATATATATATATATGCTCTTCTTAGTGCACTGTTCACTTGTTTACACTGCACGACCCTAGATCATATCGCTCGGAAAGTTCCTCTATGGTTTTACTTCTCGGCTAACCTTAGGGCCCGAGCCAACGTGAATGCTTAAGTTTTCGTATGAATACAATGCTTGCCTGCTTATAAATTGCCTCGATTCAATGTTTGTCATATAATTGTATGCCAATGTCTAATAAAATGCTATCTAGCCTTGTTTTCATCCAAACCACCGGAAGGCTATCTAATAGTCGTTCGGAGCCAAGTATATAAACATTGAAAGTAATCGGGACCGTTTGGTCACCAAGGCATTTTCCAAACTAGGAAACTACATCAATGGGCGATCAAGCAAGATAACAATGCCTCAGAGGAAATTGATACTTGTCTTGTACTCAATCTAACGGCTCAGGGAGACTATGCAAAGAAAGATCATGCTATGTGATTGTCTCATGCTCGTATTGCCTTAGATTATATCAAGACAAGTTGAACACTGAACGAAAATCGTATTAAGTAAAGAAATAAATCAATAGCTCGTGGAGCAATACTCGTTAAGAAGGGAATCAAGGATTATTGTTATGATTTTAGAATGGCCTAAGAGACTTGTATGTCGTGGACAACTTGTGCACAAGGTTTATGGATTTTGCAGACGATTACCAGGGCACCGGGACTGATCCGATCCGAACGGAACATATGGATTAGTCAGAATATTGGAGGAGGAAATGGCATGTGGTAGGGATCGCTACCTGCATCGCATATCATTTCTGTCCCGTGAGTATAACTCGTCCTTTATGGCTATGCCAACAATAATCGTTCATATAGATAAGTCATCCTCGCTTAGCGGCTATCCGTGTGCGAATTATTGCATCGCATCAAAGAGTAACCTGAACAGCAAAATAAAATGATTATGAGACACTGTACGAAATGAAAACATTGAACATCCTATGAAACAATATGATATTTCGTGTAACTCGTGCACCTGAAACATAGTCTTGTCAACAACACTTGTGTTTGCATATGATATTGCCTATGAATGTTTCATTGCCCATGTTTGAATTTAACTTGATTTGCCTTGGACAGGGAAGGATAAATGGTAAGTTGGTAAGTCTCGCCGTGTTTTCTCTTATATCGCACGGCGCACTACCCCACGAGTTGGGCTAATCATCTATGCCATGAAACTGATCCTAAGGCAACTAGAAAGACAACATAATGGTTGGTGCACGGAACCTATATTAAGTGTTTGGATTTGTCGGGCAGGCGAGTAGCCTCCCCACCAGTACATTCGTGTACTTATAAACCTCCAGATTGTTTGTAGGGTGCGGGAGAACCTCGTTAGGTACGGATGCCTCCCTCGTGCGTGCTAAGGCGTGGAGTTCACTCTGAATCCTTGGAGCGTTACATTTAGAACTGAAGCACATATACAAGACATAATGTTGGAACATCGCCTGTACATTATTCCACAATTGTAGCCACTTGGCACGCTTTTACTATTTCAGTGAGAGAGATCTGAGCGAATTATAATCTCGGCCAAGCGCCGCCTGTAACACTTGTTTCTATCAATAAAGAGTTTGTTTTACTTTAACTTGTGTTATTCAATGCTTTCGCTATTATCGACTCAGTGAACTTGTTACAAAATTACCTATGCGTTTATAATTCCGATGTACTTAAAAAATCTATGCGACTCTGTGGCTTAGACCTCTTACCGCCAGCCAACAAACCATGGCCTTGCACTGGCGCGGCTCACGCTCGTGCGGCATTACGCCCAGATGGGTCAAGCGATCGTCCCGCGGGAGCGCTGGCGCATGATTCTCGCCTATGGGGACGGCCGATTAGTTTGGATCTAGACTCGTGCTAGAATCGCGACTTATGTGCAAACCCGAATTGCCTATACATGTTTGCCTAATCGGTTAGTGCAAAATTGAATTATATCCCGAATGGTTAGCTTCGCACACAGTCTCTCGGCTAAGTTGTGTTGAGTATTGTGCACCAAGACCCTTTGGTGCAAGCTAGTTGCAACGAGAATGTGATATCATTCAGAAATAAGATAAGCCAGACTTAGAACGACAATCGATAGAAACGCTCTCGGATTTATCGCTTAGGTGAATATTGAGAATCGTACTTGGATTTTGGGAAAATAACTCGAACGGTATTTCGTATCAGAAGATACAAATCAATTGTGGGATTAATTGGATGACTCAATTTTGAGTGGTGTATGGATCATTTAGAAATATCCAAACGGATTCTTAGGTCTCGTGCGATAGTTAGATCGAACGATTTCATAATGTCTCAAATAAATGATAAGGCTCATATCGAATTAGGATTCACGTAAGTGAAAATCAATATCTTGATTAAGGAAACTTGATGGAAACTTAAAGATTATGCAAGCGATTTCGGATTGAAACAAAGAACTTAACTTGAATACAATATCATCGCTTGGATAGAAGATAGCTCGAAAATAAATATCTTAATTCGATGAAAGAGATGAACGATAATAGATTTGTCTTGGAGTTCGGAAGAATGGTCTTGAAATCAAGTTGGGAAAGAAAATTTTCGAAATCAGTCTCAACGTGAACGGTTATCCTGCGAGAGCGCTAGCGTGGTGATTTCATGAACGACGGGGATGATCGAACTCACGGGAACATGTTCGGTGATTATTCCAAATGAACTAGATGAATGGAACGTATCAAAATAGAATAGACTTTGACTTGAATATTGAAACTTAGTTTCTTGAGGAATGATAGAAATAGACTATAAATTACCGAACGATAACATTGAAGTTGAATAATTTTACTAGACGAATAATAATCATTGCATGAACGAACTTAACTTGATTGATATATAAATTGGATGGAGCAAAAGTGAAATTATAAAGTGTCTCGATCGTGTCAAAGAAAACCATAACATTCAAAACGTTTTCGTCTTGTGCGAGCGTAACTTTATGCTCATACATGCGTCACGCCCGGATTTGGACGATTATCCAGCGGGAGCGCTGACGTGGTGATCTCTCGTCCAACGAGGGTGATCGAACTTGCGGGAGACTGAGGCGTGACAACTAATGGATCGTCTTGACTTTTGGTTCGACACAATAAGACAAATTTAAATGCAAGTGATCGAAAATATTTCAATGGATAAGTTAGCCTAGAACCTGGAATAAATCTCGCTTGATGGTTTCGTGAACGAATACGTGAACCATGCTGGATGACTTGGATTATAATGTAAGGTTTAGGATCAAATCTTGGCTTGGTGGACTAGACTTGGAATGGATAAGGATTCTATCAAGCATGTTTGGAGGGATCGACTATGCAAATCACTAGGCTTGTCCTGCATCTTAAATATTATAGATTTTACTGAATGAACTTGAACCCCCGCAAAAATGAACTTGTTGTTGAGAGTAGGAAAAATCAGTGCTCGATGTTCAAAAATTTGAGTGAAACGAGCTTGGGTAGAATATCCCGTGCAAATGAACAATAGTTTGACCCTAGGAATTAGGGCGAGTGTCGTGCGAAGAATTTGCACGATATATCGTGTGCTTGAACTTGTACCTATGACCTTGTGAGATGACCTAGAAATTAGGCAGACAACCCTGTGCCAAGTGAATGAACCTGTGTTACCGACTTTATCATATGGCTTGAACAAGCTATAAACTGGGGCAGCAAGACTTAGGGTTAGACTTGGAATGATAACGTGTGCTGTGTTGACCCGTACGAATGAACACTAGTCGGTAAAATAGAATATATCGTGCTTAACAGTAGTGCAAATATTGGTTGGAATAGAAAATAACTTGGATTTGATTAACCCTATCGAAAGTATCCTTGTGATTGATAAAACGAACCCTTGAGACTTTCGCAAGTAGCTTGTCCAATTTTACTATCTCTATGTTTGGTTGAATACTTATGTTTGAGGGACGCCTTGAATGTGTGCACGATCCAAGACTAAACGAGATGTGAGACTCGAGTGCTAAGACTTTGCTATCTTTAAGTTGGTTGGCGTGCTCATGTTAGAGATGCACTTCGAACATGTGCACGATCCAGACTCTCGATATGCTGATCTCGATGCTAGTGCAAGTGAATATCTACCTGAACAAGTAAAACGACTTGTATAAGTTTGCCTCAGCCTTAGATCGTTAATCAAGATCGATAAAATATACTCCGCGTTAAGCAACATATCCCGCGCTAAGGCACAAAGGAGACTGACTTGGCATACACGCAACAGGGCGTAAGTAACGAGTAAGAGATTGTGAACAAAAAATAGATTTAGTAGTGCCGATTGCTACGTTTGGGTTAGATTCGATAATGCGATAGAATGACTTGCACTCAGGAAGTCTCGAGGACTAGACTTTTTATGAGTGGTGTATGATGTAACACCATGTTCCGCTCAAGCAGACTGCCGGTTCAAACGACAAAAGTGCAATATTCCGACCAGCTTTGCTCAGGCGAGAATACTCGTTTGAGGCAAAGGATATCCAGACTTCTCCCTTCAGGAGTTCGGCTTAGGCTTTCAGAGGCTCGCTCGGAGTATCGCTCAACCGAGGCAAATTATCGCTAAGGTAGGTGGCTACAGTGAACTTGTCTATCCTTAGCCAGCACAGTTAAAATATGGAACGATACATGCTAGTCGCTAGGTGAATCACCCCCAGCATGCTAATAAGAATACAACGCACCTAGCTAAGGGAATAATCCCAACTTGTATTGATTGTACTAGAATGGAAATAAAATATTGCTTATATATATATATATATATATATATATATATATATATATATATATAGACCCTCGTATGCTACCATGGTCTCGTGCAACTAGACCCGCTATGTCTCGAGTAGAATGATATATATATGCTCTTCTTAGTGCACTGTTCACTTGTTTACACTGTACGACCCTAGATCATATCGCTCGAAAAGTCCCTCTACAGTTTTACTTCTCGGCTTACCTTCGGGCCCGAGCCAACGTGAATGCTTAAGTTATCGTATGAATGCAATGCTTGCCTGCTTATAAATTGCCTCGATTCAATGCTTCTCATATAGCCAATGTCTAGTAAAATGCTATCTAGCCTTGTTTTCATCCAAACCACCGAAAGGCTATCTAATAGTCGTTCGGAGCCAAGTATATGAACATTGAAAGTAATCGAGACTGTTTAGTCACCAAGGCATTTTCTGAACTAGGAAACTGTATCAATGGACAGTCAAGCAAGATAACAATGCCTCAGAGGAAATTGATACTCGTCTTGTACTCAATCTAACAGCTCAGGGAGATTATGCAAAGAAAGATCATGCTATGCGATTGTCTTATGCTCCTATTGCCTTAGATTGCATCAAGTCAAGTTGAACACTGAACAAAAATCGTATTAAGTAAAGAAATAAATCAACACATCGTGGAGCAATACCTATTCAGAAAGGAATCAAGGATTATTATTATGAATCAAGAATGTCCTATGAGACTTGTATGTCGCGGACAACTTGTGCACAAGGTTTATGGGTTTAGGTGACAATTACCAGGGCACCGAGACTGATCCGATTCGGACGGAACATATGGATTAGTCAGAATATTAGAGGAGGAAATGGCATATGGCGGGGCTCATTACCTGCGTCGTATATCATTTATGTCCTGTGACAATAACTCGTCCTTTATAGCTATGCCAGCGATAATCGTTCATATAGATAAGTCATCCTCGCTTAGCGGCTATCCGCGTGCGAGTCATTGCATCGCATCAAAGAGTAACCTGAATAGCAGAGTAAAATGATTATGAGACACTGTATAAAATAAAAACATTGAACATGCTATGCGATACATCTGATATTTCGTGTAACTCATGCACCCGATATATAGTCTTGACCATAACACATGTTTTTGTATATGATATTCCCTATTAATGTTTCAATGCTCGTGTTTAAATTTAACTTGATTTAACTTGGACAGGGAAGGACACATGGTAATTTGGTAAGTCTTGCCGTGTTTTCTCGTATATCGTACGGCGTACTGCCACACGAGTTAGGCTAATCATCTATGCCATAAAACTGATCCTAAGGCAACTAGAAAGATAATATAATAGTTGGTGCACAAAACCTATATTACGTGTTTGGATTTGTCGAGCGGGCGAGTAGCCTCCCCGCCGGTACATTCGTGTACTGATAAACCACCAGATTGTTTGAGTGGTGCGGGAGAACCTCGTTCAGTGCAGATGCCTCCCTCGTGCTTGCTAAGGCATGGAGTTCACTCAGAAGCCTTGGAGCGTTGCGTTTGGAACTGAAGCACATATACAAGACATAATGTCAGAGCATCGCCTGTACATTATTCTACAATTGTAGCCACTTGGCACGCTTTTACTGTTTCAGAGAGAGAGAGAGAGATCTGAGCGAATTATAATCTCGACCAAGCGTCGCCTGTAACACTTGTTTATATCAATAAAGAGTTTGTTTTACTTCAACTTGTGTTATTCAATGCTTTCGCTATTATCGACTCAGTGAACTTGTTACCAAATCACCTATGCGTTTATAATTCTGTTGCACTCGGATAATTTGTACGACTTTGTAGCTTATACCTTTTACCGCCAGCCAAAAAACTACAGCCTTGCACGGGTGCGGCTCACGCTTGTGCCGTATCACGTCCAGATGGGTCAAGCGATCGTCCCGCGGGAGCACTGGCGCGGTGATTCTTGCCTAGCGGGGACGGCCGATTAGCTTGCGGAAGATCGGGGCGTGACATGGGAGATGGATTCCCAATGCAAATTCAAGGGTTCTCTAGCCAAGTCTCTTCTTCTCCAATGCTCCTTGTGACCTAAGCTTCTAAGCTTTTTAGATGAGGAAAATAAGAGGGATTGGGGTTTAATTTCTGAAATTTGGTGGAGGAATGAAGGGGTTTGGGGAAGAACTATATCTAGGGTTTTTCATGAGCTAATGAACGAACTAGAGGGAGCACCCTCTCTACTATATAGGCCGGCCACATAACCTAGGCCTTGGCTAATGCACAATGTCCTCAATGCCCCTATGGTTTATTATGAAGAGTTATTCAAATAAGTGGAGTTTTCATTCCAAGTGAGGGTTTAACAAATTTTTAATTAAATAAAAAGGGATTAACTAGTAGGTCCAAAAATGTCTAGTCTAAGGTTGAGTATAATAGTCATATCAAGTCTAATCCACTAACCCACATCATTAATACAACATATTATACACATTATGTAACTACAAAAACAATATATATATATCAATGTTGTAATTGACAATAATGCCCCTACCCTAGAAATGTAGTAGTGACAACTTCCTTACCCCGATCTTCTTCGCATACAAAGATTCTAGCTTATCTCACAGCGTCTTCGCGTGCTCAATCTTGGCAACGTGATTGTACACATTATCGTCAACGAACTACCTGGTATATCCACACACCTGTATATGCTCAAACTTCCAATCCTCTTCAAATTTGTCACTGGGCTTCTCGGACACAAATACTGGAAGATACAACTTCTTGACGAACAACAAATCCTTCATCTTGCTCCGCCAATAATGATAGTTGGTACCGTTCAGGTTTACCATGCACACCGGCTTCACGTCCATCTCTCCTTCCTGGTTTTCCTATCAACTCCTGACCTCTCTAAACTCCAGAACGTGGCTCTGATACCACTATGTTGGGAACGAAAGCACAAAAATCGTTCCCCAAACCAAGAAGCCCTACGTTAGAACCGAACAAAAGCACACAATCCAAAAATGCCAAACACAAATCGCAGACACATACTTTTACGTACAAAACCAAAATAGAAAAAAGTACGGGACAATCAGAGTCTAACCCTGAAAAGCCTCCACTAATAGAATAAAAAATACACCGGCTTCTTAAAACTTCTCACCGATCCAAATGGATGACCACAACTCTTTGGAACAGAAAATAGATCACAGACAATTGAAGAACGGAGATGACGAGAAAATAATTATCCAAAACTGATCTCCTCTTCGAAATAGCCTTCAATCCCTTCCTCTCTTCCTCTCCTTCCAATGTTATAAAAGCACTCTTGCCTCATTTTATAATATTTTTGAGATATGAGATTTACTTTTGGGCTAGGAGACACATAATATATATAGTCTCAAACCCACAACTAGTATTTCTATTATATATATAATACACAATCTCAATCCATTGACATATTTTTATTATATGTAGGAATACTCAATACAACAACCATAATTAGGAAGCTAGCAAATAGTGAGTTGATATCAATGCATTCCACTATAAAAATTATAAACTCCCTCGACCAGATTTCAGTAATTTAGGATTAATTTTAGCTAATTAGAATTTCTGTAACTTTTTAAAATTTATTTTGTTTACACATCCTATTGATTGTGCACCTGTACCTCACACAATTAATTAAAGCATTGCACTAGCTATTTTTCCCAAACAAAATTCACATACCTGCCCTAGACATGTTAGACTAATTTCCAGAATTTTGTGCAACTCCCAGATGCTTTATTTTGAGCCTCGTTTGAGACGCACAAATATCGTTACAAAAGGTAGTATTTATTTTCTATTTTATTTCTTGCTCTTTACCCATCTTTGTACCCCTAGAGATTGAGGACCAACAGACACCTGTTTTACCCAAACAAAAATACGATAATATTCTACTTTGAATATACTACAATAAGTATATTGACACCGTAGAAAAATTATGGCCCTACCTGCCTCTAAATAAATAGAGAACACCGTGCGCAGTATTTATTAAATAATAAATACGATGACCCGTATCACCCAGAAATCAGGCCCTGCCCCTGTCCAGACTCACCCCCACCCCCTCAGGACCCTCCCACAGCTTTTCCCTCTCAATTCTGAGCATTTTAGTATTTTCTGGGAACAGGGTATTTTATCAGACAAATTGCGTAATTACGCAAAATACCAATTTTGGGACCTAATTGCAATTTAGGAAATTTTAGGGTTTTTTTTGCAAAATTCCCTGTGAGGTTTCACCTCCCTATTGGCTGGTGAACATGGACCGTCCACTTGTCATGTGGGACCCACAAAATATCAGAAAAATATTAGAAAAATATCTAAAAAACCAAATTACCTAAATACCCTTGAACTTCCCCTTATTTACACTCTATGCCATTGCCCTAAACCCTATAAATACAGCCCCTCACCCCCTCATTCCGACCTCACACCACCACCATCACGGTCACCCTCCGCCCAACGGACCACCGCCGAACCCGTCGCCACTTCCCTCCCCTTCCCTCCGACCACTGCCACCCCCCTCCGGCCACCGCCTCCGCCGCCCTGAGCCCCCACAGCATCATCCCGACCACCACCCCCACAACCGACTTCACCACCCGACCACCCCCAGCGCCACCCTCTGCCACCGTGCACCACCACCACCACTCGACTCGCCCCGACCTCCTCTACCAGACCACCACCCTCTCACCGCCCCACGACTTCCCCTCCGGCCGCTCTCAACCTCGCAGCTCCGCCACACCCTAACCCTAACAGCTGCCCCCTCCCCTCCGAACACCTCCAACCACTACCACCGCCACCGTAGACCTCCACCACCACTACCAACCTCACCGCCACCCTCTCTTCCGTCGAACCCCCACCCTGCACCGTCGCCTCCTCCGCCGCAGCCGCCGCCTCCTCCGCCACAGCCGCCGCCACAGCTGCTGCTGCTGCTGCTGTTATTGGCAGCAACCGTTGCTGCCGCCGCTCCTCCGGCCAGCCACCGCCACCACAGCCGCCGTCCTCCCGCCGGCGACGACGCCTGGGTCCCCCCCTGTCAGTAGGTATACCCCCCCCCACCCTCTCTATACGTATATACGTATATTTAAGTATATGTATGTATATATGTATATATTTATGTATATATATGTATATATTTATATATATTAATATATATATATATTAATATATACTATTATATGTAATTAATATTATATTAATATTAATATTATAAATACTATAAATATACAGTATATACATATGAATTTACATTCTGCATTTTTATTTTTATTATTTAAATATATATATATATATATATATATATATATATATATATATATCTATGTATATATCTAAGTATATATATATATAATTACATAATTATATATATATTACTATATATATTAAATACAGTATATTATACAGTATAATAAATATGTATTATTTATTCATGCATTTTTATTTTCTGTTATTTAATTATTATATATATATATATATATATGTAATATATATATATATATAATTCCTTTTCTTCTTATATATATATGTATGTATATCTATGTATATATATAATTATATATATATATATTACTATATATATAATATATATTAAATACAGTATATTATATATGTATATATATATATATATATTATGTAATTATGCATCTTTTAAATTCTGTTTTTATTTATTTATTTATTTATTATTTATGTAATATATATGTAAGTATATATATACTTATATATATGTATTATATATATATATTTTATATATATATATATATAAAATTATTATTATTATTACTATATACATTATGTATATATATATATATATATATATATATATATATATATATATATATATATATTGTATTATACATATATATTTTTCTTTCTTTCTTATATATATATCTATATCTATATATATATATATATATATATATATTTACGTTTAGCATTTATTATATATATACATATATTATTTATGTATATATATACATATGCCTTTCAATTTTATTTATTACTATACACTAATAAATATGTATGTATATATATATATATATTTCAATTCTTGCACTTTTTCCTTTTCTTTTATCTATATGTAAATATGTAAACCTATATATATCTATATATATATATCTATCTATATTTAATTCCTGCATTTTTTTCTTCTTTTATATATATATATATATATATATATATATATATATATATATATATATATATATATATATATATATATATATATATATATATATATATATTATATGTATATATATGTATACCTTCTCATTTTTTTCTTTATATATATATATGATTTATATATGTATATGTATATTATTATTATATCATATAAATATATATATATATATATATATATATATATATATATATATATATATATATATATATATATATATATATATATGTGTGTGTGTGTGTGTGTGTATGTGTATGTGTATCTTTTTCCTGCATTTCCCTTTCCTATATATATATGTAAACATATATATGCATATATGTATACCTATTATATATGCTATATACATATAAATATTATATCTATAGGTATGTATATACTATATATATACCCTATATATGACTATATATTATATATATATATATATATATATATATATGTTTACCTAAATATATATATGCTAATATATTATGTACCCTTTTATTTAATTGGTATTTATAAGACCTATAACGTCTTAAACAGAAAATATCTCCAGCACAGTCAGGGACCCCCTGTCACAAGGACCCTCAGTCTTGACAGTGTGATCAGGTTTCCAACACAATTAGGAAGTAGGCAAGTATACCTTGCCAAGTTACTGTCTAAATTCAAATACTGTTATATGCTATATTTTCCTGAATTCCATATAACTGTGAGTACCTGAGATTGCCTCAGGAACAGTCAACAGATACGTTGACTTGTAGCTTAATTAACTTAGTCTTTTCAGACCACCAACATTTGTGAGGCTATCCTAATATCCTCCTAGACCCTATCACGGGAACACGCAACATGGTTGCAATACATATTGGGATGCGAGCTGCGTATTTGATTAGCTACCAGTACGTGTAACACGCATCACGGCTTAGTATAATATTAGGAAAACTCAGGAAAAGTACGACTTGGCATTTAGTTACATTGGGCGGGAAAGATAACTAGTAGACGTGTGGGATACCCCCCTCCATGAGTCTTTATCCTTCGTACCATGCTCCTCTGAGATGGTCGATTGCAGAGCTACCCGTGTGTCCGGGGGCATATGACACATATACTAGCCAGTCAACACGATTGGTGAATTAAGTCAGCATATGTCAAGCCTACACATTCCCATGCGTACTACGAGATCTTTACTTGCATTTCACTTAGATGGTTAGCATCCTGTATTTATTTATTTATTCAGTATTTACATACCTGGCATGTTATTTTTCTGTATCTTGTTATGTCCCACTGAGGACCTGGTTTCCTTCCAGATTTAGACGAGGCCTTCTATCCCACGGTGTATGGTCCAGGACAAGAGACTAGGCATGCCACCGAGGAAGAACTAGAGGAGACACAATCAGAATCTACCTGATTCTAGGAGATGCTCTCTTGGCGATGGAGATGTTTTGCTAGATAGACGATACTCAGTCTATCCTGTTTTCTGTATTATTATTATATTTTATAGTGGGTTTGTTCCCACAAGATGTGTATTATGACATTTTCAAACTCAGCATTATATATATATATTCAGCACTATTTCCTGACATTTCTGTGGATGAGATAGACTTGCCTGTACTAGACTTGTAGTATTTTAGGACAGCGTAGCACGTTCCTTTGGGTCCATAAAAATAGATTAAATCCTTAGTGACGTGTCAGCTGGCCAATGCCACGTAGCCTAGTTCCTTACATTTTGGGACTGGGGCGTGATATGGTTTTAGTGGTGGCCCATGCAGGTCAAGTTTATTGCTAGTGGTATGATGACATGCCCAACAAGCCTGCCATAGGATAGAAATAATAGGACTCATCCACTCTGACTTCATTCATAAATTTTTTGCATCTTGCTTGATTATCAATCATTATTCCTTGTACTTTTCTAATTATTCTATCTTCTTCAGAAATATGGACATACCCGGAGGACATGCGATTGATGGGGCTGACCCAGCAACAGACCCCTCGCCCGATGTCCAGGGAACCCCATCCACCCCGAGAGACCCATCCCCGAGAGACCCATCCCCGAGAAGGATGCTGGTCTACCCGCCAACCCCGTACATCCACCAGAATCCTACCCAGACAGGAACACCAGCCCAGCATGAAGAACAAACCTCCCAGGCCCCAACACCGCAGGCGGAGACACCACTGCCTCCACCTCCCGCCTTCCCTGCCCAGATGCCTCAGCTTGAGGGACAAACTCAAATATTCCAGTTCCTCCAAGCTATGATGCAAACTCAGTGGCAGCAGACTGAAGCCCTGAGACAATCTCAGTGGCAACAGGCTGAGGCCTTGAGACAAACGTTGATGACGGCCTTGGAAAGAACGACTGCCCCAGCACCAGCACCTGTCCAACCAGTCGACACAGTCCGATGCTTCCGACAAATGAGCCCGAGAACCTTTAAGGGCAGCGAATCCCCAGAGGAGATCTCAGATTGGATCTCCAATACAGAAATGCTGCTAGAAGGCTCGCAACTTACCCCCGACCTATGGATGACCGCCGTGAGAGCTCAACTCTTTGGCAATGCCCATCACTGGTGGGAATCCATAGAGCGTAGCATCGGCAAAGATTAAACTTGGGAACAATTTTTGGATCACTTCAATGCCAAGTACTTCCCTGCAACAGTCCAAAATGCCCTATACTCCCAGTTCCTGCACCTGGAACAAGGGAACATGACTGTTGACGCCTACGACGCGGAGTTCAGCAGACTAAGTCGATTCGGTACTATCTTGATACCGAATGAGCTGGAGAAGGCCAAAAGATTCCACCACGGCCTCACCTGCGAGCTCCAGAGGTATACAACAATGCAGTCAAGGATCTCCTATGAGGAGGTTCTTACAGAAGCAAGGGTGCAAGAAGCTATTGGCCGAGGAGCTAGACGCTCTAATCCAACCTTCCCGGCCAAAAACCAGCAAGGAGCAGGAGGCCCTATCCGTCGTCCACAAAATCAGACGCAGCAGACGACGGGGCCCTACCAGAAAAAGGAGCTCCCAACTTGTCACTATTATGGCAAGAAGGGACATTATATCAAAGTCTGCAGAAAGAAGAACGGACTATGCATGATTTGTGGAGCTAGCCAACACATGGCGAGGGACTGCCCGCAACGCAGAGATACAGTACCTCAGAACAGGCAAAAATTAGGAACACCCGCCCAAATGATGCTACCCTCCACATCAGGAGGATATCAGAAGGGAGCATCCCTGTCCACCCAGGAGAGACAGTTCAAAGCCAGACAACAATCTGGAGGACAAAGGCATGGGCAAGCCTTTGCTTTAGCTGCAATTGCCGAAGAACCCGAAGGAGAAACCATCGCAGGTACCATTTTTGTTGCATTATTACCTGCAACCGTATTATTTGATTCCGGCGCTACCCTATCATTCATATGTAGTAGTTTCGTAGCCATGCACAAACTAATCACTTCCCCGCTAACCAAGTGCTGGAAAATTCTTACTGGAGGAGGTATTGTTCCAGTTACCAACATTATTGAAACATGCCCAGCATGAAGGGCAAACCTCCCAGGCCCCAACACCGCAGGCGGAGACACCACTGCCTCCACCTCCCGCCTTCCCTGTCCAGATGCCTCAGCTTGAGGGACAAACTCAAATATTCCAGTTCCTCCAAGCTATGATGCAAACTCAGTGGCAGCAGACTGAAGCCCTGAGACAATCTCAGTGGCAACAGACTGAGGCCTTGAGACAGACGTTGATGACGGCCTTGGAAAGAACGACTGCCCCAGCACCAGCACCTGTCCAACCAGTCGACACAGTCCGAGGCTTCCGATAAATGAGCCCGAGAACCTTTAAGGGCAGCGAATCCCCAGAGGAGATCTCAGATTGGATCTCCAATACAGAAATGCTGCTAGAAGGCTCGCAACTTACCCCCGACCTATGGATGACCGCCGTAAAAGCTCAACTCTTAGGCAATGTCCATCACCGGTGGGAATCCATAGAGCGTAGCATCGGCAAAGATCAAACTTGGGAACAATTTTTGGATCACTTCAATGCCAAGTACTTCCCTGCAACAGTCCAAAATGCCCTATACTCCCAGTTCCTGCACCTGGAACAAGGGAACATGACTGTTGACGCCTACGACGCGGAGTTCAGCAGACTAAGTCGATTCGGTACCATCTTGATACCGAATGAGCTGGAGAAGGCCAAAAGATTCCACCACGGCCTCACCTATGAGCTCCAGAGGTATACAACAACGCAGTCAAGGATCTCCTATGAGGAGGTTCTTACAGAAGCAAGGGTGCAAGAAGCTATTGGCCGAGGAGCTAGACGCTCTAATCCAATCTTCCCGGCCAAAAACCAGCAAGGAGCAGGAGGCCCTATCCGTCGTCCACAAAATCAGACGCAGCAGACGACGGGGCCCTACCAGAAGAAGGAGCTCCTGACTTGTCACTATTGTGGCAAGAAGGGACATTATATTAAAGACTGCAGAAAGAAGAACGGACTATGCATGATTTGTGGAGCTAGCCAACACATGGCGAGGGACTGCCCGCAACGCAGAGATGCAGTACCTCAGAACGGGCAGAAATCAGGAACACCCGCCCAAAAGATGCTACCCTCCACATCAGGAGGATATCAGAAGGGAGCACCCCTGGCCACCCAGGAGAGCCAGTTCAAAGCTAGACAATAATCTGGAGGACAAAGGCATGGGCAAGCCTTTGCTTTAGCTGCAATTGCCGAAGAACCCGAAGGAGAAACTATCGCAGGTACCATTTTTGTTGCATCATTACCTGCAACCGTATTATTTGATTCCGACGCTACCCTATCATTCATATCTAGTATTTTCGTAGCCATGCACAAACTAATCACTTCCCCGCTACCCAAGTGCTGGAAAATTCTTACTGGAGGAG
Organism: Iris macrosiphon; assembly: GCA_036927795.1. Lineage (NCBI taxonomy): Eukaryota > Viridiplantae > Streptophyta > Magnoliopsida > Asparagales > Iridaceae > Iris > Iris macrosiphon. Next base: position 124,809,919 of record JAYESA010000010.1, on the reverse strand, counting down.
GTATTGTTCCAGTTACCAACATTATTGAAACATGCCCGGTAGTTGTTTGTAGTATAGAGCTAAGAGCGCGATTTTTGGTACTCCCAATGCCAAATTTTGACGTCGTCTTAGGCATGGACTGGTTAATCCAGAACAATGCTATCCTAGACTGCCGAAAAGGTAGTATCACCTTTAGACCACCAGGAAACCCAGAGTTCGAATACGTACGAGGTACCATCGAGCAAGGAGTAGGCCAGACTCCTAGAGTTTAAATGGCGATGGAGATAGAACCCCCAGCACTCATTGCAGAATTCGAAGACGTATTCCCAGAGGAATTGCCAGGCCTACAGCCTGACAGAGAAGTAGAGTTCACTATTGAGCTGATACCCGGAGCTGCACCGGTATCCTCAAATGTGTACCGACTGGCGAAGAAGGAACTTAACGAGCTGAAGCTGCAACTCGAAGAATTGCAAATCAAGGGATTTGTTCCTCCTAGTGCATCACCCTGGGGAGCACCAGTGTTGTTTGTACCAAAGAAGGACGGAACATATCGCATGTGTATTGATTACAGAGCCCTCAACGCTTTGACAATAAAAAAACAAGTACCCCTTGTCGCGAATTGACGATCTTTTCGACCAACTGACGGGAGCTGTAGTATTCTCAAAAATAGACTTGAGATCTGGCTATCATCAAGTCAAGGTACGGCGAGAAAACATTCCAAAGACAGCATTCAGGACTCACTATGGTCATTACGAGTTCCTGGTGATGCCTTTTGGACTGACTAATGCACCAGCCGTATTCATGAACCTGATGAACAGAGTCTTCCACCAATATCTGGACCAGTTCGTGGTAGTCTTCATCGACGACATCTTGGTGTATTCAAAAAGCCACGAGGAGCACGAAGAGCACTTAAGACTAGTGCTAGAGACGCTGAGACGTGAGAGCCTTTATGCTAAATTAAGCAAGTGCGAGTTCTTCCTTGATCGTGTCACTTTTCTGGGATACGTGATCACAGGAGAAGGCATCTCGGTGGACCCAGCAAAGATCTCATCTGTGGAGACATGGCCAACCCCGACCAACGTCTCAGAGGTGAGAAGCTTTCTAGGACTTGCCGGATATTATCGGAGGTTCGTAGAAAACTTTGCAAGAATCGCGGAGCCAATTACCCGTCTTATCCACAAGGATCAGGAGTTCATCTGGTCTGAGGAATGCCAGACAACTTTCGATGAGTTGAAAAAGCGTCTGACTACTGCCCCCATCTTGACCATACCATCTGGATCCGGAGGTTTCGTAATCTATAGCGATGCATCCGAAAAAGGATTGGTTTGTGTCTTAATGCAACATGGGAATATTGTAGCTTATGCCTCAAGACAACTGAGGACTCATAAGAAGAATTACCCCACTCACGACTTGGAGCTTGCCGCAGTCATCTTTGCCCTGAAGCTATGGAGACATTATCTATACGGCGAACGAGTGGAGATTTTCACCGATCACAAGAGCCTAAAATATGTCTACACTCAGAAAGACTTAAACCTGAGACAAAGACGATGGCTCGAAGTGATGACGGATTTTGAGATCGATCTGCAATACCATCCAGGAAAGGCTAATGTAGTAGCTGATGCACTAAGCAGAAGACCCTCGGCATTCTTTATGATCACCCAACCAGGTCTATTAAGATATCTAGAAAAGTTGGGTATAAAAGTCATTATGCCAGGAATTGACGGCCAATTATCAAACTACCAGCTACAATCAACATTAGTCGAAAGAATCAAAGCTGCTCTACCAACAGATGCAAGATTCTAGAGGCTTCGACAAAGAATAGAGGCTGGAATCCAGACAGGATATCGCATACACGAAGATGGGATTCTAAGATGTGGAGAACGTCTTTATGTTCCAAATGAAGAACTTCGTGAGGAGCTGATGTCAGAAGCTCATAGCTCAACATACTCTATACATCCTGGAGGCACAAAGATGTACAGAGATCTATGACAATACTACTGGTGGCATGGAATGAAGCGAGAGATAGCGCGCTTTGTGACAAAGTGCCTAGTGTGTCAGCAAGTCAAGGCTGAACATCAGAGATCAGCAGGTCTACTTCAACCCCTCCCAATACCCGAATGGAAATGGGAACACATTACGATGGACTTTGTTATGGGCTTCCCAAGAAGTCCCAGTGGTCGTAATGCTGTATGGGTGATCGTAGATAGACTCACAAAGGTTGCACATTTCTTACCTTTCAGAGTCGGACAATCTACCGAAGTCTTGGCGGACATGTACATGAAGGAGATAGTGCGTCTGCACGGAGTACCAGTCAGCATAGTGTCTGACAGAGATACGAGTTTTACATCTTACTTTTGGCAAAGTATGCAAGAAAGTCTTGGTACTCGCCTTAAGTTCAGCACCTCGTACCACCCGCAGACAGATGTCCAATCAGAACGCACCATCCAGACACTTGAAGATATGATGAGAGCCTGCATGCTTGATTTCAGCGGATCATGGGAAGATCATTTGCACCTGGTGGAGTTTTCCTACAACAATAGCTATCAAGCGAGCATTCAAATGGCTCCCTTTGAAGCATTGTATGGCAGAAAATGTCGTTCCCCAGTATGCTGGAGTGATGTTGGCGAAAGACAGATCTTGGGATCAGAATTAGTTGTTCGTACGGTGGAGAAAGTAAAGAAGATACAAGGACACCTACGAGCTGCACAAGACAGACAGAAGCACTGGGCCAATGTTCATCGACGACCTCTAGAGTTCCAAGTGGGAGAGCATGTGTTCTTAAAAATCTCACCCACCCGAGGTACTATCAGATTTGGAGGAAGAGGAAAGCTGAGTCCAAGGTACATTGGACCCTTCGATGTACTAGAACGCATCGGAGAAGTTGCCTACAAGCTAGCCTTACGTCAGACCTTGGAAGGAGTACATGACGTCTTCCATGTATCTCAGCTGAGGAGGTACATTCCAGACCCGAGTCATGTACTGGACCATTCAGAGATCACCATCGGCCCAAGCCTATCGTACCAGGAGGAACCTGTAGAGATCCTAGATCGTAGCGAGAAGGTGTTGCGAGGCCAGACTATCCCTCTAGTTCGTGTTGCATGGAGGCATCATGCACTAGGTGAATCAACCTGGGAACGAGAGGAGGATATTCGACAGTGTTTTCCCCATCTATTTCCAAACCAGGGTATGTCCTAATATTTTAAATCAATCTTTCTTTCTCATCATATGTCTGTTTTTATTTCGAGGACAAAATATTCTAAGGAGGGTAGATTGTAAACTCCTACGACCAGATTTCAGTAATTTAGGATAAATTTTAGCTAATTAGAATTTCTATAACTTTTTAAATTTTATTTTGTTTACATATCCTATTGATTGTGCACCTGTACCTCATATAATTAATTAGAGCATTGCACTAACTGTTTTTCCCAAACAAAATTCACATACCTGCCCTAGACATGTTAGACTAATTTCCAGAATTTTGTGCAACTCCCAGATGCTTTATTTTGAGCCTCGTTTGAGATGCACAAATATCGTTACAAAAGGCAGTATTTATTTTCTATTTTATTTCTTGCTCTTTACCCATCTCTGTACCCCTAGAGATTGAGGACCAACAAACACATGTTTTACCCAAACAAAAATACGATAATATTCTACTTTGAATATACTGCAATTAGTATATTGACACCGTAGAAAAATTATGGCCCAACCTGCCTCTAAATAAATAGAGAACACCGTGCGCAGTATTTATTAAATAATAAATACGATGACCCATATCACCGAGAAATCAGGCCTTGCCCCTGTCCAGACTCACCCCCACCCCCTCAGGACCCTCCCACAGCTTTTCCCTCTCAATTCTGAGCATTTTAGTATTTTCTGGGAACAGGGTATTTTATCAGACAAATTGCGTAATTATGCAAAATACCAATTTTGGGACCTAATTGCAATTTAGGAAATTTCAGGGGTTTTTCTGCAAAATTCCCTGTGAGGTGTCACCTCCCTATTGGTTGGTGAACATGGACCGTCCACGTGTCATGTGGGACCCACAAAATATCAGAAAAATATCTAAAAAACCAAATTACCTAAATACCCTTGAACTTCCCCTTATTTACACTCTATGTTATTGCCCTAAACCCTATAAATACAGCCCCTCCCCCACCCTCATTCCGACCTCACACCACCACCACCACGGTCACCCTCCGCCCACCGGACCACCGCCGAACCCGTCGCCACTTCCCTCCCCTTCCCTCCGACCACTGCCACCCCCCTCCGGCCACCTCCTCCGCCGCCCTGAGCCCCCACAGCATCATCCCGACCACCACCCCACAACCGACTTCACCACCCGACCACCCCCAGTGCCACCCTCCGCCACCGTGCACCACCACCACCACCACCACTCGACTCGCCCCGACCTCCTCTACCAGACCACAACCCTCTCACCGCCCCACGACCTCCCCTCCGGCCGCTCTCACCCCCGCAGCTCTGCCACACCCCTAACCCTAACTGCTGCCCCCTCCCCTCCGAACACCTCCAGCCACCACCACCGCCACCGTAGACCCCCACCACCACTACCAACCTCACCGCCACCCTCTCCTCCGTCGAACCCCCACCCTGTACCGCCGCCTCCTCCGCCGCAGCCGCCGCCACAGCTGCTACAAGCTGCTGTTGCTGCTGCTGTTACTGGCAGCAACCGTTGCTGCCGCCGCTCCTCCGGCCAGCCACCGCCACCACAGACGCCGTCCTCCCGCCGGCGATGACGCCTGGGTCCCCCCCTGTCAGTAGGTATACCCCCCAACCCTCTCTATACGTATATACGTATATTTAAGTATATGTATGTATATATGTATATATCTATGTATATATATGTATATATATTAATATATATATATATATTAATATATACTATTATATGTAATTAATATTAATATTATAAATACTGTAAATATACAGTATATACATATGATTTACGTTCTGCATTTTTATTTTTATTATTTATATATATATATATATATATATATATATATATATATATATATATATATATATATATATATATATATATATATATATATATATATATATCTAAGTATATATCTAAGTATATATATATATATATATATATATAATTATATAATTATATATATATTACTATATATATATTAAATACAGTATATTATACAGTATAATAAATATGTATTATTTATTTATGCATTTTTATTTTCTGTTATTTAATTATTATATATATATATGTAATATATATATATATAATTCCTTTTCTTCTTATATATATATGTATGTATATCTATGCATATATATAATTATATATATAATTATATATATTACTATATATATAATATATATTAAATACAGTATATTATATACGTATATATATATTATGTATTTATGCATCTTTTAAATTCTATTTTTATTTATTTATTTATTTCTTATTTATGTAATATATAGGTAAGTATATATATATATGTATATATATACTTATATATATGTATTATATATATATATTTTATATATATATATAAAATTATTATTATTATTATTATTACTATATACATTATGTATATATATATATATATATAAAGTATATATATATATATTGTATTATACATATATATTTTTCTTTCTTTCTTATATATATATATATATATATATATATATATATATATATATATATTTATGTTTAGCATTTATTATATATATACATATATTATTTATGTATATATATACATATGCCTTTCAATTTTATTTATTACTATACACTAATAAATATGTATGTATATATATATTTCAATTCTTGCACTTTTTCCTTTTCTTTTATCTATATGTAAATATGTAAACCTATATATATTTATATCTATATATCTATCTATATTTAATTTCTGCATTTTTTTCTTCTTTTATATATATATATATATATATATATATATATGAAAATATATATATCTATATATATATATATATATATATATATATATATATATATATATATATATATATATATATCTATATATATATATATATATATATATATATATGTATATATTACTTATATATCAATTTATATATATATATTATATGTATATATATGTATACCTTCTCATTTTTTTTCTTTATATATATATATGATTTATATATGTATATATATATTATTATTATATCATATAAATATATATATATGTGTATCTTTTTCCTGTATTTCCCTTTCCTATATATATATGTAAACATATATGTGCATATATGTATACCTATTATATATATGCTATATACATATAAATATTATATCTATAGGTATGTATATACTATATATATACCCAATATATGACTATATATATTATATATATATATTTTTACCTAAATATATATATGCTAATATATTATGTACCCTTTTATTTAATTGGTATTTACAAGACCTGTAACGTCTTAAACAGAAAACATCTCCAGCACAGTCAGTGACCCCCTGTCACAAGGACCCTCAGTCTTGACAGTGGGATCAGATTTCCAACACAATCAGGAAGTAGGCAAGTATACCTTGCCAAGTTACTGTCTAAATTCAAATACTGTTATATGCTATGTTTTTCCTGAATTTCATATAACTGTGAGTACCTGAGATTGCCTCAGGAACAGTCAACAGATACGTTGACTTGTAGCTTAATTAACTTAGTCTTTTCAGACCACCAACATTTGTGAGGGTATCCTAATATTCTCCTAGACCCTATCACGGGAACACGCAACATGGTTGCAATACATATTGGGATGCGAGCTGCGTATTTGATTAGCTACCAGTACGTGTGACACGCATCACGGCTTAGTATAATATCAAAAAAACTCAGAAAAAGTACGACTTGGCATTTAGTTACATTGGGCAGGAAAGATAACTAGTAGACGTGTGGGACACCCCCCTCCATGAGTCTTTATCCTTCGTACCATGCTCCTCGGAGATGGTCGATTGCAGAGCTACCCGTGTGTCCGGGGGCATATGACACATATACTAGCCAGTCAACACGATTGGTGAATTAAGTCAGCATATGTCAAGCCTACACATTCCCATGCGTACTATGAGATCTTTACTTGTATTTCACTTAGATGGTTAGCATCCTGTATTTATTTATTTATTCAGTATTTACATACCTGGCATGTTATTTTTCTGTATCTTGTTATGTCCCACTGAGGACCTGGTTCCCTTCCAGATTTAGACGAGGCCTTCTATCCCACGGTGTGTGGTCCAGGACAAGAGACTAGGCATGCCACCGAGGAAGAACTAGAGGAGACACCATCAGAATCTACCTGATTCTAGGAGATGCTCTCTTGGCGATGGAGATGTTTTGCTAGATAGACGATACTCAGTCTATCCTATTTTCTGTATTATTATTATATTTTATAGTGGGTTTGTTCCCACAAGATGTGTATTATGATATTTTCAGACTCAGCATTATATATATATTCAGCACTATTTCCTGACATTTCTGTGGATGAGATAGACTTGCCTGTACTAGACTTGTAGTATTTTAGGACAGCGTAGCACGTTCCTTTGGGTCCATAAAAATGGATTAAATCCTTAGTGACGTGTCAGCTGGCCAATGCCACGTGGCCTAGTTCCTTACATTTTGGGACTGGACGTGACAAAAATACTTAAAATTGGAGACTGTTGGAAATTGGACACGTTAAAGGAGGCTATATTGCTTTAGCTAAGGATTCTCTTTCGCTTCTGTCTTATAAGTTGATTACCGGAGGGGAGGGCGATCAGATCAGGTTTGAGTCAAAGATTACAAAAAACCTGGGATAAAATCAGACACCGGTCCTAAATAATTGAGGCCCCTATGCGAATGTCAAAATGTTGCCCCAAATTTATTTATTCGTATTTTTAGAAGTATTATTCTCTGTCTTTACCAAAATATCTGGATATGTTCTTGATTGTATATTATAACTGAATCTATAGATAGTTACTAAGTAAAATAACCAGAGCTCAAATTATCTATATTCAAGCATATTATATAGTATAATAAAGATATTTTAGATAGAAGGCGTAATGACCGTTAAATTATATAAATAAAACTAGGCATGCACATCAATGTTTCTTAAATAAAGACTAGGCCCACATATCCAAATTCCTAAATTAAATAAATAAAATAAATTTGATCATTATTGTAGAAAATAAAACTCATGTCAGATCTTTATTGTAAAAAATTAATTCATCTAAAAATTGAATCGCTTAAAGATGATAGACAACATACCGGTTAGAGCAAGATCTTTGATAAATACTAACTTTTTTGTATGATTATAAATATGAGTCTTAGAGTCGGTAGGAAATATGGATTTAAGAATTGGAGGTATTGTACGGATCGTAGAGTCTAGGATTGAGGAAGAAATATGATGACTTAAATTATAAAACTGACCATAAAATATATATATATATATATATATATATAAATATTATATATATTATATATATATATATATATATATATATATATATATATATATATATATATATATATATATATATATATATATATGAGACCCCCCAAAATTGGAGGCCCTGTGCGACCGCACTTTGGCGCGGCCCCAACTGTGAGACTCATCTCACAGTATTCGTATTTTATGCGGATACGTATTTTTGTTCTAGTTATTGTATTTTATTAGGTCTCGAGTAATCTCCGAAATTCTCAAAATTAAAACTTTACTACCTGACTGGTATACCGCCGATATTGTAAGCCCCCTGATTTTTTAATTTATTTTTAAAATATTTTTCCAATGTTTCTGTAATTTTTGGAATTAAAGCTAGGGAATTTTGTGATTTAATGATTTTTAGTTAATATTAAAATATTATAAAAATAATATTTTATGGTGTAAAATGGAAAACCGGACATAGGGTAATTTTCTGCGAATTTATTGGACTCCGGAATCATTTTTAAAGCCCTAGAAACTATTGAAGAATTAAACCGAATTAAAGCCGTGGCAAACACCCAACATCACCAGGAGAGCCGAAGCCCAAGCCCAAGCCCAAGGAGCATTGACCCAGCCCAAATCCTAGGTCAAACCCAAGTCCAAATCCTACACGTATAAATATACAATTTTATTTCTTTTTCTTTTTTCTAGGTTGAACCAAAAAAAGAAATTCCAAATCCCAAAACCTAAAATAGAGTTCAGCCGACTCCTACTGTAAACCCCCTGAATTTCCAAATTATTAAATCTTGGATTTTTTCCCAATTTTCTGGAATTTTCTGTGAATCTTCTGTAATTAAAATCAAGGTTTTTGATTAATAAATGATTTTTAAATGGCAATAAATAATATTAAAATATTGTGAAAATATTATTTTTGAGTGTAAAATGGAAAACTGGACTTAGGACAATTTTTCTGGAATTTATCGGACCCCGGACCTATTTTTAAATGCCTAAAAAGTATTTATTTATTTAATTAATTATTTATTAAATTAATTACTGATTTTATTATTATTAATTATTATTATTAATATTTTTATTTACCCAGTCCGGCCCATTAGCCCGCGGCCCACGGACACCGGCCCATTCCCCCGAACCCGGCCCAACTCCCTTGCGGGTCGGGTCGGATCCGCCAGACCCGACCCGAACCCGCTACCGACCCGCCCCTCTCTCTCCCCCACGACTCCCTCTCTCCCCGTGCCCGCCGCGTCCGGCGCCGCGTCCGGCGCCGCTCCGCCCGCAACCGCTCCGCCCGCTCCGCAACCGCCCCGCCCATCCCGGCCACCCCTTCGGCCACGACCCTCCGCCCCCAGCCTATTTAAACCCTCCCCGCCCCCTGCCGTCGATCCCCCTCGACCACCACCGCGCCGCCCGTCCTCCTCCGCGGCCAGCCGCCCACGCCGCCCTCTCCGCCGACGCCACCGGACCTCGCCGCTCCCTCCTTCTCCTCCCCTCCGTCTCCGGCGACGGCAGCTCGACAGCAGCAGCGGCGAGCAGCAGCGAGCAGTCCCCGGCCGCCGGCGAGCCTCCGCCGCCTCCCAGCGCGCCGCCACCGCTGCCCCCGGGCCCTCCGCCGCAGCCCAGCCCCCAACGCCGCCGTCTCCGCCGCGTGGCCGCCGGAGCTCAGCCGATCCCCAAAACCCTAACCCTAAATCCCCTTTTTTCGTGTCGTGTCCGACATGACACGGACACGGCTCGACCCTGTTTTCGGGTCCCCTTCAGGTATGTGTAACTTTCGCCTCGTAGCTCCGTTTTCAATTCTGCAAATTGCGTTGTGAAGCCTGTATGACCCTCTCGGTGTTCGGACAAACTGTTCGGGACATCGCGTCCTGTGGTGATCGCACACCGCGATCCAAAAACAGGAAAAACCAGACCCCGTTTCACCCTAACTTAGTGTACACTCGTCAGATCGAGACGAAACTGGCGCCATCGGACTCGTAGCGATACGCTGGTCCTGTGGGTCAAGTTTGGTTCGATTCTGAGAACGTTGACGAAATCGCGTGTCGTGGGCCCCACAGGCCCCGCTCGACGGGCGATTTTGTGTTCGGCTCATCGGAATCCAAATCGGGAAGTTCCGTTGAGTTCGTATCAGCGTTCCTGACCTGTTGACACTAAGTTTGGTGAATTTGGAGACCTTTGACCTGGACACGTTTTTCGGTGCAAAGCGGGCCCAACGGCGGACCCCGTTTTGACCCGAAACTGCCGTTTTTGCCCTTGTCTCCAAATTGGACCCAAGGACAGGCGTTTCTAGCTATTTGATATCTTCTGAGCATGATGGTAATGTCTATTTCAGCTTTTGGACTCATCTCTGGAACTTCCCCTAGAACCAATTAATCGGATCCAAACAACAGGCAAGTACCTGCACTTCAAGTTAATCTTTATATTGTGATAATTAAATTCCCTGCTCTACTAGTACCCTTGCTGATTACACGTAGTGTTAGAATACTGTATTTCATGTCTTGAATAATGGAATTCATGTCTTGTTATCGTGTCGGGTGGGAGAATACTGAAAGGCATGTAGTTTACCCTGACTCCTGTCGTGAATAATAGCTGTTGGTACACGACTGTCCATCAGCCGGATCTCGATTTTCCGTGCTTAATAGCCGTCTATGACGGCCGGTTTAACCCTATAAACCCCTGCATGCCAACTAGGTATTCTAAATACACAAGTTCACACACCTAGTTTCTAGTCTTGTTATATTTCCTGCTTATTGTCGTAGTTCATTCCTGTCTCATTTATTTCCTGCTTTTCTCATATTCCTGCTTATAACATTAAACTCTGAAATATTGATGTTTCCTTTATGCAATGTTCTCAATATGATACTCAACTTAATTGTCATAAATATTTAGTTTAATCTTGTTGTGCACTGTGTACTTTGCTCCTTTCCTGACTGGATCCGTTGTTTAGGTGATGATGAGAACTTTGCCCTACCTATTGTGAACCATATGACGTAGCAGGTGACACAGTTGAGAAGCCGGTTCCCACTCAGGAGACCACCTCTGAGGAGTAGTAGCCAGTTAGCTAGTTTTCCCTTTTCAGCTCAGTGCTCGGGTTTGTCCCCGATTTATCTTCTGGCTTTGTATTAATTGTGGATTTGATTATCACAGATTAAATATTATGAAATCCAAGCATTCTTATTCCTGTGATTATCTTTGCTTGTTTATTATTGTGGATGAGATAGATAGTTGTTGATCCCAGAAAATGACCTAGACAGCGTACTACCGCCGACTCTGCGGCGTAGGCTGGACGTGCCCACGCACTCGTGCCCGAATATCCGGGTGCGGGTCGTGACACGTTTTTGTGGTGGCCCATGCAGGTCAACGACTAAATTGTTCGGTTTCAACTTAGGGACCGAACAGGCCTGCAATAAGATTGAGGATTTTAGGAAAAGCTCATCCACTTGATTGAATCGTTCTTGATATTCATATCGACTTCGAATCATTTTATTGACTTGCATCCTGCCTTGATTCCTGTGCGCCTTTATCGTTTATTTTTGGATGCAGAGTAAAAGATCTACCAGCAGGCGACGAGGTTCCTACAAGATCACCACGAGATGCTCTACCAGCATAACCGTGGAGAACGCGCAGACTCTTGGAGCAGCTAATGCGCGTAAGTGATTTCTTTTAGCTGCCTTTCTATTATTGTTTAGCTCGCGCCTAGTGGTTCGTGACCCCAGCCCCAACCTAGAAAATTTTAAACTTGCTAATAACCTGCTATGCTTTTATAACTGATAACTGTAGAGTTTGTAGAATCTTCTGTGCTTATTATAGGTTGTTTTGTGAACTTAAATAATTTGTACCCTCTTTTCATCATCATCTAGCGCACTTAATTTTGATGTACTCGACTTATGCTGCTATTCTATAGCCTAGTTTTGCAAGCTTACTCTTTATCGAGCTTGTTCATGACATATGTATTAGTGGGTCGACACACTAATACGATTGTCTATTCAGAATCAGTGTATTACGGTCTGATCAGCCTTAGTACATTTTGATTCGCTCTTCGCACTACTTTACGTGGATTGAGATATATAGTTGACTAGTATACCTGCCCTAGACATGTCTGAGTATAACTGTATAAATACAAGCATGTGAATAGGAATTTCCAAGATAGGATTCAATCCACAATCGCTTGACAATTCCCACCTGGATTCTTTAAACGTCTTGACCCCGATAGTTCTATTCTATCACCCCACCCTTGAACACTGTATTATTGATTCTCGTCTTCCCTTATTTTGGAAAGACGAAATCTCGTGCTTGGTATAAGTTGGTACATAGATAGTACTAGATATGCCACAGAGGCCGATCACATACTTGAGGATTAAACTTTCGTAATCGAGGACATATCATATGTGATATGATCGGCGTTTAAGTTTCGAGGACTGAATGACATGAGTAACCATATTAAGGAGTATTTTCTTAAGGCATATAGTCTATTGTGATGTATGGGTAAATTCTAAGTTGGGTAGCAGTGTAATTATTAACTCAAGATAAAATTGTGACCGAGAAGATTAGATTGGAAGAGGTTCAAGCCATTCTCATTTTGAAATTTAGAGGAGTGACTAAGATAATTAATGAATTGATATCAATAGTTATATCTCAAGTACATGGTTTAAATCTTGAAATAATGAAAGTAAAATCGTCAATTTAAATTTAGAGGGTATTATGATTCAGACTTGAACATTGGTGGGCTACATTTAAATTATTTTTCAACTTGATGATTTGAGTTAAGGATTAAAATTGGATGGTTGGACCACCTAGTTAGAATATTGAGGGTGTGAATGGAATTTAAAGAGTTGAAGCATACAATTGTGAATAGGAATACTGTCGGACTTGAATCACTTCTAGAGGAATTTATGATAATTAGAGGCAAAGTCAGGTGCAAATCTTGAAAATGCTATATGGACTTAATCTAAAATCTGCCTGTGGATAATTTGAGGAAGTAAGAAGTAATAACCCTAGGTGAATCTTGCTTGGAATAGTAGTCGTCTTAACCTTGAAGTGATTGCAGTGGACATGATCAGGAATTAACCATCGCAAGGAGATTTCGATTGAATTGCCTTATGTACATGAAGGATTATCAGAGTATGGCTTAATTTTAAATTTCGAGGACGAAATTTTTGTAAGTTGGGTAGGTTGTAAACCCCCTGAATTTCCAAATTATTAAATCTTGGATTTTTTCCCAATTTTCTGGAATTTTCTGTGAATCTTCTGTAATTAAAATCAAGGTTTTTGATTAATAAATGATTTTTAAATGGCAATAAATAATATTAAAATATTGTGAAAATATTATTTTTGAGTGTAAAATGGAAAACTGGACTTAGGACAATTTTTCTGGAATTTATCGGACCCCGGACCTATTTTTAAATGCCTAAAAAGTATTTATTTATTTAATTAATTATTTATTAAATTAATTACTGATTTTATTATTATTAATTATTATTATTAATATTTTTATTTACCCAGTCCGGCCCATTAGCCCGCGGCCCACGGACACCGGCCCATTCCCCCGAACCCGGCCCAACTCCCTTGCGGGTCGGGTCGGATCCGCCAGACCCGACCCGAACCCGCTACCGACCCGCCCCTCTCTCTCCCCCACGACTCCCTCTCTCCCCGTGCCCGCCGCGTCCGGCGCCGCGTCCGGCGCCGCTCCGCCCGCAACCGCTCCGCCCGCTCCGCAACCGCCCCGCCCATCCCGGCCACCCCTTCGGCCACGACCCTCCGCCCCCAGCCTATTTAAACCCTCCCCGCCCCCTGCCGTCGATCCCCCTCGACCACCACCGCTCCACCACCGCGCCGCCCGTCCTCCTCCGCGGCCAGCCGCCCACGCCGCCCTCTCCGCCGACGCCACCGGACCTCGCCGCTCCCTCCTTCTCCTCCCCTCCGTCTCCGGCGACGGCAGCTCGACAGCAGCAGCGGCGAGCAGCAGCGAGCAGTCCCCGGCCGCCGGCGAGCCTCCGCCGCCTCCCAGCGCGCCGCCACCGCTGCCCCCGGGCCCTCCGCCGCAGCCCAGCCCCCAACGCCGCCGTCTCCGCCGCGTGGCCGCCGGAGCTCAGCCGATCCCCAAAACCCTAACCCTAAATCCCCTTTTTTCGTGTCGTGTCCGACACGACACGGACACGGCTCGACCCTGTTTTCGGGTCCCCTTCAGGTATGTGTAACTTTCGCCTCGTAGCTCCGTTTTCAATTCTGCAAATTGCGTTGTGAAGCCTGTATGACCCTCTCGGTGTTCGGACAAACTGTTCGGGACATCGCGTCCTGTGGTGATCGCACACCGCGATCCAAAAACAGGAAAAACCAGACCCCGTTTCACCCTAACTTAGTGTACACTCGTCAGATCGAGACGAAACTGGCGCCATCGGACTCGTAGCGATACGCTGGTCCTGTGGGTCAAGTTTGGTTCGATTCTGAGAACGTTGACGAAATCGCGTGTCGTGGGCCCCACAGGCCCCGCTCGACGGGCGATTTTGTGTTCGGCTCATCGGAATCCAAATCGGGAAGTTCCGTTGAGTTCGTATCAGCGTTCCTGACCTGTTGACACTAAGTTTGGTGAATTTGGAGACCTTTGACCTGGACACGTTTTTCGGTGCAAAGCGGGCCCAACGGCGGACCCCGTTTTGACCCGAAACTGCCGTTTTTGCCCTTGTCTCCAAATTGGACCCAAGGACAGGCGTTTCTAGCTATTTGATATCTTCTGAGCATGATGGTAATGTCTATTTCAGCTTTTGGACTCATCTCTGGAACTTCCCCTAGAACCAATTAATCGGATCCAAACAACAGGCAAGTACCTGCACTTCAAGTTAATCTTTATATTGTGATAATTAAATTCCCTGCTCTACTAGTACCCTTGCTGATTACACGTAGTGTTAGAATACTGTATTTCATGTCTTGAATAATGGAATTCATGTCTTGTTATCGTGTCGGGTGGGAGAATACTGAAAGGCATGTAGTTTACCCTGACTCCTGTCGTGAATAATAGCTGTTGGTACACGACTGTCCATCAGCCGGATCTCGATTTTCCGTGCTTAATAGCCGTCTATGACGGCCGGTTTAACCCTATAAACCCCTGCATGCCAACTAGGTATTCTAAATACACAAGTTCACACACCTAGTTTCTAGTCTTGTTATATTTCCTGCTTATTGTCGTAGTTCATTCCTGTCTCATTTATTTCCTGCTTTTCTCATATTCCTGCTTATAACATTAAACTCTGAAATATTGATGTTTCCTTTATGCAATGTTCTCAATATGATACTCAACTTAATTGTCATAAATATTTAGTTTAATCTTGTTGTGCACTGTGTACTTTGCTCCTTTCCTGACTGGATCCGTTGTTTAGGTGATGATGAGAACTTTGCCCTACCTATTGTGAACCATATGACGTAGCAGGTGACACAGTTGAGAAGCCGGTTCCCACTCAGGAGACCACCTCTGAGGAGTAGTAGCCAGTTAGCTAGTTTTCCCTTTTCAGCTCAGTGCTCGGGTTTGTCCCCGATTTATCTTCTGGCTTTGTATTAATTGTGGATTTGATTATCACAGATTAAATATTATGAAATCCAAGCATTCTTATTCCTGTGATTATCTTTGCTTGTTTATTATTGTGGATGAGATAGATAGTTGTTGATCCCAGAAAATGACCTAGACAGCGTACTACCGCCGACTCTGCGGCGTAGGCTGGACGTGCCCACGCACTCGTGCCCGAATATCCGGGTGCGGGTCGTGACACCTACTCTTCTCCCCTGGCCTCCACCCTCTTCCTCCTCTTCTCCGCTCCATCAAAACCCTAGCCGAGTCCACCGACAGGTCTCTTCCTCCTTCACCCTCTGCTCTCCACCGGCCGGTTGAGTCCCTCCGCCGTGGCGACTGGGTCAAGCATCTGCGGCGCCGGCTTAGAGGACGCCGCCGACCTACTGCCGACTTGACCGCCCCCCCCCCCGAGGCGGCTCCGGCTACAGCCCGTCGACCCCACGGCGGCTCCACAGCAGCCGACCGACGGTGCCTCTTCCCCCGCGCGACCTGAGCAGCAGCCCGCTGACCGGACTGAGCATCGACCCCGCGGCTGTCCTCCGACCAGCCGTGTATCTATCCCGACAGTGCCGACCTTCCTGTTGGACCCGCTGTGTGTTACCCGATGGCGCAGACCTTCCCGATGGATTGGAAAGCGACTCCACAGCCCGACGTGGCTGTGAACTTTTCCTCGACGCCGACTATGCGACTCCGGCGACTGTGCACGGCCGGCCTCCTCCCTGTCCAGCTCACTTTCACCACCAACCACTCCGCAATACCTGAACGCCGCCGCTGCCCTAACCCCGAACACGGCCAATGCGGACCCAGCAACATCCCGGACACGGCAGATTCGGACCAGGACACGAAACAACGTCTCGGACACGTGAAACTCAGATTCACGGAGCCCTGTTCAGGTAGTATTTTCTCTCTCCTCGTAACTCTGTTTTCAATTCGTCTGTTGCAACGCGTAGACTGTATAACCCTCTCGGTGCCCGTACAACCCGCTCGGTGCATCGCGTCCTGTGGTGATCGCAAACCGCGATCCAAAAACAGGAGAAATAACGCCATGTTTCACCCCGGAACTGAGTACGTCCCGCCAAACGGGACAACTTGGTCACACGCGGTCTTTACCAAAATGTGCGCGTCATTGATACGTACGTGTGGGATTTCACAGAAGTCGATTCGGATGTGCGTGCACACCGGAATCAACGCGTATCCGCCGACACCATCCCGTATCCGTCCTTTCTAGAATACGCTGTAACTTTGTGTACACACGTCAAATCGAGACGAAACTTATGCCATCGGACTCGTAGCAATACGCTGGTCCTGTGACCCAAGTTTGGTCCGATTCTGAGAACGTTGACAAAATCGCGTATCGTGGGCCCTAGAGGCTCCACTTGACGGGTGATTTTGTGATCGGCTCATCGGAATCTAATTCTGGAAGTTTCGTTGGATTCGTATCATCGTTCCTGACTTGTAGATACTGAGTTTGAGGAATTTGGAGACCTTTGACCCTGACCCGCTTTTCGGTGCAAAGTGGCCCACATGTGGACCCCGCTTTGGCCCAAAAATGTTATTTTTGCCCCTGTATCCAAATTGGACGTAAGGACAAGCGTTTCTAGCTATTTGATATCTTCTGAGACTGTTGGTGATGTTTATAACAGCTTTTGGAGGAGTACCCACAGGATCCGCTGATACCGGGACGACTGTTGATATTCAAACATCAGGCAAGTGTACCTTGCCAAACTCTGCAGTATTGTTACATATTTTCCTTGCTTCACTTATATTGCTGTGCATGCTTAACCTAGGACCGTGTGACGTACTTAGCGTCCGATTATCAGTCGGGTGCCGACACCGTACACTGTGTTGTGTATTGTCATCTAGAGATGGATACTCGTGACACTTGATTTTTCTCGTACTTGTCTTACCAAGTACACTATGACCCAGGACACTGGACACTGTTCATGAGACAGGATATTCTCGAGATATTCGTGGTGATTTTGTATAGGATACAGGACTTGACAGAGATACTATATTCTTAGATACATTATGACTTGTTGCATTAGCTATGATCCCGCTTGACATGGACATAAGACGTTATGGTCATGATATGCGTGGTTACATTGGGTGGGGAGAGACACACAGGCTACAGGCTGTTTCTATATATATATCTTCTACTATTGTGAGGCCGTAGACTCTCGTGGCAGAGTTAGGCACATTACGTGTTTATTACCGCTACCGGCTCCACGACACAGAGCTTGTAGTGGCTCAGCCTGAGTACTCGTGCTGCTCTCACTTGCATTTTCACTTAGATGGTTACTTATTTGCCCTATTTATTTTATTATCTACTGTACTGCATTTATTTTGGCATGAGCTTTCTTGTACCTTGCTATGTCCCCTGAGGACCTGGATCCGGATTATGTCCCCAGGATTTGCAGATGAGATCTATCCCGAGGTATACGGGACCGCAGCAGGAGCTGATCCAGGAGCTGTACCGCCATCCGAGGATGAGGTGTTAGCCGAAGACTTTTCTTGAGCATCCATGTTCATGCTCAGTATTTATTTATTTATTTCAGTCATTACTCTTCTGGTCAGATGAACCATTGTATCAGATATTTATTGGGTTGTTCCCCGAAGCACTTTGTGAGACTAGCTGATAATTTACATTCCTTATTTATTCTGTGGATCATATTTATATCTTGTGTGGAAGAGATTAGTTGTGCCATGATTGTCGTAGACTTTGTTTTACAGCTTAAGTATGCCCTGATGGATCCATTATATTGGATTGTCCATCGGTGTGTACTGCTGGCCATTGCCACGTATCTGGTCCCTCGGTATTATTTGACTGGGCGTGACATGATTTTTGTGGTAGCCCATGCAGGTCTACGACTAAATCGTTCGGTTTCAACTTAGGGACCGAGCAAGCCTGCACCTAGGATTAGAGTATAGGATCTCATCCACAACCAACTATGACTCGTCCTCCTTCAAATCCATTCCATTCGGATAAATTGTATCCTGCTTGATTCATATGCTTCCCTAATAGTTTCTTGAGTATAGCCTCTCTTAGAATATATAAGTTCCTGTTGGTAGATGATAAGTAAGGTAGAATTCCTATTAAGAGTACCACTAGAGTGTTGACACCCCACTAAGTTTAGAATATCTAGTGAACCCTAGAATTCTTTATCTCTAGAATTGGTTTACCATTACCCCCTGATGTATTGTGAAGACTTGAGAGTAGTATAGACACAACTAGAGTTAGTTAGAAGTTCTACCATAATGTTTGACCCTAGTATTTGACCCCAGTCTTGAGGAACCAATAGAAATCTGAGATCGAATGTTAGGACTGAACCTAATGTGCATAGTGAGATAGTGTTAAGATATAGGTTCGTGTTGTGATATTAGCAGATAGTACCTTAGAAAGCCAAGAGCAATATATAAAACATTTTTCTAATCATACCTCAAACATAGCAACTAGCATACCGCTTCACCTTAGGAAACCATGATTTTATCTAGAGCCCCACTTTTCAAATTTCCTATGTTGTTCATCTGCGACCTTAACGTTCGCTAATGCACAACGACTAAAATATGTTCTTCTTTCCTCCGTCTTCCAATTCGTGCCACCTGACACTTTTGATGGTAGGCCAAGTAATTTTGTTCCTTGTTAAGGACCCATAGTTTGCTAGGATTATAGCTGTAGTCTTGAATTTAAAAATTTTGTGCTTAGTAGTTAGAGTTGATAAGTTTGAGTTAATCTTGTAGATTGTGACCCGATGATTATTCCTTAGTGTTAAATCACGAAATTTGTACCCCCACCTCGATGCAAGTTATATTCCCTATACCTTGAGACTAGTACCATATAGTCCACTTGACCCATCGAGGCAGTGTAGCTGAATGGCATTAATTGTATGCTAGCAAAAGATGACAGTGTTTATTCAGACAATAGAATTTAGAGGTCCTTGCTCCTATTTGGTCGACTAGCGACTTAGACAGGGAGGTTGTATGATAACTGTAGAGATTGTAGTCCTTTATTAATGTTGCTTATTTTGTTTTGTTTTGTGAACTGGAATATTTTTACCTCCTTGCATCATCATCTAGCGTACTTATATTTCAGATACTACCTTGACTTATGCTGATATTTTATAGCCTAGTTTTGCAAGCTTATCCTTTTATCAAGCTTGTTCATGACATATGTATTAGTGGACGCATACACTAATACGTTTCAGAATCAGTGTATTACGGTCTGATCAACCATAGTGCGCTTGGTTCGCCCTTCGTATAACTACTTTACGTGGATTGAGATATGTAGTGATTAGTAGACGAATATACTAGCCCTAGACATGTCTGACATATCGTATCGGTTACATAACTGTACTAATACGAGCATGCGAACATAGGAATTTACCAATAGGATTTTAATCCACAAACTGCCCTGACAACTCTCCTATTTTTGAATTCTTTAATCTCCTTGAACCTCCTACTTGTATTATATTACCATTCCCTTGAACTTTTTATTATTGATCTTTGTCTTCCCTTATTTCGGAAAGACGAACCTCGTGCCTAGTATAAGTTTGACACGCAGAGAGTACTAGATATACACCATAGGCCAATCATACTACTAGATGACTGCCTTATAGCTGAATAAGGGTATATCATAGGTGATATATTAGATGTTTAAATTTTGGGAGATTGAGTATCATGATTAAGTAAATTTGAGGAATAAGATTTCTTAAATGTAAGAGCCTTATGTGATAGATGGGTAAATTCCAAGTTGGGTAGCAGTGCATTGTCAACTCGAGAGAAATTTCTTTTGGATTGGGATCGAGTAAGATTAGATTGGGAGAGGTTTAAGCCATTTTAATTTTGAGAAATTTAGAAGAATAACTAAGATGATGAGGATTAATGAATTGATATTGAGGACACAATATTTATACCTTAAGTACATGATTTAAAATTTTTTTTTGAACAATGAAGGTAGAATCATCAATTTGAATTTTGGAGGATAAATATAGAATTTCAGACTTGAACATTGGTGGACTGCACTTAAATTATTTTTCAACTTGATGA
Organism: Iris macrosiphon; assembly: GCA_036927795.1. NCBI lineage: Eukaryota > Viridiplantae > Streptophyta > Magnoliopsida > Asparagales > Iridaceae > Iris > Iris macrosiphon. The sequence continues at coordinate 124,788,924 of JAYESA010000010.1, read as the reverse complement.
TTGGAATTAAAAAATTAAAATTTGATGGTTGGACTACCTATCTGAACTATTGAGGATGCGAATGGAATTTAAAAAGTTTAAGCATACAAAAATTTACATGCGTATTTAAATCTTGAAGATGTTATATGGATTCAATTTAAATTTGGATATGGATAATTTGAGAAAGTGAGAAGAGATAACCATAGGTTGAATTTTGATGGGAACATTGGTCATCTTATCCTTGAGGTGATTGCGATGGATATGATTAGGATTTTAATTATCGCAAGAAGATTACGATTGACTTGCCTTATTGTACATGAAGGATTAACAGATTCTGCCGTATTTTAATTTTGAGAACGACATTGTCTCAAGTTGACTGGATCGTGAAACCCTCTCACCTAAGAATTAGACCTATTCGGCTTAGATAGTGAGACTAGGGCTAGATCGGATCCATCTAGAAATAGAACACGGTATTCTAATTAGTTTTACAATATGGTATCACGTGGCGCCCCTTACCATTGCCTCGATATTTGGAGCACTTTCCTAGTCACTGCCTTCCTACAAATTCCATACCCTTGTCTTAGACATGCCCATCCTTCATTTCCATCTTGGTGCAACATTTCAGTGGTGGGGCATTTTTATGCAAAGGAGCAATTAGGTGCCCACATCATTGCCATGACACCAGAAGAAACCAATTGTTCGCTCATATGGATTTTTCCCATGATTTTCAGTATATGCATCGTGCAACTTCACCCACTCCGTTAAACCTAGCCTTGCATTTCAACCAATGCAAATCTTATACCATCCTTGACTGCTACCATGGCTTAATTTTAATTTCGAGGACAAAATTTTTATAAGTTGGGTAGATTGTAAGCCCCCTGATTTTTTAATTTATTTTTAAAACATTTTTCCAATGTTTCTGTAATTTTTGGAATTAAAGCTAGGGAATTTTGTGATTTAATGATTTTTAATTAATATTAAAATATTATGAAAATAATATTTTATGGTGTAAAATAGAAAACCGGACATAGGATAATTTTTTGCGAATTTATTGGACTCCGGAATCATTTTTAAAGCCCTAGAAACTATTGAAGAATTAAACCGAATTAAACCCGTGGCAAACGCCCAACATCACCAGGAGAGCCGAAGCCGAAGCCCAAGCCCAAGAAGCATTGACCCAGCCCAAATCCTAGGTCAAACCCAAGTCCAAATCCTACACGTATAAATATACAATTTTATTTCTTTTTCCTTTTTCTAGGTTGAACCAAAAAAAGAAATTCCAAATCCCAAAACCTAAAATAGAGTTCAGCCGACTCCTACTCTTCTCCCCTGGCCGTCACCCTCTTCCTCCTCTTCTCCGCTCCATCAAAACCCTAGCCGAGTCCACCGACAGGTCTCCTCCTCCTTCACCCTCTGCTCTCCACCTTAAAGAAGAGGTTTATGTTGCATAACCACCTAGTTTTGAAGATTTTAAATTCTCCAATCATGTTTTCAAGCTACAAAAAACCCTCTATGGACTCAAACAAGCCCCGCATGATTGGTATGAGCGACTTAGTTCTTTTCTACTTGAAAATAGTTTTTTAAAAAGAAAGGTGAGCATGACATTGTTTACTAAATCATTGGATAACGGTCTCCTATTAGTACAAATTTACGTTGATAATATTATTTTTGGTTCAACTAATAACATTTTATACCAAAAAATTGCTAAGTGTATGTAGAGTGAATTTGAAATAATTATGATGGGAGAGTTGAAATTCTTCCTATGACTTCAAATCAAACAGAATTCACAAGGGATATTCATCAACCAAGCTAAATACACTAACGACTTATTCATAAAGTTTGACATAGAAAATGCAAAACCAATTGGGACTCCTATGGCAACTTTTACCAAGCTTGAGAATGATGAACATGGCAAACCAGTCGACACACGTAAGTATCGAGGTATAATTGGTAGTCTACTTTATTTAACTGCTAGTCGTCCTGATATAATGTTTAGTGTTTGCGTATGTATAAGATTCCAAGAAAATCCTAAGGAATCACACATATACGCAGTTAAGTGTATCTTTCGAAACCTTAATGTCACTTCGACTGTCGGCTTTTGGTATCCCAAACTATGTTATTTAACCTTATTGGTTACTCGGATGCTGATTTTGTCGTATGCAAAGTTGTTCAAAAAAGTACCGGCGGCATGTGTCATTTCCTAGTAAAAAGCTTTAGTCTAATGGTTGCAAGAAATAAAATTTTGCCTCATTATCAACTATTGAAGTTGTGTATATTGCAGCAGGACGTTGTTGTTCTCAAATTTCGTGGATGAAGAAAACCTTTGAAGACTATGATCTTCAGTACACCAAGATGCCTATATACTGTGACAACACTAGCATAAATAACCTCACTAAAAACCCCATATGCCACTCACATGCCAAACACATTGAGATTAGACACTACTTTTTAAGAGATCATCAAGTACACGGTGATATATGTCTTGAATTTGTTGACACAGAGCATAAATTAACTAATATATTTACTAAACCGTTAGCAGAAGATCGATTTTACTTTATATGTCACGAATTAGGAATTTTGGATATCAATAATATATAATTAATATGTATTTTCTTAAATCTTGATCATATATGTAAAAATTATTTCAGAGACAAGCCGAAAGGGTCATTTTGTCAAAAGGCATAAAAGTCTAGGTGACACAGTACTTAAGCGTCTTTTGGGCCACCGATAGCTAGGATACGACCCCTACAGCTAATCTGAGATAATTAATACATAACCGAAAAAGATTTATTAAATACTGTTAGTCATTATTATTGAAATTCATAAATTACTAATTATTTACATAGTAAACTTGTATCTAAAAGAAAGTGAACCATAACTAGACTAAAATTAAAACATCTTAACTCTAATAGAGTTCGGACAGAGTTCGGACCGAACTCAGTCCGAGTTCGGATGGCCTTATTTTGTTTAAGTTGGGGGCCCCACTATCTTTTATACACACACCATCTTTTTCCCAGTCGACTCCAGCACCTCTCGGCGGCCGAAAACCTTCCAAAACCCTAGTTTTCTCAAACCCTAACCCCCTTGGATCTTCCTCTTCGTGCGGTTTCAGGTGCTAGAAATTTGAATTTCGGTTCCTTTCATTATTATCTACTAATGTTCATCATTTGATTGAAGGTATAACTGATATTTCTCCTACCTTTAAATTATTTTCATAGCCCCCAAATTATTTAGAAAGAAGAGACAATTTGGAGAAGCCTCATCTTCCATTCAGGATGATATGAATCTCTGTTTATTCCACCCTTGCCAGATGACGAATAATTTAATGGATTAATTTTTGCTGCATTAGACCAATCCATTGAATGGTTCAATGACTTTGTCGACCGTACCGTCTATCCTGGCAGTATCATTAATTTTACTGTATTTCCTAATTATTTAGACTCTTTTCGCGTTTTAGGATTAGATGACATAGTGACTACTAGATTTTTAATATATCTTAATGGTGTCCGCATGTTTTACTGTAATATGTTCTCAGATGATGATACTGCTAAATCTTGTGTTGCCGGGTTAGATATTGAATTTGATACTGAATACTTAGGAAAAATTATTCACATTCCCAATGAAGGAGAACTCTTAGTACCTATCTCATCTTTAAAATTTACTTATGCCACGACTCTAGACTATTATAAGGACTATATTTGTTTACCCCACCACTGTCCCCGTGGTCAACTTAAGGCTAAACTCTTGAACAAATGGTTCTATGAATTATGACGTATTATCTTTTCAACCATTTTGCCTAAACAGACCTCTACTGATAAGACTATAAACCTAGAGTTGTGTGTCATGTATCATATCCACTTTGGAATTAAATTTAGCTTTCCAAAGACAATGATTCAGATAATGACCCATTCCCGCAAGAAAGAGCGTAACCTTGTGTATCACTATATACTAGTCCATTATCATTAAATATTTCTAAATCACTTTTGAGGATTGCACCTATCTTGCCGAGCCAGCTTCTCTTTGCTGCTCGATGACCTGACCCTATTCCGCTAACTGTACCTCCTCCTCCTCCACCTGCTACTGACATACCTCACCCCAACACTATTGTTGATTCTGAGCCACCTACTTCCTTAGATGAGCTCCGAACCTAGATGCGAGATCATATCAGAGTTGAGGATGAGCGTCCCAGACTAGCACTTGAGCGACATGCTTTTGAGGATGACCGTCATAGATAGACAGACTATTAGACCACTCTATATTTTCAGACGATGTCCAATACCATGGTGGATATGCAGTATTCATTTTTTTAACACCCTGGTGGACCCTATCTTATTGTTCGTGATCCTTCATGAGACGGCTATCAGATTATTGACCCTTAAGTCAAGCCTTACTTGGATCAAGATGCTGCCTACTATGATTCCAACCGTACAGCTTGTAGTACCTCGTTCCCCCTATTTGGGGAGAGTGGCGAAGAAATACTTGGTATCATTCTATCGAGACGGATTAAATCAAGATACTTTCCTCGTTATAGATTGGTTACTTCGGAATTAAGTCCCAAATTCAGTGGATCATGCCTCTAGGAAGAACTCAGCTGCAGAGTCACGAGGGGCCTTTCCGTTGCATTTGTTTTCTTACTCATTTTCGATGCCGCTTGGTTGCTTTCTTGTTGGTTTTGTGACTTGCGTTTTCTTGGACGGTTTCGATGTATTTTATTGTCTTCTTTCCTTGAACTTCATATTTTTGTATTAAAATCTGGGAGACCGAGACAGGAGATATTGATCATCTGTTGGTGCATGCAAGTGATCGTATAGGCGACGTGCGAGCAAAGTCTAGAAGATCTCCTTTCTTTTCCCCGATTCTCGTTCTTGTTAGTGGCCTTACTTTCGATTAGCTTCCTTCTTCTAAGTCTTCATTCTTAACAATCTGACTCGTTTGTGTGTTCCGATCAACAATACCATAAGAATAATAATAAATGAGTCAAGATAACAAGAAGTAACTTGGAACACTGATGCTTTTCATACAAATTTTTGTATGATCATATTGTATGCGAGCTTGTCCGTTATGCATCTATCTATTAATGCTTCAGTTATAGTTAGAACTTATTATTTATAACTGTACAAATGAGTAGTGCAAAATATTTGAAATATGATCACTTGCGCAGGTAGACTATGCCAATCGCAATGTGCTAGAGTAGTTATGTTCATTCTGATCGCTTGAAATACTTTATATATTAACTTAGTATTGAGATGTCATTTGGTCGGACAACTTATGCACATGGTTTGGTTCCTGCGAATGGTCTCCGGGGCACTAGGGCTGATTCGTTCTGGATGGAACTCCGATAGCTAGCAAGACTAGCACGAGTAACGAGGGATCTTGTAGCGGAACTTGCTACCCACGCTGCAAGGATCACTGTCTTACTATAGCTATTGTCTACTGTGGCAATATGTTCCATGACCCAACATATTACTATAATTATTTGTTCAAGCTAATGATATCTTCTTGACAGTAAAGAACATGGTAAGTCTTGTACATGTGGGTACAACGCCGCAGGTAAAAAGTTACCGAATGGAGGCATAGTTATTCAGTCATTTATATATACATTGCGTGCTGTAACTCAATCTAAGGCAAGATAGAAAGTCCACATTAATAATTTGTTTACCTCACCTGAACATTATGTCGATTTGGTTAGTTGGTTTAGCTCACCCTCACCAGTACTTTTCAAAGTATTGACCCTCGTTGTAGCAGATTTCCTGAGCCAAGAAGCTTTTTCCTCCCCCAACCAGTCTAGTACTCGACGTACTCCATTCATGCCTTTTGGAGCTTGTAGAAAACATCCAGAGCTCGTGCACACCTTTTATGCAGATCCGAGGAAAGGTGATAGCTTCGCCTGAAGGTGTCTATTATATTTTGAAGTTCTAGTAAATGATGTAATATATGAAACGACTATCTTGTTTTGCATCCATCTTGTAAGCCCGCGGATTTGCATCGGAGGAAGGAAATTGTCACTTGATGCGATAGTTTTAGACATCAGGGACTACGATCTTATTCTAGGGATGGATTAGCTCGGCGCTTGCTCGACGACCATTGATTGTGTAGAAAAGAAAGTCATGTTTCATCTACCAGGAGAGACCGAATTCTACTATACATGCAGTCCATCATCGAGAGCATCGAATGCCTGTAAGGTAATTTCTGCAATATCTCCTCGATGGATGATACATTCTGGCTGTGAAGGGTACTTGGCATCTATTTGAGACAGTCAACAAGATTGTACAAATATAGAGTCTACTTTTGTTGTAGCAGATTTTTCTAATATGTTTCCTGATGAGTTGTCCGATATCCCATCCGACCGAGAGATAGAGTTCACTATAGATATATTTCCAGAAACTCGGTCAATTTCCAAAACTCTATATCGAATGGTCTCTGCCGAACTGAAGGAGCTGAAGGTCCAAGTACAAGAACTGCTCGATCGTGGGTATATTCGTCCGAGTGTATCTCCATGGGGCGCACCAGTTCTATTTGTGAAAAAAAAGGATGGTTCGATGAGGCTCTACATCGACTACCGAGAGTTGAATAAATCCACCTTTCGAAATAAGTACCCCCCTTCCCAGAATCGATGACTCTTCGATCAACTACAAGATGCCTCAATATTCTCAAAAATTGATCTTCGTTCGGGCTACCATCAATTAAAGATAAAGCCAGACGACGTGTCAAAGTCACACTTTTGTACTCGCTATGGCCATTATGAATTCTTGGTTATGTCGTTCGGATTGACCAATGCCCATGCCACATTCATGGATTTGATGAATCGAGTATTTTGGTCGTGCCTCGACAAGTTTGTAGTAGTGTTCATTGATGATATCTTGGTGTATTCAAAGAACAAAGAGGAACGTGAGGAGCACTTGCGGACCATGCTTCAGACTATTCGGGACAATAAGCTATACATAAAACTGAGCAAGTACGGATTTTGGCTAATCAGTATATCTTTTCTCGGGCATATCATCTCCGTGGGAGACATCACAGTCGATCCAAATAAAGTTGAAGCAATCGTCGAGTGGAAGCAACCTGCATTAGTTAGTAAAATTTAAAGCTTTCTCGGGTTAGCGGGTTACTACAGACGATTTATGAAAGACTTTTTAAAACTTGCTTTGCCCTTGACTCGTCTCACTCAGAAAGGAGTTACATTCATGTGGTCTGCCAAATGTAAAGCTTTATTTCTGGAATTAAAGCAGCGTCCAGTCTCTGCTCCTGTACTTGCACTACCAAACGAGAATATGGGATTCCAAATTTTTAGTGACGCCTCAGGACAACGCTTGGGAGCTGTGCTCATGCAAAATATAAGTGATATCTTTTGCTTCAAGACAATTGAAGCCGCATCAGCACAACTATCCGACACATGATCTAGAACTAGCAGCGATTGTGTTCGCACTAAAATTATGACGACACTACCTTTATGGTGTGGCCTACCAAATTTTTACTAATCACCAAAGCCTCAAGTATCTTTTCACTCAGTCGGACCTAAACCTACGGCAAAGGCATTGGCTATAACTGATCAAAAACTATGACTTGTCAATCAGCTACACCCTAGGCAAAGGGAATATTGTAGCGAATACACTAAGTCGAGTATTTACAGGATCTCTATATGTCAACTGCAAGTTATAGAAGGAATTAGAGAGTATGGGCATCGAGCTACAAATTCAATATCGAAGCAGACCGATTGGGGAATCGATAGCTCAGTCACTCCTTGAACCAAACCTGATAAAAAATGTCAAGTCCGCTTAAGTGAACGACCTATTCTTGTTGAAGATGCATGAGCAAATTTTAGCAGAAAAGGTGACTGACTTTAAAGCAGATGAAAGCAGAACATTGCGGGTAAGAGGAAGACTGTGCGTGCCAACGATACAAAACTCAGAATGGAGATCCTCACGAAAGCTCACTATGTGGCCTATGTATCACATCCAAGAAGTATGAGGATATATCAAGAACTTCTTTTGATCTTCTGGTGGCACGGTATGAAGAAAGATGTGGCGCTCTTTGTGTCAAAATGCTTATCTTGTCAGAAAGTAAAGGCCGAGCATCAGAGGCCGGGTGGAGAGATGCAGAACCTTGCTATCCCGAAGTGGAAATGAGACCATATAATGGTGAATTTTATTATTGGCTTGCCAAAGACGCATAAAAAAAAATGTCATCTGGGTCATCGTCGACCAATTAACCAAGTCAGCGCACTTTATTGCCATTAAAGTTACTTGGAGCATCAATTGCCTGGCTCAGATATACCTTGATGAGATAGTTCGACTACACGACGTGCCAGTGTCTATTGTTTCATATCGGGACGGATGATTCTTATCACGTTTCTGGAAAAGCCTTCAGTTAACTATGGGGACCAAGTTGAAGTTTAGTTCAGCGTACCTTCCTCAGACAGACGGCCAAACAGAGAGGGTGAACTAGGTCCTTGAAGATATGATATGCCTCTGTTCGATCGACTCGAAGTCAAGTTGGGACGTCGATCTACCATTGGCAGAATTTACTTACAACAATAGTTACAATGGTACAACATTCAGATGGCCCCATACGAGGATTTTTATGGGCGAAAGTGCATATCACCTATCTGTTGGGACAAAGTTGACAAGTAAAGATCCTTGGCCCATAGCTAGTAGAGCAGACCTTTTAGAAGGTTCAGCTGATCCGAGAGCGATTAAAGGTGGCAAAAAGTAGGCAAAAGAGTTATGCGAACATCTATAGACGACCACTTGAATTTACAGTTGGTGATCACATGTTTCTCAAGGTCACGCCGATGCGTGGAGTTACGAGATTTGAAGTAAAAGGGAAGCTAAGTCATTAATTTGTTGGTCCATTTAAAATTCTCAGGCGAGTTACCCCAGTTGCATATCAAATTACGTTACCACCGAGCCTATTAGATGTGCATGATGTCTTTCACGTATCACAGATGCAGAAGTACGTACATAATCCGAGTCACATGATAGATTTTAGTCAGTTAAGTTTGCAAGAAGACTTGTCCTATAAGGTGGAACCTGTACAGACGATCGAAAGGATAAGCAGCTACGAAATCGTTTAGTTTCGCTTGTGTGCGTACTCTGGAGGAACCATGCGGTCGAGGAATCGATCTGGAAAATTGAATCAGACATAAAAAAAATTTCCTATATTATTTTTTTAGGGGTAGGTTCCATTCCTAAGTTTCGAGAACGAAACTTTTTATTAGTTGGTTAAGATGTAGTGCCCCGTTCTCCCTATTCGGGGAGCGCGGCTAAGAAATACTTGGTATTGTTCGATCGGTACAGATTGAATCAAGATTCTTTTCTCGTTATGAATTGGTTTCTTTATAATTAAGTCCCACATTCAGCGGATCGTGCCTCGAGGAAGGACTCGACGACAGAGTCATGAGGAGCCTTTCCGTTATAATTGTTTCCTTGCCCTTTTTTGATGTCGTTTGGTTGCTTTCTTGTTGGTTTTGTGACTTGCATTTTCTTGAATGGTTTCGATGAATTTCATTGTCTTCGTTCCTTTAACTTCGTATTTTTGTATCAAAATCTGGGAGACCGAGGCAGGAGATATTGATTATCTGTTGGTGCGTGCAGGTGATCGTGTAGGCGACGCACAAAAAAAGTCTTGAAGATCTCCTTTCTCTTTCTCGATTCTCGTTCTTGTATGTGGCATTTCATTCGATTAGATTCCTTCTTCCAAGTCTTCATTCTTAACAATCTGACTCGTTTGTGTGTTCTGATCAACGATACCAAAAGAATAATAATAAATGAGTCAAGATAACAAGAAGTAACTTGGAACACTAATGCTTTTCATATAAATTTTCATACGATCACATTGTATGCGTGTTTGTCCGTTATGCTTCAGTTATAGCTATAACTTATTATTTATAAATATGCAAATGAGTAGTGCAAAATATTTGAAATGTGATCACTTGGGTAGGTAGACTATGCCAATCGCACTGTGCTAAAGTAGTTATGTTCTTTCTAATGTCTTGAAATACTTTATTTATTAACTTAGTATTGAGACGTCGTTTGGTCGGACAAATTATGCACAAGGTTTGGTTCCTGTGAATGGTCTCTGGGGTACTGGGGCCGATTCTTTCCGAGCGAAACTCGGATAACTGCGCTAGCAAGACTAGCACGGGTAACGCGTGGTCTTGTAGCCTGGCTTGCTACCCGCGCTGCAAGGATCACCGTCTTACTCTAGCTATTGTCCACAGTGGCAATATGTGGCATGACCCAATATATTACTATAATTATTTGTTCAAGCTAATGATGTCTTCTTGACAGGGAAGAACATGGTAAGACTTGTGCAGGTGGGTGCAACACCGCAGGTAAAAAGTCACCGAACGGTGGCACAGTTATTCAGTCATTTAAATATATATTGAATGTTGTAACTCGAACTAAGGCAAGATAGAAAGTCTAAATTAATAATTTGTTTGCCTCATCTGAACATTGTGTCGATTTTCTTAGTTGGGTTAGCTCGCCCTCACCGGTACTTTTTAAAGTACTAACCCTCGTTGCAGTGGGTTCTCCGATCCAAGGCGACGCGGCGAGGAATTAAAGCTTTTTCTCTCCCAACCAGTCCAGTACCCGACGCATTCCGTTCGTGCCTTTTGGAACTAGTATAAAATATCCAAAGCTTGTGCACACCTCTTATGTAGCTTCGATAAAAGACGATAGCTTTTTCCGAAGGTGTCTATTATATTTTAAAGTTCTAGTAATGGATATAATGTATGGAACGACAATCTTATTTTGCATCCATCTTGTTGAAGGACCGTAAAGCAACTCTAGAGGGAGGGGAATGAATAGAGTGAAGCCGAATAATCTACCCAATATAAATTTATCAGAATGAAGGCAATTACTAACTAACAATGTATATAAAGGCAGTAAAGTAAAACAGTAAAGTAGAGAGAAAAAACAAACACAAACACCAAGATGTATACTGGTTTTCCTCTGAGAGGACTAGTCTAGTCTCGAGAACTCAAGCTTGGAGTTTATCTACTATAATCACCAATAGTGAATCATAAGCTTTGATTCGAAGGCTTGCCACTTCTTTACACCATGAGATTTGATCCTAAGTCTCGCAACTTCATAGCTAGAATGAGAGAGAAAAACTGAAGAAACCAAGCTCTTTACAACTCTGTAGACTTCTAGACCGAGACCACACTTGGCACTAGAAAGGCTAGGGAGTTGCTCTTGGAGATAAAAAAGTTAAGGCTCATATATTTGCTCATAATAGTATAAAAGGATTAAGAGAATATGAGTGAGTAGGAATATATAAATCTAATCCTATTTATAGTATATTGGCAAACAAAATTTGGCCAAAATTTGGATGGGGTTCAATTTAAAATTTTGAACTTTGGGCCAGAAAATCAGGGATATTACTACTGTGCTGATTTTATACCAAAGTGGTAACCGAGTTCGGTCCGAGTTTGGCATAAATTCGGCCCGAGTTTGTTTCTAAGTATGGTAGACTTTGTTAATGAATGTAGCCTGATTTGGTGGATAGGTTCGATGGTTTATTTGAGTGTACTGGGTATAGGTACTTTAATTTTCCAGTACGACTCTTCTTATATCAATTCTAGACTCAACAAATAAAAGATTACATTTGAAAGACACAGTACAGCCGACATGTAACAACAGTATTGAGTTTTCAGATCGCGACATATCAATGAATGGTTTAGTTAACTATCAAAATTAAGTTTACTGAGACCGGATGGGCCAACAATCTTCGCTATTTTGATAATTGACAAACTATGAATTATGCTTAAAGTCTTTGATATGCTAGGATCCCCCGTAACTATGGAGCAGTTGATATGCTGAAGACAACATCTATCAAGTATCATCTTATATGCTAGTATCATTTATGTCTTCTCCCCGTTGTCATTTGATCAAAATGGTATACTTCCCTAAAATCGGTGAGTAGACAAGAAAACAAGAAAGTAATACATATACAGCATAACATATAATGACAAATAACGAAAAAAAATTCTTTTATTTAAACTTTATTTCTTTGAAAAAAAAGACAAAAATAGATGTGTAGTGGAAACATCATAGTAGAACAACCAAGAATAATCCTTAAACAAAAAATCTATTAAGCAACTAGTTATTATTGTCTTCATCTTCATCATCAGGTTCAACTATTCTATTTGGATCAAAGAAGGCATCAGCTAAATCCAAATATCTCTAAATATAGGGGTGATCAATACGAAATCCTTGTTGATTTGGATTTCGGAGAATCGAAAAAGGTTCAGATGGGTGCTTATATAGGGTGTACTGGATGTCTATTAAAGTATTACCAAGATCCTGAGTCTGAAGAGTTTGGCTGTGATCAGAAGCACGATAGCGTATATCTTCTTTCTGGAAGCCATCATGCAACCGATTAAAAATAGACTCTAAGGTGTCGCTGGTGCTTTTTGATCGACTTTGCATTCGAAAAAATCAGCATCCGAGTAACCAGTAAGGTCAAAGGACGTTGTTTTGAGATACCATAAGCCTGTCGATAAATTCCCTATAAGGTATCTAAAGATATGCTTAACTGCGCACAAATGTGATTTCTTAGGATTAGCCTGATATCTAGCACAAAGGCATACAATAAATATAATATCTGGATGACTAGCAGTTAGATATAACAAACAACCAATCATACTACGATACTTACATATGTCTGTTGGTTTACTGCTTTTATCAAGGTCAAGCTTAGTGGATTTTACCATTAGAGTTACGATAGGTTTTGCATTGTCCGTGTCAAACATTTTGAGCAAATCCTTCGTGTACTTAGCCTGATAGATGAAGGTTCCTTGTGAATCTTGCTTAATTTTCAAGCCTAGGAAGAATGCTAGTTCTTCCATCATGCTCATCTCAAATTTACTCTACATACAGTTAGCAAACTCGTTATATAGCATCTCATTAGTAGATCCAAATATGATATCATCAACATATATTTGCAATAATAACAAAGAAATAGCAAAGATTTTGTAAAAATGGTAGTATCAATTTTTTCTTCTGAAAAATCGTTTCCAAGTAGAAAGAAGCTAAGAAGTTCATACCAAGTTCGTGGGGCTTGTTTGAATCCAATAGAGCCTTTCGTAGCTTAAATACGTGGTCAGGGTGTTTAAAATCTTCAAAACCAGGGGGTTGTTTGACAAAAATATCTTTTTCGATAACACCATTTAGAAAAGCACTTTTAACATCCATTTAAAAAGTTTAAAGTTATAAAAATTAGCAAAATTGCAAAGCATTAAGATAGATTCAAGTCTAGCAACAGAAGCGTAGGTCTCATCGTAGTCAATACCTTCCTCTTGGTTGTAACCTTGAACTACGAGACGTTCTTTATTACGTGTAACTGAACCATCATCATTTAATTTATTCCGAAAAACCCATTTAGTACCAATGATCGGATAATTATTAGGTTTAGGAACGAGTTCCCAAACTTGATTATGTTCAAATTGGTTGAGTTCCTCTTGCATAGCAGAAATACAAAATTCATCAACAAAAGCTTCACCAATATTTTTAGGTTCTATTTGAGAAATAAAAATAAAATTTGGACTAATATCTCTATTTGAGGAACATGTACTTACACCTTTCGATGCATCACTTATTACCAAGTCCTCAGGATAATCTGTGGAGAACTTTAGTCTCCTTGGCAGACTTTTCGGACGACTTGCATTATTTGTATCTTTAGATATTTTGTTGGTTGCGGGTTGACTACCTTCATCGTTGATATCGTTTAGAACTTGAGTGTTGTGTTTATCGAATTTAACATTGATTGATTCTTCAACAGTCAATGAGTTCTTGTTGAATACTCTGAGTCCTTTACTTTTGGCAGCATAACCTAGAAAAATACCTTCATCGACCTTGTAGTAAAACTTTCCTAGGTTATCTTTGGTATTGAGAATAAAAGTAACTAATTGTGGGGACTCTACCAAACCAAAGTTCATAGGAGGTTTTCTACGATATAGGTTGAATAAGCACCATATTTAAAATATGGCATGAAGTACTTACAGCTTCAGCCCAAAAGTATTTTGGAAGGTTATACTGGTTTAATATAACTCTAGCCATATTGCCAAGAGTTCTATTCTTTCGCTCCATAATACCATTTTGTTGAGGAGTTCTAGGACAAGTAAATTCATGAGAAAAACTATTTTTATTGTAAAATCTTTTGAAATCACTATTTTTGAATTCGCCTCTATGATCACTTCGGATACGAGTAATCATGAAACCTTTTTCGTTTTGAACCTTTTTCCAAAAAGTAACAAATTCAGAGAATGCTTTATTTTTTTTGCATAAAAATAAATCCATGTATATCTAGAAAAATCATCAACAATAACATAAGTATAAAGCTTACCGCCAAGACTGGCGACTCTAATGGGTCCAAACAAGTCCATATGCAAGAGTTGTAGAGGTCTAGAAGTACTTATAGCATTGATTGATTTATAGGAAGATTTAGTAGCTTTATTCTTTTCACAGTCAGCACATACCATATCTTTCTTGAAAGTAATCTCCGATAAGCCTCTTACGATCTTCTTTGTGGATAGTCTTGCAATAGTGTCCATATTTTCGTGTCCTGGACACATATGCCATAGCCAGCTATCATCTTTGTTGGCGTAAAGACATATGCCTGCATTGTTAGTGTCTTATGCAAGATAGAAAATATATATATTATCTTCTCCGATCCCTTCAAAGATAACATTACCTATGGATCTTTTATAAATAGAGCATTTATTTTTAATGAAGTTAATACCATAACCATGGTCAGCTAGATGACTGATGCTGAGTAGGTTATATTTTAATTCCGTTACTAGACAAACGTCTTTAAAGATAGGATATAGAAGAATACCTATATTACCATTACCAATAATATATCCTCTGAGGTTATTGCCAAAGGAGACATAACCTTCTTTCTTCATCGATAGTGTTGCAAATAGGTTAGCATCATCAACCATATGTCGTGAGCAACCACTATCGAGAATCTACTTGCTTTTAGCATGATAGGGTTGGTCCACCTACAAAATGAGTTATAGATGTAACCCTGGGTACATATTTCTTTGAGGGTCCTGCTGTGTTAGTTTTTGGTACCCATGCATAAACATTCATATCTACTAACTTTTTAGTTTTACAGAATCTAGATATATGTCCTTTCTTACTGCTGTAGTGACATATACTTGTGTGGTTGTTGTTTGGTACAACATGATAGATATTATTGTGTGAAGCAGTTATTTATGGTATATGTGGATAGAATGCATGATTATATAAGATATTTCTTTGTGGTCTTCGTGGGTATCTATAATAGAATGCATGATTATGTTTGGTTCAATATGCATGATGTGTCCTGAATGTATGATTGCATGAACTATTATTTATGTAGGTAGGAGCATAGCTATGAGTGTTCTTTTGCCTTGCTACGTGTCTCGTGTTAGGTTGGTTAGAGGTTTGTTCGACCTATTTACCCAATCTAATCTCTAATCTTTAGACGTAGCATATACTTTATCATATTTTGCCTTGCTACGTGTCTTCGTGCGACTGTTGATCTCTCTTTCTCTATTTACTTATTATCATTTTATATTTAGATTGTTAGCTAATTGTGTTAATTTTTATTAGTTGATTTTTAGTCCGCTATATATACAAGCACTATATTCACCCACCTCTAGAGGTTCTTATTCGATTCTACAGGTGTATGTATCTTGAGTGTCTACAAGCTTGCTCTCAAAAAATGGCCTACATATATGTTCGTACACTTAGGTGAGTTCTTTAACGGAGTTTAATATTCCTATCATGAAGCCTTGTGCTTCCTTGCGGTGCTACGCCATTATGACATGGCCCAAAGTCGTGGTCCATAATCTCTTGGTGGTGTCATCCCACTGTATCATGAGGTCACATGCCTCTTTGTAGTGTTGTACTATCACTCTCCACCTCTTTGGAATTAGGATATCTGCCTATACGGAATGCTACTGCCATTGTGACGACCCGAAGTTGAGGCTCTACCTCATTATGGTGTCACTCTACTGTAGCATGGGAAGGTACCATCCCCTTTGTAGTGTCGAGCTACCCGTATTTCATGTAAAGAACGTCGAACATACAAAATGTCTGAGAACTCATTAAGGTTAATGGCCATCCTCCTATAGGACTTAGTCTATACCAAGAACAATTAGTCGACCATAGTGGTTCTGGGATAATATCCCCATACTCATAAGACTAACTCTCCACTGTACCTGATATTATTTTAGTCAATGGTCCTTCTTTGAACCAAAAGTTAGATGACTCGTAGATTTTTCTTTGAACTAATAGCATAAAACTTTGTGGTAGAATTATAAAGACACAATATTAACATGTCTTCAAGTCTATTTTTCTTATTGTCTCCTCGACCATCTAGTGCTTTAGTGAACAAATATGCCATATTCTCCTAGCTCCGAACATGAAATACTGCAATGATGCCATCTTTGATGCATTCATTCAGTTCCCTGTGCCAAAGCCGCACAATCCTTTTCTTACCATTGAAGAGATTATTCGATGCCACTGTTGCAGTCGTCTAATTATCATAGTATATAATACCACTAAAATTTGTGCAACAATCAGAGAAAGATCATACATGAGCTTCTGAAACTATTCTTCTTTATCCATTATACTGCTAGTCCAAAGAACTCAGATTCCATAGATAAATGAGAGTGGATTGTCTGTTTCTTTGACTTCTACGATATAGCAGCTCTACCCATGAAGAAGACATATCCTTTTGTGGACCTATCGCTCTCTTCTTCTTAGCACTAGCTTTTATCATTAAAACCTTCCACTATTGCCGGATAATCGCTGTAGTAAATGCATATTTTTGAGTCCTCTTGAGATATCTCATGACTCTCTTCACGGCTTTCTAGTGCTCAATAATTGGATTGCTCGTAAACCGACTCTGTATTCCCATGGCGAAGGCTATATCCGGCCTAGTGGCACTCATAGCATACATAAAACTCTCGATGACTCTCGAGTACTCTAATTGCATGACACTCTCTACTATATATGGCTTCAGCTTTTTGTCACACTTGTATAGAGTATCGATCCCTAAAAGATCCTGATATATTTAACATATGAGCAGCTTCTGTCTGGATGATCTTTATCCTCATGATAACATCAACACCCCCCAAGTTCTTCATACTGAACTTGGATGAAAGAAACTTTTTTGTCTTTGTGACACATTCTAAATTTGTACCTAGGATTAGCTTTTCGTCAACATAAAGACAAACTATGACTCCTCTACCAGCAGTAAACTTAGTATAAACACACTTATTTGTCTCACAGACCTGGTAGCTGTTCGATCTAATAATTTTATCAAACTTCTTATGCCATATCTTTGGTGCTTCCTTCATACCGTACAATAATTTTACTAACTTGCAGACTTTGTCTTCAAGACTCTTCGCAACAAATCATTAGTTATTGTATGTAAATCTTTTCGGTAAGTTCTTCATTCAAAAAATTTGTTTAAATATCTATCTAATGTATCACCAGCTTGTGAATTACCCATAGAGAAATAAGTATCAAGATCGTTATCATCCGTAAAATTGGAGCATACGTGTCTAAATAATTAATCCGTTGCTTCTGAGAAAACTTTTTGGCAACCAGCTTTTCCTTGAACTTGTCAACAATTTCATCGGCCTTTATCTTCCCTTTGAAGATCCATTTACACCCGATGGATTTTTTTCCTTCAGGAAGATCGACCAACATCCAAATGTTGTTGGAGGTAATAGAGTCAAACTTATCATTGATAGCCTTCTTCCAGAAGATAACATCTTTGGTCTTTATCATCTCATCATAGGTAAGCAGATCTGCTTTCACATGATAGATGACGAAGTTATCTCCAAAGTCCTTCTACATCCTTACTCATTTTGACAAGGGCTCAATGAGTTTTGGTTCAAATATTCTCTTCAATGAAAAATTCATCTTGGACTATATCTTCTTTGGAAGCGTTGGGCTCCACTGCACTCATAATATTTTCCAGAATATTTGCAAGAATAATGTTCTTATGCCTACAAAATTTGTTTTAAAAGAATTCTGCATCACAAGATTCAATGATATGATTTTATTCGATATCAAGAAACCTCCGAGCATTAATATTTTTAGTATATACCAAAATTATGGCCTTCTTAGTCCTCGTTCCCAGCTTTAAATCTCCATATCTAGAAGCTTCACATAGGTCAGTTACCCAAATATTCGATTGACATTCAACTTGGTCTGACCTTGAACTAGAGTTCATGAAGAGTATGTCAAAAGTTGCGTACGGTACTTTATTGAGAATATAAGTAGTCGTTAGTGTACCTACTTTCGAGAAGCAGTTTTGAAGTCCCATAGTCAACAATATTGAGCTCATCATCTCTGTCAACGTCCTATTCTTCCTTTCTACAAATCCATTTGATTGGGGAGAATATTGAGCAGTCATCTTATTGATAATTTTATGTTCTTTACAGAACGATACGAATTCAAGAAACCATTACTCTCTATCTCGATCACCTTTTGAGTCTCTTGAGTTGTTGTCCGATTTAACTTTCTGCTTATATCATGAAGTCTTTGCACTTCTCAAACACTTCATCCTTCGACTAGAGAAGATAGACGAATACTTACTTTGAGAAGTCGTCGATAGAAGTAATAAAATACTCCATCCAGACCTTTATGGAGAATTGTTTGAAGTCATAAATATCTGAGTGCACCAACTCCAAAAGATATGTGCTTCGGTCCGTTTGAATAGTTTTTTGACAATCTTCGTCTTCGCACATACTTCACACTTCTCCACTGTCTTACCACCACATTTGAAGATAAGTCATAAACTAGACATCTTGTTTATTCTTTTATAATGTTCATGTCCTAATCTATTATGCCATAACTCAAGAGGATAACCAGATGAAAAGACTGCATTGACATTTTCAATATGAGTTACAAGCTTAAGTTTGAAAATCTATTAGGGTTTTATTTCAAACTCCCAGTTCAGGAGGATAACCAGCTGAAGTTACAATCTAAGTTACAAGCCCCCCATATTGAATATAGTACGGATTCTACTATTCGGTGCATTAACCCGACCTTCATCATTCCCTGGGGCTTTGTTCTAATTTTTTCTGACATGAATATCGAAGTAGATATAACAAAAGTTTTAAATCTCCTCAATGATATATGCTTTGCATATCGAAGCTTCTACATGATCCTTATTGCCAAACTTGTTCTTTAGGTGATGTAGATATCTCTAAATAATATATTGAATATTAGAATTTTTTTAGTAAAGAAATTACTAGAAAAGGTAATAAAATTATGCCTCTCAAATAGATACGTATATCAATAATGTATGGGAGCATCGATACGTGCTTCATATGCAAAATGAATTGACAAATGTTCCATACTATCAAAAAAAATTGGGGAGGAGGGGAGCACCCTTTCTAATTTGCACAATGTCAATACAATCTTCTCCTCAAGTCCCATCATGTGTTGCACCATCAACTTGCTTGAATACAAATCTTTAAAGAATATAGATATCTTGGCCAACATAGTTCATACTTGAGGAGGTATAATCTCTCTCAAAGCGATAAGATGTAACATTTCCATGAACATGTGGCAATCATGAGTCTTCATCCCTGTCAGGTTGCTTTTGTTGAGATCAACATATCTAGCCAGATTCAATACATACCCATCAGGAAATCATAACTTTGTAATCCAGTTGCTTATTATCAATTTATCAACCCTATTCAATGTAAATGGCGCTGGAGATTTGACCAAATTACCATTGGAACTTTGTTTTAGGTGCAAACCTGGATGCCTATAAATAATTTCGAAGTCCTTTCTCACTTTGGGATTGTCTTTCGTCTTTCCCTTGATATCCATTACCATATTGAAGATGTTGTCGAATATATTCTTTTTTACTTGTATGACATCAAGATTGTGTCTTATGAGATTGTCCTTCCAATAAGGTAAGTACCAAAAGATACTCTGTTTCGTCCAATTATGGCTATATCTGAATCCATCAAAGGGAAGTCCTGATCATGGATCTTCCATCACAGTCGGTAATTCCTCTACCTCTTTCCAAACTGCATCTCTTGTCAATCTCAACTGGGGCGGAGAAGGTTCATGTTTACTAGCTCTAAAAGTATTTTTGTTCCTTCTCCACGGATGCGAAGCAGGAAGGAACTGACGATGAAAATAAAGAAGTATGCTTTTCCTCCATTCTGAAGACGAAACGTCTTACTATTTTTTATACATATCGGACAAGATATAGTACCATTGAGTACTCCACCCCGACAATATCCCATATGCTAGAAAATTGTTGATGGTTTACATGAGTGACGTTCTAATCTAAAAGTTCTGTTTGATATATTTATCATACGCATGAACACCGAACTGCCATAATTATTTCAAATAGATATCGATGTTCTTCATTAGATTTTTGGATAGGGTATGATAAGTATAAAAAACATGTACGGAGTCATCGTGTACATCCACGGTGGTAGATTATAAGGGGTCATAATCACTAGCCAATAAGAGTACTGAGATCCCAATTGTCCAAAAAGAGTGAATCTATCAGAACATAAAGCCAACCAAATATTCCTAGGCTCTGCAGCAAATTAAGGATGACATCGATCAAAATGGTTCCATGCCTCACCATCGGAAGGATGAGATAGTTCTCCTTCATCCATCTTATGTTTCTTGCTATGTCATATCATTTGTTGTGATATATTTGTTGACAAATACATCCTCTGCAGTCTTTTTGTGATCGACAAAAACTGTATGTACTTGTAGGGACGCAACCTTACTCGGTCAGTTGAATTTCTTTGTCCCGAATTGGCATGTACCGGTCCTCATGACAGAAAATGCATCTGTCTTTATCATTATTCTCCTTGCAGTACAACATGCAACCATTTTGACAAGAATCTATCTTTTTGTAGCCTAGTATGAGTTTTTGCATCATCATCTTCGACTTGTAGAAGTTTTTAATCAAGTCCTTCGATCTATGTAGCAATAACTTTCTAACAAACTGAATTATCCGGTGGTAGCATTCATGCGATAAGTTAAAATCAGACTTGAGGTTCAAAAGTTGCATCACCACTAACAGGACAGAATGAGAATCACATTCCGGGTATAACGGAGTATCGTTATTCCTAAACATATTATATAATTCCTTTGCATAAGGATTCGGATACTCCGGATGAAAACTAGGACCGGTCGCATCAAATACCAACTCACGTGTCAGGTTTCACAATCGATATTCGATGTGATCTCTAAGAGTGGACTCTCCCACCTCCGTATTGAAGGAGGAATGATATTACAGAAATAAAGGTTCTCCTTGAGTCGTCCACTCCTTTTAGTTCGATACGAAACCCTTCTTATAGAGATGCTCCCTCACGAGATCCACCTCATTGAATGGTATTTTATTATATTTGACATAAGGGCACTTGATGAGCCTCACATCCATAAAATAAGGTTGGCTATGCTAGGTGGGTTCATCATCGAATATTGGCAAACTAAGGTAATAAACAAATAGGGTACAATAATTAAGTGGTTTAAGACAGACATGGTGCTTGGTATTCATATACAATACTCATTGGTGCATAACCTAAGCATGAGTATATAAGACTACATAATACTCATAGGTGCATAACCTAAGTTTTGGTTTGAAACTGCTAAAATAATTTCTTAGGTAACCATTCAATAAATTGCTAAGAAATTTTTGCTTAGGTAACCATAGGTTCTTGGATACGATACGGGACCGTATCGGCTGTATTGAACCATAATTAGTACTATATTTTAGAATTAAGACTAATAAATAACCATAGGAATGAGAAATAAAGAGCAAGGAAGGAAAAACCTTAGGTTGTCTCTAGAATGGTTTTGGAATATTAAAAATCGGTCGTATTGGTCAAAATAATGACTTTGACCAACGAATGTTTAAGAAACTATTTTTTCAACATTTAGTAATATTGATAAGATCAAATTGATACTTATAAGTAAATGAATTTTAGTACAATAAGTTATAAGTCCATAATTAAAGTTTTAGGGCAATATCGGTCCTAAAGTTAGTCAAATCATAGGTGTCCAGCATATCTTTGTTCATGTTCTCATGTTCGTGTGCAGCGTATCATGTCTATACGTGTCTATACCTGTCCAACACACAAATTTTAAATGCAAAAAATATATATAACCCCCAAATCACAAATCCAATAATTAACCAAATGACAATGAGGGTTAGAGTTTACCTTCAAGGAGAGGGGGGCCGGAGAGGGGCATCGAGGAGAGGGGGGACGGTGAGGGGTATCGAGGAGGGGGGGCAGAGATGGGGTTCAAAATAGGGGGGTCGGAGAGGGGGGTCGTCGGAGTTGCAGGGGTCGTTGGAGCCAGGGGGTGCCAGAGCAAGGGGGGTTGCTGGGGTGGGGGTGGGGTTCAATCGCACCCAGAGAGAGAGAGAAAGAGAGAGAGAGAGAGAGGTATGAAATGGTTTGGGGGAGGGGATTGAAACTGAAAAGAGGGCGCTCGAATTAAAATAATAGGTTAGCGACGGAAGTAGTCCGTCGCTAATCCGTTGTTGAAGGTTAGCCGACGAAATATCGACAAACTAGTGACGAAAAATTATTATATAAAAAAAATTGTCATTATCCGTCTATTATTCATCGTTGTCTCACCGACGGAAAATAATTCATCGTTAAAATCCATCGCTATTAATCGGTATTTTTGTAGTGAAGTGGTATAACCGCCCTTCCTACGAGCAAGGACAATCGTTTGGCTCATATGAGGATCCTTCACAATATATGTGAGGAAATCAAAAATAACAATAGATCCACTATCACAAATGCTACTAACTGATATGAGACGTAAAGTTATATGGAAAACATATGTAAGCTCCCTCTCCCGTATTTTTATTTTTGGATATATTTTTTAAATAAGAGTTTAGAAGTATAATGGTTAAATTAGTTTAATTTCAAATTATTGGTTAATAAAAATATTATTAAACCATATAAGTATATTGACTATTTGTTTTAAATTAGTTATATAAGTATATTAATTATTTATTCCCAAATATTTTAAATAAACTTATTGAATAGATAATAATAAATAAAGTAAAATCTATAACTAATTAAACAATAAGTCTAATCCCTCTTACTGTTCACCGATACCCTTACTCTAAACCTATTAAACCTGAACATATTTAAACTAATACATAATAATATATATAAATAAATCAAATATGTGTGTGTGTATATATATATATATATATATATATATATATATATATATATATATATATATATATATTAATAATAATAATAATAATAATAATAATAATAATAATATATCACATAAACATATAAGTATACAGAAGCTATACACATGGAAACCACATGCAAAGTAAATCTTATTTTAGGATCAAGCTAAATCCCTTCCTCCTTATCAATAAACAAAACCCCTCCTTTGTATACAAACGTAAATTTCTATCCGACATCATCCTCCATTTTCCCCTCCATCAACGCCCCTGTGCGCTCACGCGATTGAGTCTTCATCGGTCCCTCGAGCGGGCGCCACAACTCCATCAATGATCGACGGTTACCGCGAGAACCATCCCATTCTTGGCGATGGTCACGAGCGCATGTCTTAGTTGGTGGTCAACTATGACCCAATGGTGCACGGGTCTGAGTCATAGGGAACCACCATCGTCTCTGCTTTAATTTTGATACGGTTCGACATTGTCGATCGTGGGCGAACCCAACGTTTCTGCAACAGTCTGCTGCCATCCGACCCCGTTGGTAGCCTCAATATCTCCATCTCCGCCATACCTTACTACTGCAGTCTCGCCTAGTCATCGAGCAACAGACACATCGAACAAACCCTCTTCCAAATAAAGTACACACCCGTGCCATCCAACAGCTCATTTTTGATCTACCAACACCTCTACCCTATGCTCCTAGGTGAGCTTCTCCTTTTCCCCTCTTATTTTGGTCACTAGAGTTTAATAGCAACTAAGTGTTATAAAAACTGCTCATAAGTAGGTGTTTTAAGGAAGAAAATACTATTTACATAGGTTGCATGGAAGGAGGCACAAGAAACTTTAATGGTAAGTTTTCCATAAGCCCTAGAAATAGATAAGTACAAACCTAGAACTATATTATTGCTGTTATTATATTTTAGAGGAAGTGGGTTTAATTATTTTAAATCTATTGACTATATAATATAGCCTATATTTAATAAAACAATTTTGATAATATAATATGTACAGGACCTATACTCTTAGATTAAATTATTTTCTTAAAAAATATAAAATATAAATAAATAAAATACGTTGAAGTCTAATTAAAAATATATTTAATAAATAAATATTTGTCAGGCATCTAATTTTTTTAGGACTTTGGGATAAGCGAAGTGCATGGATCTCTTCTCAACTGTTTGGTTCGCATAATGCGAAGGCTAAGGTAAGTACTTGTTTAATGCTTTCATATGCAATTATTTTATATTGTAAAATTTTATCTATACATGCTACATTTTCGTGTCTTGATTGTTACACACACGAGAGTAGAGTGAGATATACATGTTCCCTTATTGTTGTTATTGTTACCGTTATCGTGATCGTGTTTCGTGATTGTGAGGTATGGATATGAGAGAGGTACAGTTACTATGCACGTGGACCAGTCCTATCGTTGACATTTCTCCCGTTTACGGGGGCGAACCATTTCATATCGTTTTTACCCAAGCCATTCACTTGTAGGAAAGTTGTACTTCTTACGACACGAGCACTTATTATTTATTATTGAGCTTTCTCAGTCTTAATCTTGTATGCTTCTTTTTGTCATCTGTTCTCCTTATCAAATAATTTATTGTTCATCTCGTGCATATTCCTATTACTCATTGGTTCACATGTTTAGTGTCTTAGTGCTTTATATTATACTTGTATTTTTTTGACTTAGATTTGTTCTTTACTCCAATCCTGACTGGATATGTTGACAATTTTAGGTGACTTGCTACCTTGCTCTTTGGACATTCGTTGGAGATAAATATATTTTTGGAGTCCAATATTAGATGGTAGATAGACAAGATATTCCTTTGATCTAAATTATTTAGCGGATTTGTTCCCGAGTATTATTTTGATGCAATTATTGAATTTGTAAATTGAATAGTTGTTGTGAATGAGCAAAGAGATATTATTTGTGATTAAAAGATTGTATTTGAATTTGAAGATTGATATTGAGGTCTAGACAGCGTACTACCGTCGATGTTGCGGCATAGGCTAAACTTGGCCACGTACTCGTTTCCCAAAAGTGGGAGTGGGTCATGACAACGTGTAAAATGAAAGAAAGACTTAAAGTGTCAAAAATAATAGAGCCAGATTGAATGATGACCAATTGGGAACATAATATTGTGTGTAAGGAGGAAAAGTGGAATGGTAAAGGTGTAATATTAGATAAGAGACTAATGTTAGAAGTCATAGGATGAGAAGCACCAGAGTTTAATATCCAAGAAGTAGACGTACCAAAATAGGTAGATACAAAAGTGCCAGCAAATGCATACTGGCGTTGGAGCTAAAACTCTAACTGAGTAAGACGATACTCAATATCTTCCAATGTATGTGTGCTATCAACAATGTAAGCCTGAGGTACCGGAGAGCGAGTCGAGAAAAAACTATTTGTATTTACCCGTTTACAAAAATTAAAATTTGAAATATGGATGAAGTAGAAAACAATTATCTACTAAGGTCCACGATTCTGGCAATGAGAACAAACCAGACTATACCGTTGTCGAGTTTAGGAGGTGGTAGCAGGCTTCCCGCAATAAGTATATAAAAGACGAGAAGAGATTTTGGAGGTAGGAGTACGAGTCTTCTCGAAAGTGGAAGTCGGAAGAAAATCTCGAAACTGCTCAGATAAATGCATCAAATTTTTTTTTTCTTTTCTTTAGATAAATCTTAATTTTTTTTATGATAAGATAATACAAAAGAAAAATTCCTGAGATGAAATATTGCTTCATCTGATAAGGACAATCATAGACGCAATGGCCGCTCGTGCAAAAGCTAACAAGTCTAGCATAGATGATTAGAATAATCCTGCTAGTGAAGAAGAGAATTGTTTATGCTTATTTGGAAATTGTTTACTCTCAAGAATCCTTTTCTAGAATAAATTTGGCATTGGTTGCAACTCAAAAGCATATGACGAAGAGGGCATCAAACAAGAAGGAGCAGACATTCCAAACCAGCACATATGCAGAATCGAAATTAAGTGGAATCGGAATGCTTCGTGGGCGAGCTTCTTTCACACCCGCTTGACCGTCGTCACAATCCTGGTGCACTTTCGATCTGATATCTGCAGTCATCAACTAGGATTCTAAAATTAGTTGAGATCGAAAAATGAGATAATTTGCCGTTGTGGCTCACGACAGCGGAGTATCCGTGTCGGCTCTTTGAATTTGAATGGTCTTAGAATTTATAAATGCTAGACTCTGGTACAATAAAACAAACGAACAATATTAATTTTATTAATTGATTAATATAAAAGTTCATTCAACTATAAATATAAATGGAAGGAGAACCGATCCATATCCATATAGTAGATAGGAATCTGAATTGAAATAAGAGAAGAAATATAATCCTAACTCTATCTAATCTTAACAATTGAATTTATCTTTAACCTTGTTTTCCTTTTTAATATTGAGCTGTTACCACAAGAATCTATTTTTCTCTTACCATAAGCCAAGTATTTTACCCTAATGTTGAAACAAAACTGAGTTAACTGTAGAATTTTGGACCAGTGAGATGCATTGCTTGTTGGTTTATTATATTATTCTTCTTCATTTTTTATGGTTTCTTAACATTTTCTACTTTCTTCTCATGATTTTGTTGGAGTCCAATCTGAATTTTGTGAATTTTGGAGTCCAAATATGGTCAATGATTTGATTTGATATAATTTAAAAATCTACATTAAATGTAAGATTTTGATTAGATTTCAAATTTGTATTAAAAATTAATTTAACCATATTTGGACATCCATAATTGGTGTTGGACTATTTTAGGTGGAATATGATTCTAATTTTAAGATTTTCTATTTAGGAAATCATAACCTAAAATAGGATTTCTCATCCTATAAATATAGGAGGAGCGTGGAGGCACATAATATAGCACAAGTTGGAAATTTGGGGTATTTGTAAACTCCCAGACCAAAATATAGGATTATAGATTAAATTAATATTATTTGGGATTAATTATGGGGGTTATAATTCACTACTATGATTTTTTTATTCAATTGTTGTACTTTACCATTGTTTAAATATCTAGAGCACTACACTAGTTTTTGCCTTCCAACAAATTTCACACACTTGACCTAGACGTACCAATCTTAAATCCTGACCTTTGTGTCACTCGTATATGCACTCTCTGGTGCTTCATTTTAATTTTACAATATTCGTGCAGATTTTCTAATTTTAAATTTAACTTTGCATCATTGTCCGTTCCAATCGAAATTAGAGACACAATCTCGACCCGTTCCTTGCAACCCAATATTTAGCAATAACCTATTCCGAGTCTTCTACGTCCATGACACTTGTGTCCTACCCAATTTAAATCCTATACACTCTCAATTAATTAAAGAACATATTTTACACTAATTTTAATTAAATTGGTGCAATGACTCAACCTAACCCAAAACTAGACCCAACACCAACCTAAATTCCCATTCACACCCTCATGATTCATACAAAATAACCCACACTAATTCCTCTCTCTACAAAATACCAAACATCAATTTTGGCACACCAAATCCCTTTTTTTATCCCTCTTTAATTTGAATTCTGCCATGTATAGGAAAGAGTGTAAACCAATGTGACTTTCCTACCTAGTACACATGATGGCCCCAAAAATAGATAAATAACATCCACCCCACTCCCCATGATAGCCTTGACTGGATTCCAAGGTCCTCACTCCATTCTAGACCATAGGATCTCACCAAATCCATCACCACCCTTTATTTGAAATGCCCCATGCACATATATGCATTGGCCAGCACTAACTCTTCCATAATTCCTCTTGTCCACTTCAAACCTATCCATCCTCTTCCTCATAGCCTCCTCTCCCTCTCTCCTACCTTCTCCACCACCTGCAACCACCCGTACGGCCACCTCGACCAACCCCCCACTACGGAAAATAACCTCCACCACCACCGCTGCTGTTATTGTCTCCTCCATTTTGACTACCAACTACACCACCACCCGACCACCACCATCATCCCCGACCACCTCCACGACCGCCTCTACCCCTACCGAGTCACCCCTGACTCCCCAGGCCAGCGGCCGCCGCTGCCATGGCCATTAGTGTCGCTGCTGCTGCTGTTAAAGCCACCGCTAATGCTGCTGTTCCTGCCATTTTTGCTGTCTTTTCAACCCCCGCAGGCCAACCCTGATGACCGACGACCCCCCCCCCCCTTCGACGACTGACGACCCCCCTAGGGCTCCCCTGAACTTCGACGAACTCCCCCGCAGCGGGCCAGACCGCCGATAACGCCTGCATGGCTGCCCCGAACCTACCCTCGCGGACCCACTTCACATCATCAACACCACGTCTTCGCATCGTGATATCTCCCTCCTTGCTTGATCGAATCCCGAACCATCACCTCTGGTATATTTTCAACCTAACCCTCTTGTAATGCCTTCAAGTAGAATAATTTAGCTTGCATTCTATTGTTAGTAATTGGAGTTCCAAATCGAAGAAAAATTTATTTTATCAAATATTAAAATTCTTTGATACAGAGTTGGTCTCGTCAATCCGGGCAACCTCGTCACATACTGATTGCACCGAAAGATGCGTATCGTCAACGTGGACATGTGGGCTTTCGTGGAACTTGATTTGGATGTGCGTGCACAACAGAATCAATGCGTATCCGTCAAAAAGTACAGTATCAGCCTATTCTGACACTCATCCAAATTTTGTGTGCGCCTGTCGTTCGTAACGAAACTTACGCCATCAGATTTGCAATGTTACGCTGGTCCTGTGACCCAAGTTTGGTTTGATTCTGAAAACATTGACGAAACATCATTTCGTGCGCCTCACGGTTCTACATGATGGGCAATTTCGTGATCGGCTCATCAAAATCCAGTTCTGGACATTCCGTTGGATTCGTATCATCGTTTTAGACTCGTAAACAATAAGTTTGACGAATTTGAAGAAATTTATCTCTGGCATATTTTTTGGTGTAAGACGGGTCCACTTATGGATCCCGTGTTGACCAGAAACTATATTTTGGACCCTATGCCCAAATTGGACGTATGTATATGCTTTTCTGAGTATTTCACTCATTTCAGAACTATTGGTGATATTTTTGACAGCATCCGAGGATATCAGCTCCAGTTTTTATTGCTGCTCTGTTACTTTCATGGCGAGTTCGTGTTCGAATCTTCGTCTGGCTTCCAAGCAAGTATAACTTGCCTTATTGTACTGTTTAAAATTCAAGTTAATATTATATATTATGATCTCTATATTATATAACTGTGCGCATCTGAGAATAACTCGGGTGCAGTCGATGATGGCATCGACGTTAGGACTTATTTTTGACCTAGCGTCAAGTGGACGTACCCTAAGTGACGGAGTTATCATTATAACTCTAAGGCCTTGACATGTATCATTTCATGTCACATAGTGAGTTCATAATAGGACACGAGTTTACGCACACGACTGGCCATCGGTGCGAGTAGCTCGTGTGTTGGTACTTAGCATAGGTGTATTGTTTTAGGTGACTTGCATTATAGTTACGAGATATCCAAGTCGCATTTCAGACTTGTACATTGTCATTGGGAGGGGAGGACGACTAGTAGGCGTATGGGACACCCACCTCCTTTATACAGATATTGGGTTCTTCGGAGTGATACAGACGTATATATTTATGCAGATATCGCATTCTTTGGAGTGTTTGACGTTACATGTGCAGATACCACGCTCTTCGGAGTGTTAGACGTTGTACAGATACTACTCTCTAGAGAACGTTGGATGTATTTACTTATACAGATATCACGCTCCTCGGAGCGTTGGACGTTATTATATATGCATATTGCCCTAAGATGGGGGGCATATATAGCATATACTAGCCAGTCATGGCGATTGGTGAATTACGTCAGCATATGTCTAGCCTACACTTCCCATACATACTAAGTTGGGCTCAAATTGCATTCACTTAGGAGGATAGTTCACCCTGATTTACTTTATTTACATTATGGCATGTACTTTTTGTATCTTGTTATGTCTCTCTGAGGACCTGGTTTCCTTCCACGTTATTTGTGTAGTTTGCAAGATGCTTGATCTAGTAGAGTGTGGACATCGTTGTAGGTATCTTTATATTTTGAGCTATTACAGTAATGTACTACTTTCTAGTTTTGATTCTGCTTTTATAGCCTAGTGTTTATAGTTCTATATTGTTCTTTTGGCCTATTCGAAACGGATGTATTATTGGGCTGCAGTTTCTTGAGATTTATTTACCATGGATTGAGATTTAATTTAGTTGTTGCATGTTAGAATTAGATTTTAACTGGATCACTTAATCTTGGACAACGTAAGTACACTTTGTCGGGCCCATTAAATTCAAAAGCCCTACGGAGTCATACCAGCTGGCCATTGCCACATGTCTGGTCCCATATATTTTGGGACCGGGGCATGACATTATTCGTCCACATAAAATCTAAGAGAAAGTTCGTGCTTTGCTCTTAGGACTTGTCATCCAAGACAGAAAAAAGAAGAAGATCTGATCGAGAAATCATCGCCTTCGCTCAGAGAGATTGCCACAGGTTGGTGATTTATTTCAATTATAATCTTTTTTTCTTCTTGAGTGTGGTGAGGGGGTTGAATCTATTAGGGCAAACGGTTTAATATTGATTCTGTTAATCTTATAATTTCATCTGAGTTATAAAGGTTAAAATTTGTCCAGGTGACGTAGTCACCGCCATATACTTGTCTTTATCTTTGCTTGGGATTCGTTAGACAGGGGTTGGTCATCTCACTGGGTTAGCATAAAGTTTCTGCTGTGGGCACTCTGAGATACGGTATCGAAACGATTGTAGGACGTATCTAATTCCCAACTTCTGGTATCAGAGCTACTGGTTTTGATTCTGGCAACTATGTCTACGGAGCAGATGAACACTCGTATGAACGAATATTTCGGTTACAGTAGAGGCGGGTTATGGGTTTATGGGTTTTGGGTTAACGGGTTATGGGTTCGGATCCGGTTCGGGTGGTTTGGTTTGGGTTGGTTTGGTTTGGTTTAGGTTGGTTTGGGTAGGTTTGGGGGTTGTTTAATTAAACCAAAAAAATATATATATGCATATATGGCCATCTAAAGTTAATTTTGGACCCCAATAAATTCCAGAAAAATAACACAATATTCTATTATCAATTATACACCCAAAAATATAATTTTTGCACCATTTTAATAATTAATTAAATACACATAATTTTAAATCTATGAACGAATATTTATTAAAATTAGCTAAAAATTACAAAAAATCTTCCTTAATATCAAAAATTCATAATTTTAATAATTAAAAGTCTAAAATTAAATTCTAAAAAAATTAGGATATTTACACCTGGGGACAAAATTCGGATCCAGGTCCTCAAGGGACATAGCATGGTACAAAAATACTCAAGACAAATAAAATACAGTAAGTAAAAACAGATCCTCAGGACAAGCTAAATGAAATATAAATGAGAACATCACTAGTACTCAGGCTGAGACCACTACAGACTCTGTGTCGGGGAGCCCATAGCAGCAAGTAGTATCTCGTAGGGCTAGTAAATGTGCCAAGCTCAAGTACAAAGACTAAAACACCTTCTGTAATATTGTATATATGTAAACATAATCAGCCTGTAGTATGTGTGTCCGTCCCCACCCATTATAACCTCATATCTCATGTCCATAATATCTCATGTCTATAACACGCAAGATCATGATATCTAGCTAGTACAACGGGTCATAATGATATCTATATAATATGCAACTCTCATTTCACGTATCCTGTAAGCCTATACAGAATCACCGTGAATAACTCAAGAAAGATTCTGTCACATGAAATAGTGTCAAGTGTCCTACATCCTGACGTACTTGGTAAAACAAGCACGTAAAAATAGGATCATGGAATCAACTCTCTAAGTGACGTTACACCACTCCGCATACGACGTCGACACCCGAATCTTGTTCGGACACTAAGCAACGTCTCACGGTCCTAGGTTGAACAAGTAAATCACAATAGTATATATATATATATATATATATGAAAAGAAACACAAGCAGATAATATAATAGGATCTACTACAAGTATGGCAAGATACACTTGCCTGGGTCTGCAGTATGTAGTTGCAAAGTTGGCCCCGCTTCCACTCTTCCGGAATCCAATTGACCTAAACAATAAATTTTCTACTTTAAGTATCTAATCAAGAATCTTGTAACTGCAACTAAATTGTATAATTTATTATAAACCATTAATATCGAAGTCCAACCATATCCTAACATATAAATTCTTGACACAACAACTTACACATTTTTTGAGATATCGGAACCTAGTTTCATGGTTTACGATTTCTAAATTCACGGTTAAGTCCCCAATCGAAGGAAATGAACATAAATTATAATAAATCATGTAATCTTGATTTATATAAATTTTTAACCATTAAATTTCAGAATTGACAAAATAATCATATTTTAATATTAGGGCTACTTTAAGTTGACTAGTTTTGTACAAAACTTGTTCGGAGCATTGCCAAACCATGGGTATGGTTTATATTAATAAAAAATTATTTTATATCATATTTTATTCTATTTTAATCTCAAAAAATAATTACCTTTTATTTCTTCCAAAATAACCCTTATTTATGGACAAAACTATGCCACAAAAAAATCCAAAACCTAGGCTAGTGACCCTTATTTTTAGGGTTCAAAATTTTGATAAAAATACCATAAAAATAATTCTAAAATATTTATTTTAAAGTAATAAACTACCAATAAATTTATTTTTAATAATTAACAAAAAGGCCTCCAAGAACCGTGTCACAAAGTCTAAAATTAGCCCTACTTTTATCCAATCTATCATAAATCTAACATAAATTTTTCTATAGATTTTTATGCCAAAAAAAGATGGCAAGGGAGGGTTCTAGAATATTAAACTTACATAAATCTAAGAGATTCATGCCATAGGGATTTGAGAAAAAAAGTTTGAATCCTTACCCGAAAGCTTTGAAGGTTTGGATGACGGGACCTCTTCTTGTTCAAGAACGCACCTTCTTGCTTGTGCTTGCTTTGCTTCTCCCTTCTTGATGGATTGATGATGATGGCAATGGATTCTTGATGGATTTGATGGCAAAGGTAGAACCTTTATGGTTGTTGTGGAGATTGGGTGGAAGGATGATGAATTGTAAACCCCCTGATTTTTCAAAAATTTTAAATCTGGACTTTTCACAATTTTCTGGAATTTTTTAGGATTTTTCTGTAATTTAAAAATAGGGTTTTAATTATTAAATGATTTTTAAATGATAATAAATAGTATTAAAATATTATGAAAATAATAATTTTGGGTGTAAAATAAAAAACTGGACTTAGGACAATTTTTCTGGAATTTATTGGGCACCGGACCTATTTTTAAAACACCTAAATATAATTATTTAATTAATTAATTATTTAATAATATTATTATTTATTATTATTATTATTGTTATTATTATTATTATTAATATTAAACCCAAGCCCAGAGCCCGGCCCGGCCCATTGGGCCCGAGCCCGGCCCAACCCCTAGCGGGTCGGGTCGGATCCGTCAGACCCGACCCGGCTACCCGCACCCGTCCCTGACCACGTCCCCCTCTTCCCCGCGTCCACCGGCGCGTCCGCCGGCCGCCGCCCGCTTCGCTCGGCCACGCTCCGCCCGCCCGCGTCCCACGCCGCCGGAACCCGGCCACCCCCTCGGCCACGACCACCTCCCCAGCCCTTTAAATCTCCCCCTCCACCGCCTCGAACCACCCCTCCCCGCCGGGCCAGCTCCGCCCTCTCCCACCCAGACCACCGCCACGACGCCGCCGGCCCTCCTCCTCCGTTGCCACCGCTACAGGGCTCCACCCCCTTCTCCTCCTTCCTCCCTCATCCTCTCGACTTCAACAACAGCTCCAGCGCGCCTCCGGCCGCCCCAGCTCCTCCGCCTCAGCCGCCCGGCTGCCCAGCCGCCGTCCCCGCCGCCTGAAAACCCTAGCCCTGAACCTTAGGATACGGACACTGGACACAGGACACAGTGTCCTGTGTCGTGTCGGACAAGATTTTGTTCTATTTTTCGGGCCCGGTTCAGGTGCGTGTAACTTCTTGTAGCTCTGTTTTCGATTCTATAAATTGCATTGCGAAGCCTGTATGACCCTCTCGGTGTCCGGACAAACCGTTCGGGACATCGCGTCCTGTGGTGATCGCAAACCTCGATCCAAAAACAGGAAAAACAATACCCTGATTCACCCCGGAACTGGGTATGCCCCGCCAAACGGGACAACTTGGTCACGCACGGTCTTCACAGATACGTGCGCGTCGTCGATACGGACGTGCGGGATTTCACAGAAGTCGATTTGGGTGTGCGTGCACACCGGGATCAACGCGTATTCGCGGACATCGCCCCGTATCCGACTTTTCTGTATTTCACCCTAACCTTGTGTACACACGTCGGATTAAAATGAAACTTGTGCCATCGGACTCGTAACAATACGCTGGTCCTGTGAGCCAAGTTTGGTTCAATTCAGAGAACGTTGACGAAATCGCGTGTCGTGGGCCCCACAAGCCCCGCTCGACGGGCGATTTTGTGTTCGGCTCATCGGAATCCAATTCTGGAAGTTTCGTTGGGTTCGTATCATCGTTCCTGACCTGTTGACACTAAGTTTGGTGAATTTGGAGACCTTTGACCCTGACACATTTTTCGGTACAAAGCGGGCCCACATGTGGACCCCGTTTTGACCCGAAATTGTCGTTTTTGCCCTTGTCTCCAAATTGGACTCAAGGACAGGCGTTTCTAGATGATTGATATTTTTTGGATCTGATGGTGATGTTTGTTTCAGCAACCGGAGTACCGTCTGCAAATCCAACCGAAGTCAGAGCCGCAATCAGAGCCGGAACCACAGGCAAGTGTACCTTGCCAAAACTTGCAGTTTTTGCTAAATATTTCTTGGCTTAGTTATACATCAGAGGGCAAGAATACCTTGCCAACTTTACAGTCTTGTTGCATATTTTCTTGTTTTAATTATAACTGTTGTACATGCTTAACCTAAGACCGTGTAACGTACTTAGCGTCCGATTATCAGTCGGGTGCCAACACCGTACGCGGTGTTGGTTATGTCACCTAGAGATGGTCATTTCGAACCCTTTACTTCTCATACTTGTCTTATCAAGTACATCATAACCCAGGACACTTGACACTATTCATGAGACAGGATCTTCCCGAGATATTCGTGGTGATTCTGTATAGGATACAGGACTTGACAGAGATACTTTATAGACATTATGACTTGTTGCATTAGCTATAATCCTGTTGACATGGACATAAGACATTATGGTCATGATATGCGTGATTACATTGGGTGGGGAGAGACACACAGGCTACAGGTTAATTTCATATTATGCCGGCGTCTTAGTCTCACTACGAGCTAGACAACTACATGATATCACTGCTACCGGCTCCCCGACACAGAGCTTGTAGTAGTTTCAGCCTGAGTTCTTATACTGCTCTCATACTGTATATCACTTAGCTGGTTACATAGTTTACCCTATTGCTTATTTATTTCTGTACTGCTTATATTTTGGCTTGTATTATCTGTACCTTGCTATGTCCCCTGAGGACCTGGAATGGATGATGTCCCCAGGTATAGCTGAGGAGATCCATCCAGAGATACACTGTACATGAGCACTTCCAGGAGCTATACCAGGACCCGAGGACGAGATCGTACCAGAGGACTTCTCTTGAGCATTGGCTGTATATAGTCAGTTATTTCTGTTTCTATTTCCAGTTCCTTTATTTCCTGTCTATTTGCATTTATTGTACCAGGCATATTCTCGGATTGTTTTCCGAGATATTTATTGAGATTTGCTTATTTATTCTATTGCATTATTTCTGGCATTTAATCTGTGTTTATTCTGTGGATGAGATTAGTAATACCTGAGACTGTAACATTTTACTGCTAGACTACAGCTTAAGCATGCCCTGATGGATCCATTAAATTGGGTTGTCCATTGGTGCGTGCTGCTGGCCATTGCTCACGTCTCCAGTCCCTCGGCATTTTGGGACTGGGGCATGACATGGTTTTTGTGGTGGCCCATGCAGGTCAACGACTAAATTGTTCGGTTTTAACTCAGGGACCGAACAGGCCTGCAATAAGATAGGATAAGTTTTAGGATCTTATCCACTTGCTTGAAACGTTCTTGATATCCATATTGACTTCGAATTAACTCCTCGACTTGCATCCTGCTTTGATTCCTGTGCGCCTCTTATTGTTTATTTTTGTTGCAGGGTTATGGATTCACGAGCAAACGACGAGACTCCCATAACGTCACCACGAGATGCTGAGGTAACCAACGAAGACGAAGTAACACCAGTGGATGGGGGACAGTCAGCTCAACAACATGCCCCGAGAATCCAACAAGATGACATTCCACCAACGACGCCAGTTACTCCATCAATGCCTGTAATTCCACCAGGGCAGGCCATGGACGGACAGCAGATGTTTCAAATGGTCTATACAATAATGCAAGCTCAACAAGAGGCTTTGAGTCGCAGCCTAGTAACTGCACTGGAGCAGGCCATCCTGCCAACTCGACGGCCAACGACGGGCTCTATCACCGACTTTCGCCAACTGAAGCCCCGTACATTCTCAGGCAAAGAAGAGCCCACTGAAGTTCATGAGTCGCTCACCAACACTCAACATCAACTAGAAGCAGCTGAACTTCCAAAGGAACGTTGGATGACTGCCGTCAGAATGCAGTTGACGGACAATGCACATCACTGGTGGCTATCTGAGGAAATACGACTCGGACCAGACCGAGTCACTTGGGAAGAGTTTTCCAGGCTCTTCTAGGAGATGTGCATTCCAGCCATCGCTCGATCAGAACTTCGGGACAAGTTCAATCGCCTCACCCAGGATTCTAAGACGGTGGAAGAGTACAACGCTGAGTTCATTCGTCTAAGTCGCTTCGCTCCAACAATGATCCCGACAGAAGAAGAGAAGGCCGAGAAATTCTTCGACGGACTAAACATTGAGCTACAAAAACTAATTGGATCCATTGCACCTACTTCGTATTCGGACGTCCTCGCTGCAGCACGACGCATTGAGCGCGTTATTAAGAGAGAGACCAGTCTGAAACGGCCATCCACGTCAGCAACAGTCGGAGCATGACAAGAAGAAGTTGCAAAAAGACCTCACGTACACCAGCCACCAGAGGCATCTCCACAGACAATACCTGTTTGTCCATATTGTCGCAAGCGAGGCCATACTGAGGACGAGTGCAGATGAAAGAAGAGATTATGCATAGTCTGTGGATCCAGTCAGCATTTACTGAAGGAATGCCCTGAGCGTCGAGAAAGAGCACCAAAGGGTGACCAGCAAGCATTACCAATACCGAGGCCAGACTATCCAGCATTGGGAGCACCGCAAACGGAAGTTCAAGGAGTCCTACTACCAGCTCCAGCAGGGTATCAGCCGAGGCCACCCTTGATACCCCAGGAATTACTCTTCCAGCAGGCTCAGCAGCAGAAGAATCGACTGCAAGGACGCGAGCAAGCCCTGGCGATAACAGTGGAGAACGCGCAGACTCGTGGAATAGCTGATGCGCGTAAGTGATTTGTAGTTATCCGTTTCTGGTGTTGTTTAGCTCGTGTCTCTTGGTTCATGACCTCAGCCCCAACCTAGTAAATTGCAACTTGTTAATAATAACCTGGTTTTCATAAAAGTTGTAGTTCTTTTACTTTAACTAGATTTTCTGGAAAGTGTATAACTTTCATTTTTAGGGAAACGGTATTTCCCTAAGTATCATGTGATGTGTTTCGAACGATACTTGCAACCATGTCATCTCTGTTGACCGGTTATTCTTTGATTGCGATGACGCAATCCTCTTAAGGGGGGTAGATTGTAAACCCCCTGATTTTTTAAAATTTTTAAATCTGGACTTTTCACAATTTTCTGGAATTTTCTGGGAATTTTCTGTAATTTAAAAACAGGATTTTAATTATTAAATAATTTTTAAATGATAATAAACAGTATTAAAATATTATGAAAATAATATTTTTGGGTATAAAATGAAAAACTGGACTTAGGGCAATTTTCCTGGAATTTATTGGGCCCCGGACCTATTTTTAAAACACCTAAATATAATTATTTAATTAATTAATTGTTTAATGATATTATTATTATTATTATTATTATTATTATTGTTATTATTATTATTGTTATTATTATTATTAATATTAAACCCAAGCCCAGAGCCCGGCCCGGCCCATTGGGCCCGAGCCCGGCCCAACCCCTAGCGGGTCGGGTCGGGTCGGATCCGCCAGACCCGACCCGGCTACCCGCACCCGTCCCTGACCACCTCCCCCTCTTCCCTGCGTCCACCGGCGCGTCCGCCGGCCGCCGCCCGCTTCGCTCGGCCACGCTCCGCCCGCCCGCGTCCCACGCCGCCGGACCCGGCCATCCCCTCGGCCACGACCACCTCCCCAGCCCTTTAAATCTCCCCCTCCAC
Source organism: Iris macrosiphon (assembly GCA_036927795.1). NCBI lineage: Eukaryota > Viridiplantae > Streptophyta > Magnoliopsida > Asparagales > Iridaceae > Iris > Iris macrosiphon. The sequence goes on along the minus strand of JAYESA010000010.1, from coordinate 124,750,235 downwards.
CGCCTCGAACCACCCCTCCCCGCCGGGCCAGCTCCGCCCTCTCCCACCCAGACCACCGCCACGATGCCGCCGGCCCTCCTCCTCCGCTGCCACCGCCGCAGGGCTCCGCCCCCTTCTCCTCCTTCCTCCCTCCTCCTCTCGACTTCAACAGCAGCTCCAGCGCGCCTCCGGCCGCCCCAGCTCCTCCGCCTCAGCCGCCCGGCCGCCCAACCGTCGTCCCCGCCGCCTGAAAACCCTAGCCCTGAACCCTAGGACACGGACACTGGACACAGGACACAGTGTCCTGTGTCGTGTCGGACACGATTTTGCCCTGTTTTTTGGGCCCCGTTCAGGTGCGTGTAACTTCTTGCTCGTAGCTCTGTTTTCGATTCCTAAATTGCGTTGCGAAGTCTGTATGACCCTCTCGGTGCCCGGATAAACCGTTCGGGGCATCGCGTCCTGTAGTGATCGCACACCGCGATCCAAAAATAGGAAAAACAACACCCCGATTCACCCCGGAACTGGGTATGCCCCGCCAAACAGGACGACTTGGTCACGCGCGGTCTTCACAGATACGTGCGCGTCATCGATAAGGACGTGCGGGATTTCGCAGAAGTCGATTCGGGTGTGCGTGCACACCGGGATCAACGCGTATCCGCGAACATCGCCCCGTATCCGACTTTTCTGCATTTTACCCTAACCTTGTGTACACACGTCGGATTAAAACGAAACTTACGCCATCGGACTCGTAACGATACGCTGGTCTTGTGAGCCAAGTTTGGTTCAATTCTGAGAACGTTGACAAAATTGCGTGTTGTGGGCCCCACAAGCCCCGCTCGACGGACGATTTTGTGTTCGGCTCATCGGTCCGTTGGGTTCGTATCATCGTTCCTGACCTGTTGACACTAAGTTTGGTGAATTTGGGGACCTTTGACCCTGACACATTTTTCGGTGCGAAGCGGGCCCACATGTGGACCCCGTTTTGACCCGAAATTGCCGTTTTTGCCCTTGTCTTCAAATTGGACTCAAGGACAGGCGTTTCTAGCTGATTGATATTTTTTGGATCTGATGGTGATATTTGTTTCAGCAACCGAAGTACCGCCTGCAAATCCAACCGAAGTCAGAGCCGCAATCAGAGCCGGAACCACAGGTAAGTGTACCTCGCCAAAACTTGCAGTTTTTGCTAAATATTTCTTGGCTTAGTTATACATCAGAGGGCAAGAATACCTTGCCAACTTTACAGTCTTGTTGCATATTTCTTTGTTTTAATTATAACTGTTGTACATGCTTAACCTAAGACCGTGTGACGTACTTAGCGTCCGATTATCAGTCGGGTGCCAACACCGTACGCGGTGTTGGTTACGTCACCTAGAGATGGACATTTTAAACCCTTTACTTCTCATACTTGTCTTATCAAGTACATCATAACCCAGGACACTTGACACTATTCATGAGACAGGATCTTTCCGAGATATTCGTGGTGATTCTGTATAGGATACAGGACTTGACAGAGATACTTTATAGACATTATGCCTTATTGCATTAGCTATGATCCCGCTGACATGGACATGAGACGTTATGGTCATGATATGCGTGATTACATTGGGTGGGGAGAGACACACAGGCTACAGGTTGATTTCATATTATGCCGGGGTCTTAGTCTCACTACGAGCTAGACAACTACATGATATCACTGCTACCGGCTCTCCGACACAGAGCTTGTAGTAGTTTCAGCCTGAGTTCTTGTACTGCTCTCATACTGCATATCACTTAGCTGGTTACATAGTTTACCCTATTGCTTATTTTTTTCTGCACTGCTTATATTTTGGCTTGTATTATCTGTACCTTGATATGTCCCCTGAGGACCTGGAATGGATGATGTCCCCAGGTATAGCTGAGGAGATTCATCCAGAGATACACCGTACAGGAGCACTTCCAGGAGCTGTACCAGGACCCGAGGACGAGATCGTACCAGAGGACTTCTCTTGAGCATTGGCTGTATATAGTCAGTTATTTCTGTTTCTATTTCCAGTTCCTTTATTTCCTGTCTATTTGCATTTGTTGTACCAGACATATTCTCGGATTGTTTCCCGAGATACTTATTGAGATTTGCTTATTTATTCTATTGCATTATTTTTGGCATTTAATCTGTGTTTATTCTGTGGATGAGATTAGTAATACCTGAGACTGTAATATTTTACTGCTAGACTACAGCTTAAGCATGTCCTGATGGATCTATTAAATTGGGTTGTCCATCGGTGCGTGCTGCTGGCCATTGCTCACGTCTCCAGTCCTTCGGCATTTTGGGACTGGGGCGTGACATGAATGGTGGAGCTTTGGAAGAGATGAGAGAATTTTTGGTGAAGGAGATGATGTTGTGAGGGGTAGATAACAAGGGGGCTTCTCTTACACGTGAAAGAGAGGGGAGGGGTTGGCCAAAAAGGGGAGAGAGTCGTTAGGGTTAGGGTTTTGTGATAAGGGGTATATATAGGGACTTTTTGGATAGATTTAAACCTAGGAGGGGGTATTCTTAGGGCTTGTAGGGGTCGACCACCAAGGGGGCTGCTCTTGCACAAAATTATGAAGAGGGGGTATGTTGTTATGGTTGAAATTTGGTTGTTTATGATCTTGGGTGGTTAGTTAGTTTGGTAGTTTGCCAACTAGGATGTCACGTATGGCCATTTCTTTAATTAGAACTCTATAAATATAACCAAATATATATATATATATATATATATATATATATATATATATATATATATAGGGATATTTGTGTGCACTACATGACTATATGCATTTGGGTTGAGTTTGGGTCAAGTTCTAGTCAAAAGGAGGCAGTTTTACAGTAACCATGATTCTAGATGATTGTCAATATTTTTGGGCATGGAGGAGGTCAAAAAAATGTAACATCCATGTCCCAAATATATTAGGCACAATCAAGATTAGTAATATAAATTTTGTTGGGAGAAAAAATATTGTGCATTGTTTAAAATATCCAAGCCATGACAAAGGGTCATATATATAAAAGAAGGATTTAGAAATTAATATTTTAATCCATTAAATAAAATAAATAAAGTAAATTAAAAAATAATAAATTAACCCTATTCAAAAATGAGGGGGCTTACAACTCACGGTAAGACTGATAGTCAGGGACTTTGGTCTCAGCCTTGTCATTGATGTCGGCAGAATCCCAGTAGTACAGAAGGTGCTACACATGACAGATAGCATCGAAGTGATGGTCGAGGAAATGGAGACGAAGGAAGATGCAAAGCAACTAGGGAGCTCGGAGATCGGTGGCATGGGGGAGCAGAAATTATGTCGTGGGACGACATTTATGGAGTCCAGTTAATAAGCCATGGGGTCAACACCCTCTTATCTGACAGGAGGGGGAGATTGTTGGGGTCCAGTCTGGATTTGGTGAATTTTGGAGCCCAAATATGGTCAAAGATTTGATTTGATATAATTTAGAAATCTACATTAAATGTAAGATTTGATTAGATTTCAAATTTGTGTCCAATATTTTATTTGACCATATTTGGACGTCCATAATTGGTGTTAGGCTATATTAGGTGGAATATGATTCTTATTTTAATATTTCTATTGAGGAAATCCTATTAGGACCTAAAATAGGACGTCTCATCATATAAATATAGGAGGGTGGAGGAACATAGTATAACACAAGTTGGAGCTTCGGGGTGTTCGTCCACAGAAAATCTAAGAGAAAGTCCCTTTCTTTTCTTTTTGAGTTTGGTAAGGGGGTTGAATCAATTAGGATAAATGGTTCAACATTGATTCTGTCAATCTTGTAATGTCACATGAGTTATAAATGAAAAAATTTGTCCAGGTGTCGGACGTAGTCACCGTCATATACTTGTCTTTATCTGTACTTGATATTCGTTAGACAGAAATTGATTATCTCTGATGGGTTGGTCAAAATTTTTTGCTGCTGTTACTTTCAGACATGATGTCGAAACGTTTGTTGTACGTGTCCGATTTCTAACAAATTTGTTCTCATAGAGCATAATTAGGAACTTGATTGGTGTATTCCGCATAAAGCTATGTCACCGTACGAATGTGCTGTGGGTCCTCAATCCGTATTTCTAAATTCTAACACCACAGCTCTACAAGTCAGATCGCATAAATTACTTTAGGTTCCTTTCCCATCGTAGTTAGCTTCTTCAACTAGACATCCATGAGCTGTCCATCTTTATATAAACCAAGTCCCCTTTGCCAGAAACATGTTGGATAACCAACTCACTGTTTAACAAAGGAAAATTTCACAGAAACTACAACTAAGTTGCAGATGGCATTCGGAGTTGAAGATAATTCTGCGATCAGAAAAGGCCACCGTTCGCTGTCGAGATCACCCAACCTCAAAAATCCGAGGTGCGCCGAAGCAGCCATACAAGCTATCGAGCACGCCAGGAGGAGGCGAAATGTTCTCAGTTGCAATAGCGATGGTGAAGACGGCATTCAGGTGAAAATCGTCATAAGCAAGCAAGAATTGAAGCAGATGATCGCATCCATGGGTTGGGGAAGGAACGGAATTAGCAACAACCATCACAAACAAGGGTCTGCGACATTGGATCAGCTACGGCATCTTCTTAAGAGGAGGAACATGAAGAAGGCCGACTCCGTAAAGGGCCACCATAGCGGCAGATGGAGTCCTTCACTGCATACTATCCGGGAAGAGTTTTGATGCTATGAAAGCTATGTTATTTATGAATGCAAGGTTGCAAACCTAGAGAGTTTTAAAGTTTGTCTTCTATGGTTCTCTTTCTTTGATTGGATATAACACCAACATATTTGCTAAGTTTACTTCTAATATCAAGGAGGATGATGCTGCTACTACTACTACTACAAATTAAGAAATAAAATGTGTGAAGAAAAGTGAACATGTATTTTAGGGTAACAAGAACAAATCGGTGATTTCTTCTACATATTGTTATTTGCCGAGCAATTTTAATCAAGTATCTGTACTTACGGGTGACATATATATTTTAAAAAAAAGAAACCTAAGGGTGATAAATATGTTAGTCCCGAGGTAGATCAAAGATGGATCACAAAGACTAAGAAAGATATTCACGCAGGACGTTCCAATCTGCTCTATGTTTGATCGTGATGTTGTTGTCGAGTTCCAGAGATTCACGCAAGAAATTGCTCTCTGGAAGAACTCGGTTCCAACGAAACTTATTGAAACTCGGGTTACAAATTGACAATAACCAAATTCGTTCTTCCTTGAGAACGCATTTGCAATTGAGATAGAATGTATTACAAAAATTGAGTGGATGGAGAAGAAGAAGACAGAATAAAAATTATTATTGCTAGGGTGATAAAGAGCACGGTTGCTAAACGCAAGATTCGTCCTCTATTGACGATCTGCTCCCAGGAGCCAATACGTTCACAAGAGAACTTTCAGAACGCTCGTAGTCAACTATGTATATGACTCGAACAAACTCACTGGACCCGTTTTAACTTTTTTTCTTATATCTCCAAAGGTAGGCATGGAGACTCTATTTATAGAAGGGTGAAAACCCCATCACTAGTTCTGGCCGATATGGGACTAAAGTACCGTCTCCCAAAAATCAGGATTAATAATAAAAAATCCCGTAATCTGCGCATATGCACAAAATATGTATAACCTGCGCATACTGCATACGAGTATACTCAGATGCGCGCAGCAGAATAGCAGCATAGCAGCTCATGTGCACAAAAGCGCTGCAACACAAGCATGCATATATACAATAGCACATAGCCAGCGCATAGCCCGCGCATGCACTAGCACAAAACCCCGCACGTGCAACTCGAGCATACACCAGCGCTAGCAACCACGCATGCAACTTGCGCATATGCAACTCATGCAACTCGCTCATAAAATAAGCACACGAGCACAACATATGCGTACAAGCACCATGCGACCGATGCGTACATGTGAAGTGCAAAGTGTACCATCAAAGTGTCACTTTGTGTGTCACGCCCCAGTCCCAAAAATGACGAGGGACTGAGCACGTGAGCAATGGCCAGCAGCATGCACCGATGGACAACCCAATTTAATGGATCCATCAGGGTATGCTTAAGCTGTAGTCTAGCAATAATATGTTACAAGTCTCAGGAATTTCTAATCTCATCCACAACAGATAAATACAGATAAAGACAGGGTAATGCAAATAAAATAAGCTGATCTCAATAAATATCTCGGGAAACAATCCGAGAATATGTCTGGTACAACAGATACAAATAGACAGGAAATAAACAACTGGAAATAGAAATAACTGACTACATACGGCCAATGCTCAGGAGAAGTCCTCTGGTGCGAGCTCGTCTTCCGGTCCTGGTACAGCTCCTGGAAGTGCTCCTGTACGGTATATCTCTGGATGGATCTCTTCGGCTATACCTGGGGACATAATCCGGATCCAGGTCCTCAGGAGACAGCAAGGTACAGAAAATACAAGCCAAAATAGATGCAGTGCAGCAATAAATAAGCAATAGGGTAAACTAGATAACCAGCTAAGTGATATGCAACATGAGAGCAGTACAAGAACTCAGGCTGAAACTACTACAAGCTCTGTGTCGGGGAGCCGGTAGCAGTGATATCATGTAGTTGTCTAGCTCGTAGTGAGACTTAAGACGCCGGCATAATATAACATCAACCTGTAGCCTGTGTATCTCTCCCCACCCAATGTAATCACGCATATCATGACCATAACGTCTCATGTCCATGTCAGCGGGATTATAGCTAATGCAGCAAGTCATAATATCTATAAAATATCTCTGTCAAGTCCTGTATCCTATACAGAATCACCATGAATGTCTCAAGAAGACTCTGTCTCATGAATAGTGTCAAGTGTCCTGGGTTCTGGAGTACTTGATAAGACAAGTACGAGAATTATCGGGTCTCGATATCCATCTCTATGTGACGTTACACAACTCCGCGTACGGAGTTGGCACCCGACTGGTAATCGGACGCTAAGTACGCCACTCGGTCCTAGGTTTTAACAGTTAAACAGGTTTATATGCATTTAAACAAGAATTCAGGCAAGTTCTAGAACAGGAATTACTGCTAATGGCAAACTTTACTTGCCCACTGATGTACAAACAAGTCAATAAAAATAAATAGCAAGCTGCAGGGTTTGGCAAGGTACACTTGCCTGTGGTTCCGGCTCTGATTTCGGCTCTGACTTCAGTTGGATTTGCAGGCGGTACTCCGGTTGCTGAAACAAACATCACCATCAGATCCAGAAAATATCAATCAGCTAGAAATGCCTGTCCTTGAGTCCAGTTTAGAGACAATGGCAGAAACGGCAGTTTCGGGTCAAAACGGGGTCCACATGTGGGCCCGCTTTGCACCAAAAAACGTGTTCGGGTCAAAGGTCTCCAAATTCACCAAACTTAGTGTCAACAGGTCATGAACGATGATACGAACCCAACGGAACTTCCAGATTTGAATTTCGATGAGCCGATCACGAAATCGCCCGTCGAGCGGGGCCTATGGGGCCCACGCACACCCGAATCAGCTTCCGCAAAATCCCACACGTCCGTATCGACGATGCGCACGTATCTGTGAAGACCGCGCGCGACCAAGTCATCCCGTTTGGCGGGGCGTACTCAGTTCCGGGGTAAAACAGGGTCTGGTTTTTCCTGTTTTTGGATCGCGGTGTGCGATCACCACAGGACGCGATGCCCCGAACGGTTTGTCCGGGCACCGAGAGGGTCATACAGGCTTCGCAACGCAATTTGCGGAATCGAAAATGGAGCTACGAGCAAAAAGATACGCGTACCTGAACCGGGCTGAAAAATCGGGGATTCGTCTTGTCCGACTCGACACGGACACTGTGTCCCGTGTCCGTGTCCGACACAGAATAGAAATTAGGGTTAGGGTTAGGGATTGGGTCTGGCCGGGGCTGCGGCGGCGGAGGGGCGGGGGACGGACGGAGCCGGCCGGAGGCTCGCCGGAGCCGTGGGTGGCTGCTGCTGCCTTCGTCGAGGTGGGGAGGGGAGGAAGACGGGGGCGAGGGGCTGCGGGCGTCGTCGACGGCAGCGCTGGGGTGCGGCGTGGTGGTCGACGGCCAAGGGAGGTCGAGGGTTTAAATAGGGAGAGCGACGGGTGGGGAGGCCGAGCAAGGCGGCGCAGCGGGCGGAGGTCGTGGGGTGGTGGCCGGGCGCGGCGGGCGGCGCAGGCGGCGCATGCTGCGGGAAACGCGGGGAGGGGAACGGGTCAGGGAGAGGGGATCGGGTCGGATGCGGGTCGGGTTCGGGCAGACCCGACCCGACCTGCTAAGCCAGGGTCTTGGGCCGGGTTGGGGCTGGGCCCGGTGGGCCGGGCCAAGTGGGCTGGGTTTTATAAAAATAAATAATATTAATAATAATATTAATAATCAGTAAAATAAATAAATAAATAAATAAATAGATTTAGGTGTTTTAAAAATAGGTCCGGAGCCCAATAAATTCCAGAAATATTGTCCTAAGTCCAGTTTTTCATTTTACACCCAAAAATATTATTTTCATAATATTTTAATATCATTTATTATCATTTAAAAATTATTGAATATTTAAAACCCTATTTTTAAATTACAGAAAATTTCCAGAAAATTCCAGAAAATTGTGAAAAATCCAGTTTTAAATATTTTGAAAAATCAGGGGGTTTACAATCTACCCCCCTTAAGAGGATTGCGTCCTCGCAATCAAAGAATAACCGATCAACAGAGATGACGCGGTCGCAAGCATCGTTTGAAAACACATCACAAGATACTTAGGGAAATACCGTTTCCCTAAAAATGAAAGTTATACACCTTCCAGAAAAATCTAGTTAAAGCAAGAAAACTATAACTTTTATGAAAACCAGGTTATTATTAACAAGTTGCAAATTACTTGGTTGGGGCTGAGATCACGAACCAAAAGGCACGAACTACACAAGACTAGGAACGGAAAACTTCGAATCACTTACGCGCATTGGTTACTCCACGAGTCTGCGCGTTCTCCACTGTCATCGTCAGGGCTTGCTCGCGTCCTTGCAGTCGATTCTTCTGCTGTTGAGCCTGCTGGAAGAGTAGTTCCTGGGGTATCAAGGGTGGCCTTGGCTGATACCCTGCTGGAGTTGGTGGTAGGACTTCTTGAACTTCCGCTTGCGGTGCTCCCAATGCTGGATAGGCTGGCCTTGGTACTGGTAACGCTTGCTGGTTACCCTTTGGTGCTCTGTCTCGACGCTCAGGGCATTCCTTTAATAAATGCTGACTGGATCCGCAAACTATGCATAGTCTCTTCTTTCGTCTGCACTCGTCTTCAGTATGGCCTCACTTGCGACAATATGGACAAACAGGTATTGTCTGTGGAGATACATCTGGTGGCTGGTGTACGTGAGGTCTTTTTGCAACTTCTTATTGTAGTGCTGAAGTGAAACTCCGTTTCAGACTAGTCTCTCTCCTAATGACGCGCTCAATGCGTCGCGCTACAGCAAGAACGTCCGAGTACGAAGTAGGTGCAACGGATCCAATTAGTTTCTGTAGCTCAATGTTTAGTCCGTAGAAGAATTTCTCAGCCTTCTCTTCTTCTGTCGGGATCAATGTTGGAGCGAAGCGACTTAGACGAATGAACTCAGCGTTGTACTCTTCCACCGTCTTAGTATCCTGAGTAAGGTGATTGAACTTGTCCAGAAGTTCTGATCGAGCGATAGCTGGAATGTACATCTCCTGAAAGAGTCTAGAGAACTCTTCCCAAGTGACTCGGTCTGGTCCGAGCCGTGCTTCCTCAGGTAGCCACCAGTGATGTGCATTATCCGTCAACTGCATTCTGACGGCAGTCATCCAACGTTCCTTTGGAAGCTCAGCTGCTTCTAGTTGATGTTGAGTATTGGTGAGCCACTCATGAACTTCAGTGGGCTCTTCTTTGCCTGAGAATGTACGGGGCTTCAACTGTCGAAAGTCGGTGATAGAGCCCGTTGTTGGCCGTCGAGCTGGTAGGTTGGCCTGCTCCAGTGCAGTTATTAGGCTGCGACTCAATGCCTCTTGTTGAGCTTGCATTATTGCATAGACCATTGAAAACATCTGCTGTCCGTCCATGGCCTGCCCTGGTGGAATTATGGGCATTGATGGAGTAACTGGCACCGTTGGTGGAATGTCATCGCACTGGACTCTCGAGGCACGTTGTTGAGCTGATTGTCCCCCATCCACTAGTGTTACTTCATCTTCGTTGGTTACCTCAGCATCTCATGGTGACGTTATGGGAGTTTCGTCGTTTGCTCGTGAATCCATAACCCTGTAACCAAAATAAACAATAAGAGGCGCACAGGAATCAAGGCAGGATGCAAGTCGAGAAATTAATTCGAAGCCGATATGGATATCAAGAACGTTTCAAGCAAGTGGATGAGATCCTAAAAACTTATCCTATCTTATTTGCAGGCCTGTTCGGTCCCTGAGTTGAAACCGAACAAATTAGTCGTAGACCTGCATGGGCCACCACAAAAACCATGTCACGCCCCAGTCCCAAAAATGACGAGGGACTGAGCACGTGAGCAATGGCCAGCAGCATGCACCGATGGACAACCCAATTTAATGGATCCATCAGGATATGCTTAAGCTGTAGTCTAGCAATAATATGTTACAAGTCTCAGGAATTTCTAATCTCATCCACAACAGATAAATACAGATAAAGACAGGGTAATACAAATAAAATAAGCTGATCTCAATAAATATCTCGGGAAACAATCCGAGAATATGTCTGGTACAACAGATACAAATAGACAGGAAATAAACAACTGGAAATAGAAATAACTGACTACATACGGCCAATGCTCAGGAGAAGTCCTCTGGTGCGAGCTCATCTTCCGGTCCTGGTACAGCTCCTGGAAGTGCTCCTGTACGGTATATCTCTGGATGGATCTCTTCGGCTATACCTGGGGACTTAATCCGGATCCAGGTCCTCAGGGGACAGCAAGGTACAGAAAATACAAGCCAAAATAGTTGCAGTGCAGCAATAAATAAGCAATAGGGTAAACTAGATAACCAGCTAAGTGATATGCAACATGAGAGCAGTACAAGAACTCAGGCTGAAACTACTACAAGCTCTGTGTCGGGGAGCCGGTAGCAGTGATATCATGTAGTTGTCTAGCTCGTAGTGAGACTTAAGACGCCGGCATAATATAACATCAACCTGTAGCCTGTGTATCTCTCCCCACCCAATGTAATCACGTATATCATGACCATAACGTCTCATGTCCATGTCAGCGGGATTATAGCTAATGCAGCAAGTCATAATATCTATAAAATATCTCTGTCAAGTCCTGTATCCTATACAGAATCACCATGAATGTCTCAGGAAGACTCTGTCTCATGAATAGTGTCAAGTGTCCTGGGTTCTGGAGTACTTCATAAGACAAGTACGAGAATTATCGGGTCTCGATATCCATCTCTATGTGACGTTATACAACTCCGCGTACGGAGTTGGCACCCGACTGGTAATCGGACGCTAAGTACGCCACTCGGTCCTAGGTTTTAACAGTTAAACAGGTTTATATGCATTTAAACAAGAATTCAGGCAAGTTCTAGAACAAGAATTACTGCTAATGGCAAACTTTACTTGTCCACTGATGTACAAACAAGTCAATAAAAATAAATAGCAAGCTGCAGGGTTTGGCAAGGTACACTTGCCTGTGGTTCCGGCTCTGATTTCGGCTCTGACTTCAGTTGGATTTGCAGGCGGTACTCCGGTTGCTGAAACAAACATCACCATCAGATCCAGAAAATATTAATCAGCTAGAAACGCCTGTCCTTGAGTCCAGTTTAGAGACAAGGACAGAAACGGCAGTTTCGGGTCAAAACGGGGTCCACATGTGGGCCCGCTTTGCACCGAAAAACGTGTTCGGGTCAAAGGTCTCCAAATTCACCAAACTTAGTGTCAACAGGTCATGAACGATGATACGAACCCAACGGAACTTCCAGATTTGAATTTCGATGAGCCGATTACGAAATCGCCCGTCGAGCGGGGCCTGTGGGGCCCACGACACGCGATTTCGTCAACTTTCTCAGAATCGAACCAAACTTGACCCACAGGACCAGCGTATCGCTACGAGTCCGATGGCGCAAGTTTCGTTTCAATCCGACGTGTGTACACAAAGTTAGGGCGCGTTCCAGAAAGTACGGATACGGGGCGATGTCCGCGGATACTCGTTGATTCCGGTGTGCACGCACACCCGAATCAGCTTCCGCAAAATCCCACACGTCCGTATCGATGATGCGCACGTAACTGTGAAGACCGCGCGCGACCAAGTCGTCCCGTTTGGCGGGGCGTACTCAGTTTCGGGGTGAAACAGGGTCTGGTTTTTCCTGTTTTTGGATCGCGGTGTGCGATCACCACAGGATGCGATGCCCCGAACGGTTTGTCCGGGCACCGAGAGGGTCATACAGGCTTCGCAACGTAATTTGCGGAATCGAAAATGGAGCTACGAGCAAAAAGATACGCGTACCTGAACCAGGCTGAAAAATTGGGGATTCGTCGTGTCCGACTCGACACGGACACTGTGTCCCGTGTCCGTGTCCGACACAGAATAGAAATTAGGGTTAGGGATTGGGTCTGGCCGGGGCTGCGGCGGCGGAGGGGCGGTGCTGCGGGCGGAGGCGGCCGGAGGGCGGTGCTGGCGGCGTGCCGGAGCGGGCGGGGGACGGACGGAGCCGGCCGGAGGCTCGCCGGAGCCGTGGGTGGCTGCTGCTGCCTTCGTCGAGGTGGGGAGGGGAGGAAGACGGGGGCGAGGGGCTGCGGGCGTCGTCGACGGCAGAGCTGGGGTGCGGCGTGGTGGTCGACGACCAGGGGAGGTCGAGGGTTTAAATAGGGAGAGCGACGGGTGGGGAGGCCTAGCAAGGCGGCGCAGCGGACGGGGTCAGGCGCAGCGGACGGAGGTCGTGGGGTGGTGGCCGGGCGCGGCGGGCGACGCAGGCTGCGCAGGCGGCGGGAAACGCCGGGAGGGGAACGGGTCAGGGAGAGGGGATCGGGTCGGATGCGGGTCGGGTTCGGGCAGACCCGACCCGACCCGCTAAGCCAGGGTCTTGGGCCGGGTTGGGGCTAGGCCCGGTGGGCCGGGCCCAGTGGGCTGGGTTTTATAAAAATAAATAATATTAATAATCAGTAAAATAAATAAATAAATAAATAAATAGATTTAGGTGTTTTAAAAATAGGTCCGGAGCCCAATAAATTCCAGAAAAATTGTCCTAAGTCCAGTTTTTCATTTTACACCCAAAAATATTATTTTCATAATATTTTAATATTATTTATTATTATTTAAAAATCATTGAATATTTAAAACCCTATTTTTAAATTACAGAAAATTCCCAGAAAATTCCAGAAAATTGTGAAAAATCCAGTTTTAAATATTTTGAAAAATCAGGGGGTTTACATTGTGCCCCTTCCGAGCCTGAGTCTATGTTGCTAAGCCCCTACGAGCCTTAGCTCCTATGGGAATTTCCCAAAGTGAGTGACAAAACCAAAGATTGTTTCTTTGGGGTTTAAACTTAAACCCTCTAGAAAATTATCCCACATAAATTGTATACTCCCTCACCCAAAATAGGTATTTTGTGTATATTTTATATTATTATATTTATTATAGATGTTGAATTTATTTAGAGTATTCTCTTAGCTAATTAGAAAATAAATTTTTTAGTATATTTACCTATATAAATATTTATTTAGAATTATTTTTAGGCTATTTTAGATTATTGAGATTTTTCCATAATTTTTAGTTAATAAAAAACTAGTAACACTAATTTTCTAGGACTTTGAAGAATTTATTTTATGTTCAAACTTAATTAAAATATTCCAAAATTTTATTTTAGGTTCTAAATAGTCAAATATATTTTCTAAAATTTTCTGGGAATTTTCTGAATACTTTTAGTATTTATTGGGAGTTATTTAGACTAATAACTAATTTTTAGGACTTGTAGAATTTATTGTGCAAGTCCAGGAATATAGAATGGACCCACATTATTTTCTAGGGTTTATAATATTATTATATATTTTCTGGAATTATTTCAGATTTTTTGGAATAATGTTAGTATTTATTTTTAGTTAAATGGATAAAACTAATATTTAGAGCTTCTCCTAATTATAGTAGTAAAGTTATGAATATAAAATTATCCTAAATATTTTTCTAGAGTTGATAGGTTCAAAATATATTCTATGTAATTTTACCAGATTTTTATGATTATTTTTAATATTTATTTGGAGTTATTTAGATTTAAAATGACTTAAATAATATTTTGATAAAGGCAAATCAAAAACAAATAATATAACAAAAACCATCCAATCAGATTCTGACACGTGTCAGCCTATAAATATCCTTTAAGCCACAGGTACATCCCTTTATATATATATATTATTATAACCCTAATTATCCTATTATTTTAGAGAGAGAGATTTTGGAGAATTGCTATCTAGGGTTCCTTCATCTTCCACAAGCCATTGCGCATAGTTTCGGACTCCAAACAAGGCCTAGTTTCTTGCGTTAGAAAGATATTGAGGTTAGCTTTCTGATTATATAATTTATTTTACAAATTATGAGTATTAAATTCTGGAAAATTTATAGAGTACAGTATGTCCAAAAATAAATATGTTTCAATATTTTCGCGATTTCGGGAGAACCAGGAATCAGAATCATGAACCGTTTAAAGTTTTGGAAAGCTAATGTCGAGATCATTGACATATGTTTTTCCTAGAATTTAATTCGAAGTATTTATATACTGTTAATTCTGTAGAACTTCTAGGTTAGAATTTAACCATCGGTGCACAATACAAAATTTGTATGTGCCATAATTCCCAAACGAATTTGAATTTGGACGAGCCGTAAATTCTAGCATATTTTTAATGCTGAAATATATAGGAAATCATGCATGAAAGTTGAGTTTGTGTCGGTTGACTTTTCGATCAATAGATCGCCTCGATTTGCGTGCCATGAGTCTCGAGTTGTTAAAATTCAGTTTCTTTGGACAAAATTTAGGAATTAACATAAAAATCAGAATAATAAGATTAAAATAGGATTTTAGAGTAATTATTCCAAAATTAAATAAATTAAAATAAATTATCTTTTGACGTGATAAATTTGTAATACATAGGCTATTTGGACTGTGACTTGGACTCTGATTCATACCGGCAGCAGGACCCCAGGCAAGATACCTTGCCGAATTGTTTACAGTACTTTGCATGCTATTTATATTTCTTTTTATTTATTTCATTTCTGTATAGTTCTTGCATGTGTAGTTTTTCTCCAGTCATTACTATGTATTAGATATGTTGACACACACATGGCACTTAGTATCATAGGGGACAATCATTAGGCGTATGGGCTTTTAACCACTCTGGTAAACCATAGTCTCTAGCACGCGCTATGCTGGTCGTGTCCGATGGTCGCTACCCGAGAGGTATGTCGATTGATGGAGTCCGAGGGTCGCTACCCCAGAGGTATGTCGGCTGATGATGTCCACTGACGAGCGTGAGGTTGTGAGGATTAGATCGAGTAGCCTACCCTTGCCTATACGTCAAAAAGTTGTCCTTATTTGCATTCATATAGATGGTCTTGTACAGCGTACTTATTTATTTTCAAATTATATGCATGTTTACTGTATTCAAATTGGCTCGTATTTTCTGTATCTTGTTACGTCCCTCTGAGGACCTGGTCCGCTGCCAGGTGTATCTATTCTTGAGTATTTGCAGGAGCACAGATTGGATGGCTATATATGTTTCGTGGATGTCCTCTCTTCGAGCCCGTGATTGCTAGATGGTGTTCTTATATGGTGTTGTTGTGTTGTACTTATTTTAATATTTGCTCTTATATTTGAGTTGGTAGTGGATTTGTTTCTATCCAACTATCATCCTTAGATATTTATGTTGACATCTAGTTATATAGATGCTGGTTATTATTTATATTGATTTTCTGTGGATGAGATTTAGATTGTACCATAGACTTGTGACATATGTTTATACCACTTGTGGATTGATTTTCATATTACAGCGTACGTATGGATTTTGGATTCCATATATTGGAGTTGCCATATCCATGCGGCTGGCATGCTTACGTGTTCCTAGTCCTACGTATTTTGGGACTGGGGCATGACATGTTTTTGTGGTGGCCCATGCAGGTGGAGAGCATATTGTCTCGGTTACGTTACTGTACCGAACAAGCCTGCACCTAGGACTAGAGTATAGGATCTCATCCACAATTGACTATGACTCATCTTTTTTCTAATCTATTCTATTTGAATAATTGCATCCTGCTTGATTCCTGTACTCCTATAATAGTTCCTTTAGTATAGTCTCTCCTAGAATATAGAAGTTCCTGTTGTTAGATGATAAGTATGGTAACCTTCCTATTAAGAGTACAACTAGAGTGCTGACACACCACTAAGTTTAGGATGTCTAGTGAACCCTAGAATTTCTTATCTCTAGAATTGGTTTACCATTACCTCCTGATGTGTTATAAGGACTTGAGAGTAGTATAGACACTACTAGAGTTAGTTAGAAGTTTACCATTATGGTTGCCCCTAGCATTGAGAAACCAATAGAAAACCAAAGTGAATATTAGGACTGAACCTAACCCACGCCGTTAGATGAGTATTGGAGAACCATAAATTTAGATTCTTGTCTTGAGATAAGCAGACAGTACCTTAGAAAGCCAAAAGCAATGCAGAGAATATTTTCCTAATCATACCTCAAACACAGAGACTAGCATACCCCTTTCCCTTGGAAAACCATGATGCTATCTAGAGCCCCACTATTTTTATATATTGTTCCCCTGTGACCATAGCGTTCGCTAATTGTGCGACGATCAAAATTACGTTCTTCTTTTCTTTATCTTTCAACTCGTGCCACCTGACACTTCTGATAGTAGGCCAAGTATTTTATTTCTTTGTTAAGGACACATAGTTTGCTAGGATTATAGTTGTAATCTTGAATTTTGAAATTGTGTGCTTAGTAGTTAGAAGTTGATAGTTAAGTTATTCTTGTAGATTGAGACCTGGTGCTTATCCCTTAGTTTTAAATTGCGTAACTTGTACCACACCTAAATACGAGTTATATTCCCTTTCCCTTGAGACCAGTAACTGTCCCATTCTTACTATTGACACTTGCACTATGACTAAGAGTTAAGACGACCATGACCTATATAATATAAGAGGATACCCTAACAAGTACCAAGACCCTTTCTCGAAGACCTTAACAGGAGCTTCTACGGTACCCTTAAGACTGTCACAGTATTAGTTTATTATTTTAAGTTGGGTAGTATACCTCACAACCTAGTATCACATAGTCTTTTGACCTATTATTGAAGTGTGATTGAACAACATTAATTGTATACTAGCATAAGACGACAGTGGTTATTCAGACAATAGAAGTTAGAGGTCCTTGCCCACATTTGGTCGACTAGCGACATAGACAAGGAGGTTGTATGATAACTGTAGGGATTGTAGAGTCTTTTATTATTGTTGCTTAGTTGTTTTGTTTTGTGAACTTGAATTAATTTGTACCTTCTTTCATCATCATCTCGCGTACTTATATTTGTTGCACTACCTTGAATTATGCTGCTATTATAGCCTAGTTTTGCAAGCTTACTCTTTTATCGAGCTTGATCATGAGATATGTATTATTGGGGACGCCTACTAATACATTTCAGAATCAGTGTATTAAGGTCTAGCTAACCTTAGTGCACTTGATTCGCCCTTCGTAATACTACTTTACGTGGATTGAGATATGTAGTGATTGGTAGACGAATATACTTGCCCCTAGATATGTCTGAGCGGATCATATCGGTTACATAACTGTACTAATACGAGCATGTGAATAGGAATTACCAAAATAGGACTTCAATCCACAACTGCTTTGATAATTCCTATTTGAATTCTTTAAACGCCTTGATCCCGATAATTCTATTCTATTACCTCGCCCTTGAACTCTTTATTATTGATCTCAGTCTTTCCTTATTTCGGAAAGATGAAACCTCGTGCTTGGTATAAGTTTGATATACAGAGAGTACTAGATATACCCCATAGGCCGATCACATACTTGAGGATTATTCTTTCGTAATTAAGGACATATCATATATGATATAATCGGCGTTAAAGTTTTGAGGATTGAATGACATGAGTAAATAAATTAAGGAATATTTTTCTTAAAGTATATAGCCTTCTGTGATAGATGGGTAAATTCTAAGTTGGGTAGCAGTGCATTGCCAACTTGAGAGAAATTTTTTTTAGATTGTGATCAAGTAAGATTAGATTGGGAGATTCAAGTCATTTTAATTTTGAGAAATTTTAAAAGAAGGATTAAGATAATGAGGATTTAACGAATTTTAAAATCTTGATATTGCGGACCAAATATTTATACTTTGAGCACATGAATTAAATTTTGAATATTGAAGGATGAATCATCGATTTAAATTTTGAGGATAAATATAGAATTTTAGACTTGAACAATTGGTGAATTAGATTTAAATTTTACAATTTGATAATTTGAATTAAAAGTTCAATTTTGATTGTTGGGTTACCTATTTAAAATATTGAGGATGTAAATTGAGTTTAAATATTTGAAGATTACAAAATTCTTAATTTGAGAATAGGAATAAGATTTGATTAGAATTGTTTATTGTTCAAAGTCTAGAGAAGATTATGATAGTTAAAAATGGTGATATAAATTTTGATGTGGGATGTCATATAGACTTGAGTTAGATTTGAATGTTGATTATTTAAAAAAAAATCGAGAAGAGATTACGACAGGTTGAATTTTGATTTAAACAGTGGTTATCTTAATTTTGAAGTGATCGCGATAGATTTGAATAGATTTTGTTATTTAAATTTTTGGAAGAGATTGCGATTGACGTACCTTATGTACGAATGTGAAGGATTTAACAAATTATGCCTTATTTTAATTTCGAGGACGAAATTATTTTATGTTGGGTAGATTGTAAACTCCCTCACCCAAAATAGGTATTTTGTGTATATTTTATATTATTATATTTATTATAGATGTTGAATTTATTTAGAGTATTCTCTTAGCTAATTAGAAAATAATTTTTTTTAGTATATTTACTTATATAAATATTTATTTAGATTTATTTTTAGGCTATTTTAAATTATTCAGATTTTTCCATAATTTTTAGTTAATTAAAAACTAGTAACACTAATTTTCTAGGACTTTGAAGAATTTATTTTATGTTCAAACTTAATTAAAAATATTCCAAAATTTTATGTTAGGTTCTAAATAGTCAAATATATTTTCTAGAAATTTTTGGGAATTTTCTGAATACTTTTAGTATTTATTGAGAGTTATTTAGACTAATAACTAATTTTTAGGACTTGTAGAATTTATTGTGCAAGCCCAGGAATATAGAATGGACCCACATTATTTTCTAGGGTTTATAATATTATTATATATTTTCTGAAATTATTTCATATTTTTTGGAATAATGTTAGTATTTATTTTTAGTTAAATGGATAAAACTAATGTTTAGAGCTTCTCCTAATTATAGTAGTAAACTTATGAATATAAAATTGTCCCAAATATTTTTCTAGAGTTTATAGGTTCAAAATATATTTTATGTAATTTTTCCAGATTTTTATGATTATTTTTAATATTTATTTGGAGTTATTTAGATTTAAAATGACTTAAATAATATTTTGATAAAGGCAAATCAAAAATAAATAATATAAAAAAAACCATCCAATCAGATTCTGACACGTGTCAGCCTATAAATATCTTTTCAGCCACAGGTACATCCCTATATATATATATATTATTATAACCCTAATTATCCTATTATTTTAGAGAGAGAGATTTTGGAGAATTGCTATCTAGGGTTCCTTCATCTTCCACAAGCCATTGCGCATAGCTCCGAACTCCAAACAAGGCCTAATTTCTTGTGTTAGAAATATATTGAGGTTAGCTTTCTGATTATATAATTTATTTTACGAAATTATGAGTATTAAATTCTGGAAAATTCGTAGAGTACAGTATGTCCAAAAATAAACGTGTTTTAATATTTTTGCGATTCCGGGAGAACCAGGAATCAGAATCATGAACCGTTTAAAGTTTTGGAAAGCTAATATCGAGATCATTGACATATGTTGTTTCCAAAATTTAATTCGAAGTATTTATATACTGTTAATTCAGTAGAACTTCTAGGTTAGAATTTAACCATCGGTGCACAATACAAAATTTGTATGT
The DNA here is from genome assembly GCA_036927795.1 of Iris macrosiphon. NCBI lineage: Eukaryota > Viridiplantae > Streptophyta > Magnoliopsida > Asparagales > Iridaceae > Iris > Iris macrosiphon. The sequence continues at coordinate 124,730,066 of JAYESA010000010.1, read as the reverse complement.
GCCATAATTCCCAAACGAATTTGAATTTGGACGAGCCTTAAATTCCAACATATTTTTAATGCTGAAATCTACAGGAAATCATACATGAAAGTTGAGTTTGTGTCGGTTGACTTTTCGGTCAACAGATCGCCTCGATTTGCGTGCCATGAGTCTCGAGTTGTTAAAATTCAGTTTCTTTGGATAAAATTTAGGAATTAACATAAAAATCAGAATAATAAGATTAAAATAGGATTTTAGAGTAATTATTCCAGAATTAAATAAATTAAAATAAATTATCTTTTGACGTGATAAATTTGTAATACATAGGCTATTTGGACTGTGACTTGGACTCTGATTCATACCAGCAGCAGGACCCCAGGAAAGATACCTTGCTAAATTGTTTACAGTACTTTGCATGCTATTTATATTTCTTTTTATTTATTTTATTTCTGTATAGTTCTTGCATGTGTAGTTTTTCTCCAGTCATTACTATGTATTAGATATGTTGACACACACATGGCACTTAGTATCATAGGGGACAATCATTAGGCGTATGGGCTTTTAACCACTCTGGTAAACCATAGTCTCTAGCACGCGCTATGGTGGTCGTGTTCGATGGTCGCTACCCGAGAGGTAAGTCAATTGATGGAGTCCGAGGGTCGCTACCCCAGAGGTATGTCGGCTGATGATGTCCACTGACGAGCGTGAGGTTGTGAGGATTAGATCGAGTAGCCTACCCTTGCCCATACGTCAAAAAGTTGTCCTCATTTGCATTCATATAGATGGTCTTGTACAGCGTACTTATTTATTTTCAAATTATATGCATGTTTACAGTATTCAAATTGGCTCGTATTTTCTGTATCTTGTTACGTCCCTCTAAGGACCTGGTCCGCTGCCAGGTGTATCTATTCTTGAGTATTTGCAGGAGCACAGATTGGATGGCTATATATGTTTCGTGGATGTCCTCTCTTCGAGCCCGTGATTGCTAGATGGTGTTCTTATATGGTGTTGTACTTATTTTAATATTTGCTCTTACATTCGAGTTGGTAGTGGATTTGTTTCCATCCAACTATCATCCTTAGATATTTATGTTGACATCTAGTTATATAGATGCTGGTTATTATTTATATTAATTTTCTGTGGATGAGATTTAGATTGTACCCTAGACTTGTGACATATGTTTATACCACTTGTGGATTGATTTTCATATTACAGCGTACGTATGGATTTTGGATTCCATATATTGGAGTTGCCATATCCATGCGGCTGGCATGCTTACGTGTTCCTAGTCCTACGTATTTTGGGACTGGGGCATGACATGTTTTTGTGGTGGCCCATGCAGGTGGAGAGCATATTGTCTCGGTTACGTTACTGTACCGAACAAGCCTGCACCTAGGACTAGAGTATAGGATCTCATCCACAATTGACTATGACTCATCTTTCTTCTAATCTATTCTATTTGAATAATTGCATCCTGCTTGATTCCTGTACTCCTATAATAGTTCCTTTAGTATAGTCTCTCCTAGAATATAGAAGTTCCTGTTGTTAGATGATAAGTATGGTAACCTTCCTATTAAGAGTACAACTAGAGTGCTGACACACCACTAAGTTTAGGATGTCTAGTGAACCCTAGAATTTCTTATCTCTAGAATTGGTTTACCATTACCTCCTGATGTGTTATAAGGACTTGAGAGTAGTATAGACACTACTAGAGTTAGTTAGAAGTTTACCATTATGGTTGCCCCTAGCATTGAGAAACCAATAGAAAACCAAAGTGAATATTAGGACTGAACCTAACCCACGCCGTTAGATGAGTATTGGAGAACCATAAATTTAGATTCTTGTCTTGAGATAAGCAGACAGTACCTTAGAAAGCCAAAAGCAATGCATAGAATATTTTCCTAATCATACCTCAAACACAGAGACTAGCATACCCCTTTCCCTTGGAAAACCATGATGCTATCTAGAGCCCCACTATTTTTATATATTGTTCCCCTGTGACCATAGCGTTTGCTAATTGTGCGACGATCAAAATTACGTTCTTCTTTTCTTTATCTTTCAACTCGTGCCACCTGACACTTCTGATAGTAGGCCAAGTATTTTATTTCTTTGTTAAGGACACATAGTTTGCTAGGATTATAGTTATAATCTTGAATTTTGAAATTGTGTGCTTAGTAGTTAGAAGTTGATAGTTAAGTTATTCTTGTAGATTGAGACCTGGTGCTTATCCCTTAGTTTTAAATTGCGTAACTTGTACCACACCTAAATACGAGTTATATTCCCTTTCCCTTGAGGCCAGTAACTGTCCCATTCTTACTATTGACACTTGCACTATGACTAAGAGTTAAGACGACCATGACCTATATAATATAAGAGGATACCCTAACAAGTACCAAGACCCTTTCTCGAAGACCTTAACAGGAGCTTCTACGGTACCCTTAAGACTGTCACAGTATTAGTTTATTGTTTTAAGTTGGGTAGTATACCTCACAACCTAGTATCATATAGTCTTTTGACCTATTATTGAAGTGTGATTGAACAACATTAATTGTATACTAGCATAAGACGACAGTGGTTATTCAGACAATAGAAGTTAGAGGTCCTTGCCCATATTTGGTCGACTAGCGACATAGACAAGGAGGTTGTATGATAACTGTAGGGATTGTAGAGTCTTTTATTATTGTTGCTTAGTTGTTTTGTTTTGTGAACTTGAATTAATTTGTACCTTCTTTCATCATCATCTAGCGTACTTATATTTGTTGCACTACCTTGAATTATGCTGCTATTATAGCCTAGTTTTGCAAGCTTACTCTTTTATCGAGCTTGATCATGAGATATGTATTATTGGGGACGCCTACTAATACATTTCAGAATCAGTGTATTAAGGTCTAGCTAACCTTAGTGCACTTGATTCGCCCTTCGTAATACTACTTTACGTGGATTGAGATATGTAGTGATTGGTAGACGAATATACTTGTCCCTAGATATGTCTGAGCGGATCGTATCGGTTACATAACTGTACTAATACGAGCATGTGAATAGGAATTACCAAAATAGGACTTCAATCCACAACTGCTTTGACAATTCCTATTTGAATTCTTTAAACGCCTTGATCCCGATAATTCTATTCTATTACCTCGCCCTTGAACTCTTTATTATTGATCTCAGTCTTTCCTTATTTCGGAAAGATGAAACCTCGTGCTTGGTATAAGTTTGATACACAGAGAGTACTAGATATACCCCATAGGCCGATCACATACTTGAGGATTATTCTTTCGTAATTAAGGACATATCATATATGATATAATCGGCGTTAAAGTTTTGAGGATTGAATGACATGAGTAAATAAATTAAGGAATATTTTTCTTAAAGTATATAGCCTTCTGTGTTAGATGGATAAATTCTAAGTTGGGTAGCAGTGCATTGCCAACTTGTGAGAAATTTCTTTTAGATTGTGATCAAGTAAGATTAGATTGGGAGATTCAAGTCATTTTAATTTTGAGAAATTTTAAAAGAAGGATTAAGATAATGAGGATTTAACAAATTTTAAAATCTTGATATTGCGGACCAAATATTTATACTTTGAGTACATGAATTAAATTTTGAATATTGAAGGATGAATCATCGATTTAAATTTTGAGGATAAATATAGAATTTTAGACTTGAACAATTGGTGAATTAGATTTAAATTTTATAATTTGATGATTTGAATTAAAAGTTCAATTTTGATTGTTGGGTCACCTATTTAAAATATTGAGGATGTAAATTGAGTTTAAATATTTGAAGATTACAAAATTCTTAATTTGAGAATAGAAATAAGATTTGATTAGAATTATTTATTGTTCAAAGTCTAGAGAAGATTATGATAGTTAAAAATAGTGATATAAATTTTAATGTGGGATGTCATATAGACTTGAGTTAGATTTGAATGTTGATTATTTAAAAAAAAATCGAGAAGAGATTACGACAGGTTGAATTTTGATTTAAACAGTGGTTATCTTAATTTTGAAGTGATCACGATAGATTTGAATAGATTTTGTTATTTAAATTTTTGGAAGAGATTGCGATTGACGTACCTTATGTACGAATGTGATGGATTTAACAAATTATGCCTTATTTTAATTTCGAGGACGAAATTGTTTTATGTTGGGTAGATTGTAAACTCCCTCACCCAAAATAGGTATTTTGTGTATATTTTATATTATTATATTTATTATAGATGTTGAATTTATTTAGAGTATTCTCTTAGCTAATTAGAAAATAAATTTTTTTAGTATATTTACTTATATAAATATTTATTTAGATTTATTTTTAGGCTATTTTAGATTATTCAGATTTTTCCATAATTTTTAGTTAATTAAAAACTAGTAACACTAATTTTTGAGGACTTTGAAGAATTTATTTTATGTTCAAACTTAATTAAAAATATTCCAAAATTTTATTTTAGGTTCTAAATAGTCAAATATATTTTCTAGAATTTTCTGGGAATTTTCTGAATACTTTTAGTATTTATTGAGAGTTATTTAGACTAATAACTAATTTTTAGGACTTGTAGAATTTATTGTGCAAGCCCAGGAATATAGAATAGACCCACATTATTTTCTAGGGTTTATAATATTATTATATATTTTCTGAAATTATTTCATATTTTTTGGAATAATGTTAGTATTTATTTTTAGTTAAATGGATAAAACTAATGTTTAGAGCTTCTCCTAATTATAGTAGTAAACTTATGAATATAAAATTATCCCAAATATTTTTCTAGAGTTTATAGGTTCAAAATATATTTTATGTAATTTTTCCAGATTTTTATGATTATTTTTAATATTTATTTGGAGTTATTTAGATTTAAAATGACTTAAATAATGTTTTGATAAAGGCAAATCAAAAACAAATAATATAAAAAAACCATCCAATCAGATTCTGACACGTGTCAGCCTATAAATATCCTTTCAGCCACAGGTACATCCCTATATATATATATATATATTATTATAACCCTAATTATCCCATTATTTTAGAGAGAGAGATTTTGGAGAATTGCTATCTAGGGTTCCTTCATCTTCCACAAGCCATTGTGCATAGCTCCGGACTCCAAACAAGGCCTAGTTTCTTGTGTTAGAAAGATATTAAGGTTAGCTTTCTGATTATATAATTTATTTTACGAAATTATGAGTATTAAATTTTGGAAAATTCGTAGAGTACAGTATGTCAAAAAATAAACGTGTTTTAATATTTTTGCGATTCCGGGAGAACCAGGAATCAGAATCATGAACCGTTTAAAGTTTTGGAAAGCTAATGTCGAGGTCATTGAAATATGTTTTTCCCAGAATTTAATTCGAAGTATTTATATACAGTTAATTCAGTAGAACTTCTTGGTTAGAATTTAACCATCGGTGCACAATACAAAATTTGTATGTGCCATAATTCCCAAACAAATTTGAATTTGGACGAGCCGTAAATTTTAACATATTTTTAATGCTGAAATCTACAGGAAATTATGCATGAAAGTTGAGTTTGTGTCGGTTGACTTTTCGGTCAACAGATCGCCTCGATTTGCGTGCCATGAGTCTCGAGTTGTTAAAATTCAGTTTCTTTGGACAAAATTTAGGAATTAACATAAAAATCAGAATAATAAGATTAAAATAGGATTTTAGAGTAATTATTCCAGAATTATATAAATTAAAATAAATTATCTTTTGACGTGATAAATTTGTAATACATAGGCTATTTGGACTGTGACTTGGACTCTGATTCATACCAGCAGCAGGACCCCAGGCAAGATACCTTGCTAAATTGTTTACAGTACTTTGCATGCTATTTATATTTCTTTTTATTTATTTTATTTCTGTATAGTTCTTACATGTGTAGTTTTTTTCCAGTCATTACTATGTATTAGATATGTTGACACACACATGGCACTTAGTATCATAGGGGACAATCATTAGGCGTATGGGCTTTTAACCACTCTGGTAAACCATAGTCTCTAGCACGCGCTATGGTGGTCGTGTCCGATGGTCGCTACCCGAGAGGTATGTCGATTGATGGAGTCCGAGGGTCGCTACCCCAGAGGTATGTCGGCTGATGATGTCCACTAACGAGCGTGAGGTTGTGAGGATTAGATCGAGTAGCCTACCCTTGTCCATACATCGAAAAGTTGTCCTCATTTGCATTCATATAGATGGTCTTGTACAGCGTACTTATTTATTTTCAAATTATATGCATGTTTACTGTATTCAAATTGGCTCGTATTTTCTGTATCTTGTTACGTCCCTCTGAGGACCTGGTCCGCTGCCAAGTGTATCTATTCTTGAGTATTTGCAGGAGCACAAATTGGATGGCTATATATGTTTCGTGGATGTCCTCTCTTCGAGCCCGTGATTGCTAGTTGGTGTTCTTATATGGTGTTGTTGTGTTGTACTTATTTTAATATTTGCTCTTACATTCGAGTTGGTAGTGGATTTGTTTCCATCCAACTATCATCCTTAGATATTTATGTTGACATCTAGTTATATAGATGCTGGTTATTATTTATATTGATTTTCTGTGGATGAGATTTAGATTGTACCCTAGACTTGTGACATATGTTTATACCACTTGTGGATTAATTTTCATATTACAGCGTACGTATGGATTTTGGATTCCATATATTGGAGTTGCCATATCCATGCGGCTGGCATGCTTACGTGTTCCTAGTCCTACGTATTTTGGGACAGGGGCGTGACATAAACCACCACATCCCATGTGCATATGCCTATACAAAGCATAGCTATATATTAGGATATACACTTTGGTGGTTTTTTTTAATGTGGTACTATAGTTCCCAAAGCCAAGTAATTAGAAAACCTAACAATCTACCACATATATTATAATATATGGTTGAGTGTTCCTTACAACGACTCTCCATCATGCATTAGGATAGATGTTACTAACGACTTGAATCTTCCTACACAGGTCAAACAATAGTATGATATAATAATGGGACTAAGCCTTGAATTATGGACTATAGCTGTTATTCTTTCCACTCGCACGATGATAGCAGTTGTGCCTTCTGGTCGCACATTAAATATCTTGTGTTGACCTGGGTTTGGTGTATGTATCTTGGGTGTCTACAAGTTTTTTCTCAAGAGACAGCCTACATCTTTGTCCATACACTCTAGGTGAGTACTTTGTAAACAGTCCCAGCATGAAGCCTTGTGCTTCCTTGCGGTGCTACGTTGTATAACATGGCATAAAGCCAAGCCTACATCTCATCGTGGTGCATACCACTGTAGCATGAAGTCACAAGCCTCTTTGTAGTGTCGTACTACCTATCATGAAGCCTTGCACTTTGTTATGGTGCTACACCACTATGACATGGCCCAAAGCCGAGGCATTACATATTTTACCTCTATGTGGTCAGGGCCGGCCCTGGCCCAAGGCTACTAGGGCGACTTCTTGGGCCAACAAATTAGGAGGGCCCAAAAAATCGGTTTAAACATATATGTATTAATAATTTTGTATTGAAAGTAGAACTAGTATATACCATGGGCCTTTTATAATATAAAATAATTATGGTGTAGTGGTTATTATGTTAGACTTGTATACTAGAGGTTGATGGTTCAATCCTTTGTGGTAATATTTTTTTAATTTAATTTTAATTCAATTTAAATTTTTTTACATTATATATGGGGGGCGCATTTTGAAAGTTCTTCTTGGGCTCCCATGAACTCAGGGCCGGCCATGTATGTGGTGTCACACCATTGTAGCATGCGGTCACATGCCTCTTTGTAGTGCTGCCTACCACTCTCCATTCTACAACATTAGGCTACCTGTCTATATGCGTTGCTATGCCGCTGTGACATGGCCTAAAGCTGAAGCTTTATATCATTTAACTCTTTGTGGTGTCACGCCATTGTAGCATAGAATATTTAGCCCTTTTGTAGTGTTGTGCTACCCGTGCTTCCTATAAAGCATGTTGTACATTTTAAATGCTCGAGAACTCATTAAGGCGCCGAATCCATCCTCTCACATGATCTGTTCTATAGAAAGAAAAATTAGTAGACCACAGTGGTTTCGGGATCGTATCCCCATAGTCTCAAAGGACTTTCTACTATATCATATATTTTTTCAGTCAATGGTCCTCCCTTGAACAAAAAGCTAGATGCCTAGTAGATTTATCTTTGAACTAATAGCATAAAACTTTATGGTGGGATTGCAAAAAATAATATCAGAGGTCCTTCAAGCCTATTTTTCTTGCTGTGTCATCGACCAGCTAACACTTGAGGCCTTTTGTGAATGGATTCGCCAGATTCTTTTGGATTTGAACATCAACCACTATAATGATTCTACGTTTATTGCGCTCATTCAGTACCCTGTGACATGCCCCATTCCAAAAAGATATTGGACCAGATATGTGGCAATGGTCAGCTGGTATGACTCCATAGGGCTTTCCAATTTAATGGATCTGACGTAGTATATTTACGTTGTCCACGATCAAGTGATCAAGTTAAATATCTATATCTAACATCCAACAAACTAAATCTTAATCCATGGTAAATAAATCTCAAGAAGAAACAACATTCATCGGCAGACTGCAGCCCAATAATATATTCGTTCGAATAGGCAAATTGAATAATAAAGGCCTATAAATACTAGGCTATAAAAGAAGAATCATGATGGAAGTAGTACATAACTGTAATATATGAAAGATATAATGATACTTGCAAATATGTCCAACACTTCACTAAATCAAGCATCATGCAACCTACTCAAATAACCTAGATGGGAAGCAGGTCCTTATAGGGACGTAACAAGATACAAAAAGTATATGCCATAAAGTAAATACTGAGTAAAGTAAATAAGGGTAAACTATCCATCTAAGTGAATCTAATCTGAGGACAACCTTAATGCATAGGGGTAGCTATAGGCATATATATAAAGCCATAACGCTCCAAAGAATGCAACATCTGAGTATATATAAAATTGTAACGTTCTATTGAACGCGACATCTAAATATATTTAAACCATAACATTCCGAAGAATACGGCATCTTAGTATATAAAAAATCATAACATTCCGAAGAATGCGGCACCTGCATATATATAGAGGTCATCAATTTCTGTAGTTCTCGGGATACTACGGTTACCAATGTGGGCATTCCATACGCCTACTAGTCCTCCTCCCCGTCCAATGCCAATGTACAAGTCTCAAGTGTGACGTGGACATCTCATAACTATAATACAAGTCACATAGAGTTAGACAACTATGCTAAGTACCATCACACGTATTACTCGCACCAATGTCCACTCAAATGCGCGAGCTCGTATCCTAATCATGAAATCTCTTTGTGATGTGAAGTAATACATGACAAAGACTCAGAGTTATAATGATAACTCCACAACTTTAGGTACGTCCTCTAGAAACTAGGTCAAACACAAGTCCTAACATCGATATCTTCGTCGACTGCACCTGATGCATTCTCAGACGCGAATAACTATATATTATTCAGAGCAAAAATATGTGAACAATAATAACTAAATTTAAATAGTAAAATAAGGCAAGTTATATTTGCATAGATCTCCAAACTATAAATGTAAAGAATCTGCTCTGGCGTCCAAGTATGAATGATCCCAAGAGCCTATATATATAGTAATATCAAATCAGTCACTACGCTACAGTTCACTAATCACACACAAGAATACAACCTACACATTAGTATTAGTTATTAGGTATCCAGAGTTTATTAGAAACTTAAGGTGCAATAAGTATCAAAAATAAGTTCTAACTAGTTTACTAATCTAGGCAACCTCATAAGTAACCATGCTACCATCTTCAAACAATTTTACATCTAAACCTAATATACAAGTGCTAATTGGTTGGAAAATCAAGGATTTAAGATAACTAGGCCACAAATAGGATCACTCAAATTATTGCATGACCAGCAAGGTCAACTAGGTTGGTTAACTAAGCAAGTCTTAATTGAAGTGGGTAATCACCAACTCTACTAGTCACATAACATCCCCAAGGTCTCTAATTTTACAACTTCTCACAAATACGTATTTATTTTCATAACTAGGATTCAGGGGGTTGCTAAGTTGCTTCTGAAACACATAGGTATTAGGTGTCCTACATACTAGGGTCTTCTTGCATAAGTGTGACAATATTCTCATCCTCCAAACACGTTTAAACTAAGTGTCAACATATCCTAAGGTGGCTACCAAATTATTCTCAAGTCCCCTATTAGAAATGATCTAAACAACCTAGGCATAATATGGCATGGAACACAACTTGTACTACTCATATTGTTTACTATGACATGCCATACACAACCACAACATGGAGAAGTTGATCTACACATACTTATCTCTAACATGGTAAGGGTTATCAACGATTCCTTATTTTACATATTAAGGTACATTCCATCTATAACCTGATTCAACCATCAACCCAAATATGTGCACACACAAGATTAACTACTTTTGTTATACTTATAATATGTTACAACTTGAACCATCTTCATGAATAAGTATAACCCACATGTTCTCAAATCTGGACGTAACATTAAACATGGTATTTAAAATCCAACTTGTATAATTCTTATTCCGTTCTAACACATATAAATATAACCACCAAAATAATGAGGGTTGATTTCTAATTGCATTATATAACATCTACATATGTACATGTTTTATCATTGTGTTAAGGTATGACCCAACTCTAATACGTAAATATCACCAATACATTACCTTAATCATGTCAATCACCACCTCATAATACTTCCAAATACCTTCTTGAACTACTTAGTATCAAGTGATCATCATACAAAAATCTAAAATTTATGCTAACATGCCATGAATACCCTTTCCAAACTTGCTTTCCCAAGTTATACGTACACTCAAAACATGCATAAATATTCTGGAAATTAAATAGAAACGGAGTTCTTTGCATGGTTAACAAGTGTTAAATAAGTGTTTTAACATGGCATGTGTTTCCTTTATTCAAGAACATTCTACAAGTAAGAAAAGAGAACAAGAAGATTAAAATAAAGAAGTAAAGGTTAGAGATGAAGGAGAATAAGAAGTACATAAAGAACAAGAAGTAGAAGAAGATGAATAAGGTAATGAAGATGAAGTTATACATTGGTAGAAGATGGTAACATCGGCCTGGAGGAGATGGAGCTCTGGTCTGAAGGGGGAGTGGTCAATCGGCCTAGAGCTTGACCTAAACAGCACAACAGCTGCGACAGTAGCAGTAGCAAAAATATAGCGGCAGCAGCATCAAGAACGTAGCAGCAGCAAGGTGGGAGTGGTGGTTGGGTTGGTGTACAAGGCCAGAGTTGTTGCTGTGGTCGGTCGGGGGTTGGTTCAGCAGGTCATGGAGGGGAAGAGGAGAAAATTTTGATAGTGGAAAACAAGGTTTAAATGGTTTAGGACTGACTAGAAATAGGGTTATGTGGATGGGGATGTTGAAATGGAGGGTGGTGATGTGTGGGTTATTTTAATCAAGTGGTGGAGATGTAAAGTGAGAATGGTCAGCCAATGGAGTGGGGATGGCTATTTTCCACAGAATATACTCTAATATGTGTGTACAAACAAGTGTGTGTAAGAGGAAAAGAAGGTTTATATCTAGCCAAAAATAGCTATAGCTGAATCCAAATTCAAATGAGGTTGAAAATAAGATTTGGTGTGCCAAAATGGATGTTTGGTGTGTTGTAGAGAGGGAGATTTGTATATGGAATTTATTATGAGCCAATGATTGTGACTCCAAATACGATTAGAATGGACATAGATGCATGGCTTAGGTTTGAATTAAAAATTGAGTCAGGAATGTTGTGCAATTAAAATAAAGTACAAGAGAGTGTGTTTGTCATTAACATAATATTCAGGATAGAAGACTGACTTGTCTAGGCCAAGGGTATAAATTTGTTGGAAGACAAAGGCTAGTGTAGTGCTATAAATATCGAAGCAACGATAAGGTTTACCAAGTATAAATAGAACAAGTTATATTAAACTCTAATTTCTAATCATAATTAACTCTAAATAAACCATTATCTCTCACTAAGCTATCTATACATTAAAATTGGGTAAGGGGATTTACAATCTATCCACCTTAGAAAATTTTGTCTTCGAAATTTAAAATCAATCTTCCCAACAACGAACTCTACATAACTTTAAGTATAAGTACACAACTTATCACTTGTCCTACTACACTATCTTAATCTTAAACTGCCACATACATACAGTCTAATCATCTAAGGGATTTGGTCCTCAAATATCTTCTTACTACCATGTATTATCTCGTCATTGCCATCATGCTAATCATCATCTAAAAATTTACCACCTATAGTCTTACGTTACTCAAGGATGCCGCAACCAATCTTAGTTTGAAACTTCCAATATCTATAGAAAAATAATGTTATTCCTTTACTCTCGAAGGAGTGCGTGGGTTAGGCACTAAAATCCTACAGGAACCAAAACCCTCAAGGTTTCCTGTGTAGTATCTAAATCCCTTATTTTGCAGCTAAGACGACTACTATCCCATCATTATTTCGTAGGTGCAACATCATCAGCCAATAATATCTATAATGAAATCCTCCAGTCTAACTTCTTATAATCGCTCTTAGCAGTAATATGTCTAATCTAGCCAGCCAGTCATACCTACTCTAGTAGCACAACTAAATTCAATCCCTAGGAGAAATACATATAATAAAATACAACATAAGCCTCTATTCAAACACATAGTAATAAAAATAAAAAATAAAAATTATGTAATAAATATTTATTCAATAATTCTAAATACCCTGATAAAAGTATAACCAATACAATAATGAGAATATGATTTCTATAATCCAAAAATCCATCGGCTAGGGTAAATTGGAAATAGGTTCCCATATCATCACCTACTAGAAAGGATTTGGTCCGGTAAATAATACCCTATTAGTCAAAAATCTAAATCCCTGGCCCTAAGAACTTTATGTGCAAACCCACAATATTCAGCTATCATTCCTATAATACTTCTATCTTCCATTTATACTCTCCTACCCATATTTTAATCTATAATCTAAGTGTCTTGTGGTAATCCTCTACAGAATGACCAACGAGTTAGTTTGTGATCTGAACCTATGTTTAGTTCCTCAAAATTTGTATCACCTCGAGACTGATCACCAATTTCTACTCGCACTAAATCCTCAAAATTCCAAAACTATTACAATCTACAAATGCTAAAATTATTATCCCTCGTGCCCATATTACGAATTCGTCCTCTTGGACTATGCACCATAATTTCTTTTCTTTTTGCCTTCATACCTTCTAGTATTTCAAACTTGTTTTCAGCTATAAGCTTCTCTAATCAGGGTCCAACACCTCCAACTTCCAAGTATATGTCTTCTCAGCAACTGTCGAGTAATAAAATTCCTGATGCTTCCTAAATTATTTTGTGGATTTTAAAATGCCCAAGGTCAGGTACTGCTCATAAATCTCTTTATTGTTATCCTACATTCTTTACCTCAAATTTAAGGTTCTTTTTAGTTTTGTTTATCCCATGTACACACTTTATCCAAGACTCAGTTACACCTTGATAAAAATTACCGTCCATTTGAGATAATTCACTATATCTAACTCAAGAATATAACATCTTTCAGAACTCTTATCCTTCAACCCATTTGCTCTATAACAGATACTAGCTTATCTACCCAAGTTATCAATAGTGAAAACTATGAGACCAATTAACATTGGCAACCCAGTAAATATGTACATCTAATCTGGTTCCAGAAGCTATACCCCTAGTACCCAAGTTATCAAATCACTCAAACAAAAGATCTAGCAATCAACCTATCTATGTTAGCCTATCCATATAATCATCACTATTTAAAGGGTGAAAAAATCTAGGCCTGATACTAGAAGTCATAAGGCAACTAAAGATTAACCACTATGGCATGTCACATAAAGTTCCATTTTCTTAAGTTAAAATTCCATTCACATATCATTTGTGCTTTACCCATAATTTTTTCTTTATGTTTTACAGAACTTCAAGATTTTATAATAACTCAATTATCCCATTGGTTCACCAAGAATTTCTCCAATCATAGTCTAAACTTAACCTCGTATTAGGTTCCTTCATTCAATTTACCAATACTAATTTTCAATAAAAAATTCATTTTCGTATTTTCTTTCCTTTAATGTATAAATAATCTTCTCATAATTTCTCCTCGAATTTTGTCCTCATTCAAGTTCTATTTCATACCTCAGTTTCATTGGTATCGTTTATTTATCCATAATCAATTTTTTGTTTAATTCTCTAATATGATATTCCCAAATTATTCTATCAATATATTCATTTTTCCTTTGTCCTAAATGTAATTAGGTCATGTATTCATCCCTTCTTTTTCTCCCAGTGTAATCTTCTAATTAAACTGTCACAACCAGTATTATCCTAGTAATAGTTGATACCTACTACTTGGCTTAAATTTTCCAAGGTATATAATGTAATCCACTATTTCGTTCTAGTTAATCTTTCACATATCGAATTAAATCATAGCTTATTCTTCCTAAAATTGTATTTCTCAATTTTTTCTTTCTGCAATTTAATACACTGAGTCACCATAGTGCAATTATAATAATAGGTATCACCCAAACGCATGTTAGAATTCCTGGTATTATATAATCTTCTTCAAGGTAAGATCATAAAATTCTATCTTCTCAAGTTTATAATACCGTTCCTTGTATCTCTACCATGGGCTACAACTAATCCCTAGCAACTAGCTATGTATCCCATAAAGTATTTTAGAGCATTAGAATGAAACCATCTTTCTAACTTCTAATACTTCTAAATTACTGCTACTTTAAGCAATTGGTAGGGTTAGTTCTAGGCCTCTACTTCTAGGTCCAATTCTTATGCCAAAAATATACACTCGGTCTAGAATGAAGAAAGAATACATCAACCTTCCCTTCTACGGGTAGCCATTTTTGTCAAAACTTTATATCAAGCATGCCTTCTTCCACCGTGACAAGGATCTGCTTCGGGAGGGAATTAATCACCTTTCACAAGCATCCGAATTTTTGAAATAAGGGAAGACAAGAAACATTGAGAACGATATCGACAAATTATGAAATTAAAGGGCGATAATCAAATACAAGAGAAGTTTTAAAAATAGTTATGGATTGAGATCTTATTCAACATTAATCCTAAATTGCAGGCTCATTTGGTACAATAACATAACCGATATGCTTTGACCTACATGGGCCACCAGTAAAATCATGTTACTCCCTAGTTCCAAAATACATAGGACCAGACACATAAAAATGGCCAGCTGGAACGACCCTATAGGGCTTTCTAATTTAATGGACCCGACACAGTATACTCGCAATGTCTACGGTCAAGTGATCAAGCTAAATATCTATATCTAACATCCAACAACTAACTAATCTCAATCCATGGTAAATAAATGTCAAGAAGGAACGACATGTATCAGTAGTCTGCAGCCCAATAATATATTCGTTCGACTAGGCCAAAAGAATAATATAGGCCAATAAACACTAAGCTATAAAAGCATAATCTTGATAGAAAGTAGTACATAACTATAAAAGATGAAAGATATAATAATACTTGCAAAGATGCAATACTCCACTAAATCAAGCATCGTACAACTTGCTCAAATAACATAAAAGGATCCAGGTTCTCAGAGGGATGTAACAAGATGCAAAAAGTACATGCCATAAAGTAAGTAACGAGTAAAGTAAATAGGGGTAAACTATCCATCTATGTGAATGCAATCTGAGGACAACTTTAGTGCGTATGGGTAGGTGTAGGCATATTTATAAAACCATAAAGCTCTAAAGAAGTGGCATCTGAGTTTATATAAAACCATAATATTCTATTGAACATGGCATCTGAATATATATAAACCATAATGTTCCGAAGAATGCGACGCCTGCATATATATATAGGTCATCAGTTTTCGTAGTTCCTCGAGATACTACGGTTACCAATGTGGGTGTTCTATATGTCTACTAGTTGTCCTCCCCTCGCTATGCTAATGTACAAGTATCAAGTATGACATGGACCTCTTGTAACCATAATGCATGTCACATAGAGCTATACAACTATGCTAAGTACTTTCACACGTGCTGCTTGCCCCCATGGCCAGTCAAGTGCGTATGCTTATATCCTAATCATGAACTCTCTCTATGAAGTAAGGTAATACATGATAAGGCCTCATAGTTATAATGATAACTCCACAACTTTAGGTACATCCTCTAGAAACTAAATCAAACACAAGTCTTAATATCGACGCCTTCGTCGACTGCACCTAAGGCATTCTCAGACGCGTACAATTATAAATTATTCAGAGCAAAAATAGGTGAACAATAATAATTGAATTTAAATAGTACAATAAGGCAAGGTATATACTTGCCTGGATCTCTAAGTCATAAATGTTAAGAACCTGCTCCGGCATCCAAGTTTGAATGATCCCAAGAGCCTATATATATAGTAATATTAAATCAGTCACTATGCTACAATTCACTAATCATTCACAAGAATATAACCTATACATTGGTATTAGTTATTAGGTTATCTAGAGTCCATTAAAAACTTAAGGTGCAACAAGTATCAAAAATAGGTTCTAACTAGTTTACCAGTCTAGGAAACCTTATAAGTAACCATGCTACCATCTTCAAACAATGTCTAAACTTAATATTCAAGTGCTAAATTGTTAGAAAATCAAGGGTTTAAGATAACTAGGCCACAAATAGGATAACTTAAATTAGTGCATGACCAGCTAGGTCAAGTAGGTTGATTGACTAAGCAAGTGTCTAGAGAAGTGGGTAATCACCAACTCTACTAGTCACATAACATCCTCAAGTTCTCTAATTGTACAACTTCTCACAAATACGTATTTATTTTCATAACTATGATTCAAGGGGTTGCTAAGTTGCTCCTCAAACACAAAGGTATTAGGTGTCCTACCTACTAGGGTCTTCTTGCACAAGTGTGACAATATTCTCATCCTCCAAACACGTTTAAACTAAATGTCAACATATCCTAAGGTGGATACCAAATTATTCTCAAGTCCCCTATAAGAAATGATCTAAACAACCTACGCATAATATGTCATGGAACACAACTTGTACTACTAATATTGTTTACTATGACATGCCATACACTTATCTCTAATAAGGTAAGGGTTATCAACGATTCCTTCTTTAACATATTAAGGTACATTCCAACTACAACATGATGCAACCATCAACCCAAATATGTGCACACTCAAGATCAACTACTTTTGTTATACTTACATTATGTTAACAAATTGAACCATCTTCATGAATAGCCCACATGTTCTCAAATCTAGACATAATATTAAATATGGTATTTAAAATCCAACTTGCACAATTCTCATTCCGTTCTAACACATATAAACATAAGCACCAAAATAATGAGGGTTGATTATAATTTCATTATATAACATCTACATATGTGTATCATCATTGTGTTAAGGTTTGACCCAACTCTAATATGTAAATATCACCTATACATAACCTCAAACATGTCAATCACCACCTCATAATACTTTCACATACCTTCTTGAACTACTTAGTATAAAGTGATCATCATACAAAAATCAAAAATTTATACTAACATGCCATGAATACCCTTTCCAAACTTGCTTTCCCAAGTTATACGTACACTCAAAACATGCGTAAATATTATGGAAATTAAATAGAAATAGAATTATTTACAAGGTTAACAAGTGTTAAATAAGTATTTTAACATGGAATAGGTTTTCTTTATTAAAGAACATTCTAAAAGTAAGGAAAGAGAACAAGAAGAATAAAATGAAGAAGTAGAGGTTGGAGATAAAGGAAAATAAGAAGTACATGAAGAACAAGAAGTAGAAGAAGATGAAGAAGGTATTGAAGATGAAGTTATACCTTGGTGGAAGATGGAAAGCTTGGCCTGGAGGAGGTAGAGCTCCGGCCAGAACGGTGGTGGTGGTCGGCCTGAGTTGGTCGGCCAGCCTGGAGGTCGCCCTTAACAGAATAACACCTGCAGCAGCAGAAGCAAAAATACAGCAGCAGCAAGGTGGTGATGGGGCTGGGGGTTGGAATTATTTATACGGCCAAAGTTGTTGCTGTGGGCGGTTGGGGGTTAGTTCAGCAAGTCATGGAGGCAAAGAGAAGGAAGTTTTGGAAGTGTGAAATGAGGTTTATATAGGTTAGGGCCGGCTAGAAGTAGGGTTATATGAAAGAGGATGTTGAAATGGAGGGTGGTGATGTGTGGGGTTATTTTGATCAAGTGGTAGGGATATTAAGGGAGAGTGGTTAGCTAAGGGAGTGTGGATGGATATTGTCCATAGTATTTACTCTAATATAGGTGTACAAACAAGTGTGTAAGAGGAAAAGAATGTTTGTGTCAAGCCAAAAATAGCCAAGGCTGAATTCAAATTCAAATAAGGTTAAAATAAGATTTGGTGTGCCAAAATAGATGTTTGGTGTGTTATAAAGAGGGATATTGGTGTGTGGTACTTAGTATGGGCTAATTAGTGTGAGTGTAGATTTGGTTGGGTGTTTGGACTAGTTTAGGGCTATGTTTGTGTTAGTTATTCAACATGACTAGGAAATGTGTCAAGTTGATTATTGTTGTATTATGAGCAATAGGAAATTCATTTAGGTGTGACACAAGTATCATGAATTTTTAGGCTTAGAGTAGGTCATAGTCATATAATTGGTTGCAATGAACGGGTCGAATTGTGTCTCCAATTTTGATGAGAATGGACATAGGTGCATGGCTTAGATTTGAATTGAAAATTGAGTCATGAATGTTGTGCGATTAAAATAAAGCACAAGAGAGTGTGTTTGTAAGTGACATAATAGTCAGGATTGAAGATTGGCTTGTCTAAGTCAAGTATATAAAATTTGTTGAAAGACAAATTCTAGTACAGTGCTCTAAATATCGAAGCAATGGTAAGGTGCACCAAGTATAACAAAATAGAACATGTTATATTAATCTCTAATTTCTAGTCCTAATTGACTCTAAATAAACCATTATCTCTCACTAAGCTAATTATACGTTAAAATTGGGTGAGGGGATTTACACCTTGTGTCGTAGTCGTATCATCCTCTTCTACTATTAAAGAGATCGTTCGATGCCACTGCTGGTGCCGCCTGGTTGTCGTAATATGGTGTCGTTGGGATCTGTGTACCAATCCTTGGAAGTTCTTTCATGAGCTGCCAAAATCATTTTACTTCATCTATTACAACTGATAGTACATAAAAAATAGACTCTATAGATGAATGAGAGAGCAAAGTATGCTTCTTCAACTTTTACGATATAGCATCAACATCCATGGAGAAGATCATATTCTCTTGTGGACCTATCACTCTTCTTTTCTAAGCACCGAATGGCATCACTGAAGCCGTCCACTACTATCGGAAACCTGCTGTAGTGTAGAGCCACCCTCTGAGTCCTATTGAGACATATCATGATTCTCTTTACAGCTTTCTAGTGCTCAATAACAAGATTACTCGTTAACCGACTCGTCATCCCCACAACAAAGCTATGTCCCGTCTGGTGGCACTCATCAAACTTCTGATGACACTAGAGAACTTTAGATATCTGACACTTTCTTCTGGATTTGGCTTCAGCTTTTGGTCACATATGTAAGTAGTATCGATCCCTAGTAGATCCTCATATATGTAGTGTATAAGCATCTTTTCCATATAGTACGCTTGTGAGAGAGCAAGCCCAGCTTCCGTCTGATTATCGTAAGCCCTAGGATAATATTTGTATCTTCCATGTCTTTCATACTAAATTTTGATGAGAGGAACATCTTTGTCTCTATGAGACATACTAAAATTATACACAAGATTAGCATGTCATCCACATAGAGACACACGATGACTCCTCTATCATCAAAGAACTTAATAAAAATACACACGTCCATCTCGCTGATCTTGTAGCAGTTTGACCATGATGACTTTGTCAAACTTTTCTAGCCACAGCCTGGGAAGTTGCATCAGGTCATACAGAGATGTCACCAACCTGCAAACTTTGTCTCCAAGATCATGAACGGCAAATCCTTATGGCTGTTGCATGTAAATATTTTTTGTCAATTCTTCATTTAGAAAAGCTGTCTTGACATCCATCTGATAAATAATTAGCTTATGAATAGTAGCCATAGAAATCATTATCTTGATTGTTGACATCCTCTACGTAAGAGCATATACGTCAATTAGTCAATCCCTTACTTTTGAGAAAATTCCTTGACTATCAACCAGCCTAATCTTGAATTTATTAACTATTTTTTTATCTTTTATCTTCTTCTTGATGATCCACTTACATATAATAGGTTTAGCTCCTTCAGACAAATTTACTAACAATAAAATGTTATTCGAGCCAATCTTGTCATGGACTGCCTTCTCCTAGAAGAGTGCATCTCTAGTCTTTTTTGCCTCATTATAAGTAAGCGATTCAGCTTCTACATGGTTAGTGATAAAGTCATCTTTGAAGTCCTTCGGCCACCACACTCGCTTTACTGACGGCTCACCGAGTACTAATTCAATAGTTATCTCTTCAACGACAACCTCTACCTGGACTATATTTTCTTTGAAAGTGCTTGTTCCTTCATTGCTAATAATATTTTTTGGAACATCTACGAGAAAAATATTCTTTCCCTTACAAACTTGACTTCAAAGAACTATGTGTCGTGAGACTCAATGATATGATTTGACTCAATAACAAGGAACCTCCAAGCATCGCATTTATCAGCAAATCCCAAAAATATGGTCTTCATAGTCCTTGTCTCCAACTTCTAAATCTTGCTATCCAAAAGTTTCACATATGCTAGACACCCCCACACTCGAATGACATTTAAGTTGGGTCCAACCTTGAACCATAGTTCATGAGGAGTAATATCATAAGTTGAGTACGATACTATATTGAGAATAAAAGTAGCCGTAAGCACAGCTTCTTCCCAGAAGCAATTTGAAAGACCTACAGTCAGTAGCATAGAGTTCATCATCTCTGTCAGTATAATGTTCTTCCTTTCTGCAACTCCATTAGGACTAGGGAGAATACAGATCAGTCATTTTATTGACAATTTTGTGTTCTTTGCAGAACAATATGAATTCAATAGAATAATACTCTCCGTCACGATCACTTCTGAGTCTTTTGAGTTGTTTGACCGGTTTAACGTCTCATCTTCAGCTTTAAAGTCCTTGAACTTCTTAAACGCTTCATCCTTTACTTTAGAAAATACATAAGCATGTACTTTGAGAAGTCGTCATTGAAAGTAATAAATTACTTTATCCTAGCCTTTGTGGAGAATTTTTTGAAGTTACAGATATCCGAGTGCACCAACTCCAGAAGATCTGTATTTCAGTTCACTTGTCTGAATGGCTTCCTGACAATCTTTGTCTGTACACAGTCTTCATATTTCTCTACCTCCTTACCCCCATATTTGGAGATAAGACCTAGACTAGATTTTGTTAATCCTTTCACAGAGAACAATCCTAGTCTAGTGTCCTATAACTTAATAATAAAGTTATATTTATAAACAGAAGTTTGAACATCCCTTCGATACTGAAAGTCTTTTCGAAGCTTGTTCCTTGCCATGACATTACCATCTGGTCAGCATGAATGTCCCCTCAAGCCTACATACGACAACAAACTTCCAAATATCAAGTCCTCAAAAATCAACGGTATATGTTACATGCACTCTTGTGTCAGTAACTTTCTAAAAGTCCAAAACCACTATCCCGGTCTCCAGAATTTTTGCTTAAGAATTGTTCGCCATTGATACCTTCTTTAAAGGTAGGCTCATCCTTGGTTAACAGCTTCTTCTTAGAGAAAATATGGATAGGTACCAGTGTCCACCCATAAGTCATCAACCACGCTAGATGACTCAACTTGTACAATCGTAGCAACAAAGTTAAGTAATTATAGCAACCAAGTTAAGATTTATCTTGCAATTTTGGTTTGGAATTGGATTTGCAATTCTTCTTCAAGCCACACTTGTAACAAACCTGTCAAGCTTGGGCTTAAATGAAGTTGACTTCAGAGTGGACGGTTATATTATTAGAGCAACTAAAGAGATATATGAAAACACGTGCAGAACCCACATGCATATACTGATCGCGCATAGACCACACTCAGAAACTGTAGCACAGATACTACCATGGGTAGAGACTGCCTTGTGCAGAAAACTGCCAAGTGTAGAGACCTGCCATGCGTAGAGATATGCCATGCACAGAATCCTGACATACGCAGAGATCTATCAAGCATAGAGATCTACCATGCACACTGAGTGTCATGCGCAGAGATTGCCATGTGTGAGACTCGTCTCATTGTTCTAGTATACGTACCCGATATACGCATATTATACATGTATAGCTTATTTATTGTTTAATTTTTTATATCATGTTTTATGTCATTTATGCATTGTTTAGGTTATTTTTGTAAGTTTTTCTTAGTAGCATGCTTTGGACCGTTGGTCCCTTATTTTTCTTAGTGTATGGCTGTGATGAACCCGGGTGAGGGACATGGATTATGATCCAATATCCTACAATCCTAGATCTTCCTATATAAGCAATCACATTATCTTTCCTTTACTTTTCTTTTTCTTTCATTTCTCTTTCCTTCTTCGTTTCTTCTCTAGTAGAGAGCAGCAACCGAGCTTGGCCTTGACCGTGGGTGACCTTGGTAGTGTTGGTATTAGGCTAGAACTTGATCGTAGACAAGTACATCTTCCCAATCGCAGGAACAACCATGGATCTTGCATTGATTCTTAGTATAGCTTGTTTTAATTATTTGATCAATTTTATTTTTGGGTAATACTTAGAACTTGTCTCATTGATAATTTTATTTTTCTTGGATTGGTTTGTTCATGGTGCCCTAGAACAACAAGTCAGAGAATGCAAATGTATGAGAATGCATACAAAAAGTACGTAGAAAACCCTTGTCACATATAGCAAAGTTCCAGTGAGTGCACTTGTGTGTGTTTCAAAAATTACTTAGAAAGTACGCCAAGATATGTTGAGTACTCTTGGCACACTTCTCTACTCCTACGTACGTTTTATACTATGGTAATTTCTTGAAATGTATGTCAATCCTACTTGGCGTACTTTTGAATGGGTCTGCAAGTCATCAAGAATGTACGCCACTGCTTAAATAGCTAAGTTGGCGCACTTTGCAGATATTGCAGAGTTGGCACACATTGGTAAACTTTTTTTACCGGTGCACTTTATCGCTTCTAGAGAATGGCACACTTTACTATATGGTACACTATGTGGCATTCTCCAGAGACAGCGCACTTTGTAGCCCTTCGTAATTACTTAATGACTAAGTAATGACTTCTGACCATTCTCGAGAATTGTGTTCTTTACTGCAGGATTGTCTCGACTATTCTGCCATGCCTTGGAACTTACGTTTTGACTTTTAGTAGACCTTCCTACGCTTGTTTGTGCACAAAATCTCACTACTAGCAATATGGCAAAAGTGCACCAAGTGCATAGCTTGGGTACTTTTATTTGTGTGCCAATAATAGATTTATGCGCCAAGCTCCTGGCTTGTGCACTCTATCATTGTGCGCCAAGGTCCTAGAAGTGCGCTTTAGTATGATTTGTGCGCCATCTTTTCTAGGAGCACTTTTGTATCAAAGTGCACAAAAACTATCCGGATTAGTGATTTGTGTGCCAAAACTATTTTTGGCCCTTTGTGCACCAATACTCCTTTTGGTCATTTGTGCGCCAATAATATGTTTTGGGCCTATTGTGTGCGGATGTTATTTTCTTGTCTGATTTTATTTGCCAACCCTGAATTGATGATTTATATAACTGTATGCCAATATTCCCTTTAGTATGCTTAACTCTTGATAATTCTCTGGTTCTCTTTAATCCCGTTATTTTAGTTAATCCTAGTTATTTCTTGAATATGTCATTCTTGATATTGTTCTTATTTCCTGAAATAATCTAGTTATTGTACCCGATAAATAAACTCCTGAATCTTGATACTATACTGCTAATCCTGATCATGTACTGATAATGTTGATACTGATCATGATAATCCTGGTAGTGGATCGATGTAGCGTACCCATGATACGAGAATTTTTGTAACTGTCTTGATCAAGGCTATTAGTAGCACATGTATTGCATGACATGTATACCCGTGGTTGATTTTGATTGCACTCGTCAAGTTATTATCCTGTCTTACTTCATGTCTAAGGCAGATTTTTGAGCACCACGATCGAGAATCCTTGATAATTATCTAGGATAATAACTAGAATAATAATCTAGATAGCATCTAGAAAGATTTTTTGGATATATGTAATCCCGGTATCCCAACGATATTTGATGGATTTGGAGCTCTCCATCGTGAGTGGCAAACTTTCAGCATACCGACGAGCGTTGTACTACAAAAATAAATAAATAAATGATTATACCGGATAAACCTGTACTATGTACCCGTTCGCTTGGATAACCCAGATAATCTGCAGGGCATGTTGCTGTAAGAAATCTCAAATTGCTTGTGTTAGTAACTAGTAATGTGATAACCCTAGTTAGCTAATGATAGCAAGTCGTAGGGCATGATTGGCCGTGATTGCTTGATTACCAGTCTAGTTTAGTCCTGTCCTAATTTAAATTAGTAGCTGATCCAAAAATGGTAACCGGAGTACTGATTCCAGATGTCATTGTTTATATACTCCAAAACTGTTTATCTGTTACTTTAACTACTATTCTTATTGATTTGTCAGCATGCTAGTTTTAGTTCCTAATTTTGCACCCTTGTTTTTTTGGTTCTAACCCTACTGGTTTTGTATGGCGAGATATCATAGATGGACTGCCGGATCTTGCGTACTTCCAGTCTCAAGATAGTGAACAACAGGAGCACCCGGGGCCATGAATGGGTTTCTTCTTCCACACCCACTTGATCTTGTATATTATTCTTTTGAGATATTTATCCTCCAAACACGTATTTAGCTCATATTTTGGGCCTTGACTTTCTAGCCTGTGGTCCTTCATGTAAAGCATATTCTAGACTATTGCTAAAGATGATCATAAAATATTGTACTCTCCTAGTTCTTTATTTTGGTAACTAGCTTCATGATCATCCAGATATGTATAGTTTGGGATGCCTTACTATTATATGTTAGTGATCATACATCTTATAAACTTATTGCTTGCATGAGATAGAGACACATAGGATTCTTGACCCAGGATTGACTGATGGATTATAGAGTAAATCCTCACATGTTTAGAAAGTCATGACCTTATCTCGGATATAGAGTACTCTGGTATACGTAGCTGGCTTCGTCTTCCCCCGCTCTCCAGTATTCTGGTTCTAGGGCATGACACCATATGCAAAAACATGCCATGCGTAGAGACCTGCTATACGCAGAGACTACCTTGCTCATAAACCTATAATAACCGAGATTTTCCATGTGTAGAGATCTGCCATGCGCAAAGACTGCCACGCCCAAAAACCTTTCATGTATAAAGATATGCCATGTGCAGAGATCTACTATGCGTAGAGACTGCCATGCACAAAAACCTGCCATTCGCTGAGATTGCTCGTGTATAGAGATGATCTACAACTGCCTTAGACATCTTCCATATAGAAACTTGCATAAGTTACAATATCTCCATCTACTATTGCTGCTAATCAACTGCCAACTTCTGTGCAACATCAGTTCTTGATAGGTTAGCCTAGGATGTAACAACACACATCCAAGTATTTTCCTTCTATCTTCTCAAGTTTATTAAAACTTGTCTCAAGACTAATTCTACACACTACCAAAAATACTAAAATTTAGTGACAAATTTTTTCATCGCTAAAAGGCCTATTTTTGTCGCTATTTCTAATTAGCGACGGATTAACGACAAAAAGGTGTCATTACAAGATTAGATGTTGTTGTCATTATTCTATTCCTAATTCATCGCTGCAATGACGGATTAGCGACGGAAAAATAGCGATGGCTTGCCGACATATTATTTTCGTCGTTGAAGCAACGACGACTTAGTGACGAATTGGCAAATTTTTTTGTGGGCCCTTTTTTTCCATTTGGATATGCTGTTTTAGACTCATAGTTAGTGTATTTAGATATTTTCGATTATGGTTAAGGTTTTATTGTTAATTTGGTTTATGGGTAGGATATTTAAAGTTAGGATTAACTTTTTAGGTTAAACATCACGTATTTTAATTATAAAAAATATATAATTAAATTTACTTAAAAATTTTTATAAAAAAACTTACATATGCCTTGACTGCCTGGGCATCTACAAACTTTTCTTCCTTCTTGCATTTATGTGTCTACTCAGAGAGTTTATGGAAGTCGACAATGCTCGGGTCTCCGCCTACCCTGTCTGCCTCCTCGCACTATGATAATTTAGTAATTAATAACTAAAAAATAAGAATTAAATAAATTAACAAAGATAAAAATTTAGAATACTTACCATTCGTCGATAATGTTCAGAGTATGGGATAGATCTACCGGTGTAGTGACCACCCTTAGCACGGGCCGCCTTTGCCTTCGTGCACTTGGCCTTAAATGCTGGAGTGTCCATCTTCTTCCAGAACTCCTCCTTCAGCCACTCCTTGTGTTGATCTCCTGGAAGTAGAGATAGTGCCTTCTGGTCGTGGATCATATCCCTCAATCTTTTGCCAACGATGGACTTGTAGCACTTCCAGATCGACTTATCTCTGTGATCCAACCACCAGTATATCTTCTAAAAATTAAAAAAATACACAAAAATAAGCAAATATTTAAGCAATGTAAAAAAATACAATCTTATACATACCCCCAGCATCTTAAGCCAAATATATCACCTATCCCGTGGGACATCACTGAAGTTGAGATAGGGACCAAAAAATTTATGTCGTAATATTTTTCCTAAATCTTTTCCAGCTTGGACCAGAAAGAACCTGAAATAAGTAAACAATGTACAATTAGAATATAAAAAAATATGATTAAATGTGTAAATTTATAATAAAATAAAATTATATACTTACATGGCTCCATTGCCCTACAGCTCGAGATGATCGATATTGGTTGGCCGCTCTGGTAGAGTAAGAAGATCTGCCAATCCTGGACAACAAACATATACTGTGTGGTCCAACGACATGCCAAGATATGGATTCGCCCCCGTAGAAGCGACATGTGCAGTCCCCGATATAGTAGTAGTAGTGGTCGAACCAGAGGTAGCACCAGGAGTAGATGTTGAGGGAACACCAAAAGATGGAGTAGCTTTGCCTACTGATGAAAGAGTATATAGCGAAGATAAACCATCATCAGCATCTATGAAGTCATCCTCGCTAACTCATCTACGATCTACATCTTGAGTAGTCGGTGGGGGATGGTGAGAAGAAGATCCTCGATGTCATCCATGGCCTTGTCTCGCCATAGGTAAATCTAAAAAAATAAAAAATGATATAATAAAACAAATAATCAATGAATGTGATAAAACAAATAATGATGGCGTCATGATACTCATAAAGGTGTGATAAAAAATATTAGTTTTATTATACTATTAATAATAGTGTGATAAAATAAATAAATAATCTATTATAATGAATATATATAACTACATAGTAATCTTCTTCATCTTCTGATTCGTCTTCATCTTCCCAATCACATCTTGAATCATCTTCATCTTCTATTTCTTCACTTTCACTTTTATCTTCCAATTCTTCTTCCTCATCTGATACCGCCATATTAGAGTCCTCATAATACATAAGGTAAATCTTCTATCTCAAGCCCTTTGTCAACTCTATCATCCTCTGTATTAACGTCAACCTCCATATCATCAACACTGGTCAAACTCATATATGTAAGTTGAGGCATGACCACCTCATCCTCCCGGTAGGCTCGATCCCCAATATTATATATGTTTATATCTTTGGGTTTGTAGACAGCCCACTATTCCCAAGTATTACATTATCGACTAGGATAACTCGTATAATACACTTGAACCGTTTGACTAGCCAACACAAATGGTTCATGTTAGCCCAATTTTTAAGTTAAGTTTTTGAATATGGTTAATCGATTAAGTTTAACATTATGATAATCAATCAATCACTATAGTAACTTCTCCTTCTGTATATTTATTTGTTCGTCTAATATGTACTTACAGAAAGTAATAAGCAAGACAATCATGGATATATGCAACAAAGAAAATATGATGAGCCAAAGACGGTATTATACTAGAATATTTCTTTGAACCGCATACGACATCTCTAGAGCCTCTTACTCAGGAGTTTATTTTTGGACAACTATTATCAAGGGAAAATGCGTCTTCAAGGCAGCGGACGCTTCAGAAGTTTGGCATCATCAAGTGCTCTTGGTTTGTTATGTATTTTCTATTTATTTTATACGACCAATTGTACATCGGGTCGCACTGGCACTAGGGAGTTCAAACCCATATTAAACTTTAATCTGACCTAAATCAACCCATATGAAACCTGAACCCAATATTTTAGAAATATGCATACCAAACTCGGCCCGAACTCCTGACCAAACTCGGATCTAATTCGGTCTGTCAAAAATAGAAGTTTGGCTAGCTGTGTAATCCATCATTTTGTGGCTCCAACGTTCAAATTTTTAAATGCTAGGGTACCAAATTCTGGCCGAACTCTGTCCCAGAATACCCTATAAATAGACTTGGATTCCTTTATTCTTACTTACTCATCTCTTCTCAAATCTTCTTATCTATTAGTGAGTAATATTCATGAGGTTAAACTTTTACAAGTCCAAGATCAACTCTCCTGCCTTCTAGTGCAAAGTACGATATCGGTTAGAAGTCTGTTAGAGTTGTAAAATATTAATTTGTCAAGTTATAAGTGTTTGAAGCCTGTGTGCCCTTCGCATAAAATGCACATATAAAATCTTTCAAGCCTTCATATCAAAACTCGATATTATAAGAAGTTAGCAAGCCTTCGGATCAAAGCTTGTGATTCACTATTGGTGATTATAGTGGTGTTCGCTATTAATGTAGGTTTGGAAAACCTTTATTTAATAACAAAAAACAGTATAAGAAAATCCTAGACTGACAATCTTAGTACAATATTTTTATGTAGGTAGTGTGACGATGGAGATCGAGTAATGCAGCAACTCTTTTATTTCGGTGATGGTCCGACGAGTGAATGCGGGATACTCTTTTCTCTTCTCTCTCCTGATCTTGTGTGCATGTATATAGATCATCTGGAGGGGTATGGTCTCTCTGAAGCAGAAAAAACTAGCCTTTAGGACGTCTAAGTTGCCTCTATTGATAGCCATCATATTAATGGGCTATAGGAGCCACATATCCTTCTGTTTGGTGGCCGCAGGGGTTCCTTGTCACTTTCCTCTCCCAAATACATGGAATATACCCAATCAACCCATTGCCTATATATATCCTTGTTTTTATTCTCTCTCCTCACTTGTTCATTTTTCTGGTTTTGCTCCTAGTTTTCTTCATAGGCAAGTATATCTTCCAAATATAAAAAAATATGAACGGCTATAGTTTTATTCTTAATATTTGTTGTTTTAATTAGTTTCTAGTAGTGTTCTGATTATAGTTAGTTCTTGGAGTTTTCAGATTTAAGGTGGTTAATGGTTTTATCTTGATTTTATTATGAGAGTTTTCATGATATATTTTCCTAGAGAATGATCCCTTAAAATAAGGTATTTTCAAAGGATGTTGTTCCCTGATTTTGAGTCAGGATTTTCCTTGATTTTTGGTTCTTGTTGCTTGAGGAATGGAGCACTGTCATAGTCTCGAGCTTGAGCTCTGAATACATCAAATGGTAGGTCGGTTGGAGAATAAGAATAGTAACAGAAAGTACACAGAAGGATTTGTAATATGTGTACATATGGAATGTGACCCATATTTCATACTCGTGCGTACTTTAAGAGTACTGCCAATTTCTTGCAAAAGTATGATAAGGGGATAAATTTTTGAAAAAAAATCCTTCTTTGCGCTCAATCGCTAGTTCATAATTGACTTGAGCTCTGAATACATCAAATGGTAGGTCGGTTGGAGAATAAGAATAGTAACAGAAAGTACGCAAAAGGATTTATAATATGTGTACATATGGAATGTGACCCATATTTCATACTCGTGCGTACTTTAAGAGTACTGCCAATTTCTTGCAAAAGTATGATAAGGGGATAAATTTTTGAAAAAAATCCTTCTTTGCACACTTTTGGAAGATTTCAATCGCTGGTGCATAATTGATGTATTATCGAACGAACCAAGCAAAAGTGCGCCAGTCTATTTTTTAGTGCACTTTTGACCAATTTCCTCCTTGGCCCACTTACCGATGCACAATTGACACATTGTGCATTAACGATTAAAAGTGCGCCGCTCTTATATACACAATCCTTGGCACATTTTCTGGATGCTCAATGCTTGACGTACTTTGATGGATTAATAACCCGGCACACTTATTAACTCTTGGCCCACTCTTGCTTGGTTCAGCCTTGATAAGCAAGCCTTGACTTTGGTATGTCTCAATTCCCGAGGCCCTAGACTGTCGTGCCCTTGACTGTTGTGCTGCTTGGGGACTTGTATTTTGTCTTATATTTGTTTTGTACTTGCATAGTGCAATACTTCTCTTACTTGTAACTCTTGCTTTGTGCGCCAGTTTGCTTGCAAGAGTAGAATGTGCCTATTCTTGTAATTCTTGATTTGTGCGCCACATCTTCCTGCTGCTCTATTATCGATTGTGTGTGCCATATTATAGACTTTTACGCATGACTTATGGGATCTAGTGATATAGGTTTGTGCACCATATAGTTGCTTGCTCGCGTATATTATTTTACTATTCGTGACTAGACTATGTTTGGCACTTGTAAAGTGCGCCGACCCAAGACTTTTTGTGATTGATTGTGCATGCATGGGTCTTATTGTGCACTTTATGCCTATTCTAGATTAGTTGAGCTTGACCATGATTGGTGATCTATTATCCCAGAATTTGAGGAATTGATGAGATATTCATGACGGTGACTCGATCATATGAGATTCCTAATTAATTATAACTCCTGGCTAGATTAAAACATGATTCATGTGACCAACTGATAGGTTTGGTATCCTGACTTAGTTATTATATTTGTGACGATACACTTGTCCTACTCGCCTATTTATAAAGGCTATATTATACACTGAGTGTGGGACATTGGCCAACATGTACATTGAATGTGACATGATAATTCCTGCTCGGTGTATAATACTATATTCCTGAATTCTTGGCACACAAAAAATAATGGGTGAGAACCATAGCGTAGCTAGGTTATTGCTTGTTTTAATATTGCATCTACATTTGGGTGAATCCAAACTTGACTCCTTATATAAAATAGACTCGTATCAAATGTGCTCGTACTCTGTACGACATCATTAATGGGAATGTTCCTGTAGCCACGACAGGGAATTTTATATCACTGAAGGGTTAATTAGGTAATATAAAAGCTGATTAGAATATAGGAAGGGAACGACATCCCGAGATCGTACGTGATGGGCCGCCCCATGGTAAGATTTATGGCATGCAAGACTGGCCACCACGAATATTGTATATCATCCACATATAGTAGAGTACAATATTTAACCTTTTTATATTTAAGACCGACCAATATTTTCTCTATAGGAAGGTTGGAACTGTTACTGATTTATCAGCACGGTGGCCCTACCAAAAACTGGTACGACAATTAGTGCGGTGGCCCTATGGAAAAACTTGTACGATCATGATTTCCTGCTAGTATAATATTGTCTCGGTTAACCCTACTCGACATAGCACAATTTGATGATGCTTATTATTATTATTATATCTGTGATAACCCCAGACTCAACATAATAAACCATAATATTGTTTGGACGTTCTAACATGACTTGGTTATGATTCTAATTCTGCTAGTAGCTTAGGGACATGGACCCTCATAGTATGGTGTTCAACTTCTTTCCTAATTTGGTTGAAGAGTTGAGTCATTATTCTATGATAAAATATAGATCGAACTACTGCACAGAATCTTAGCTTGACTATAATCATGGGACATACCTTATCTTGGGTGGCGTGTCATTCTCTGTCCTTGTTTGGTAAAGGAGTGCCATGTTATCCCAAAGATGGGGCACGCGCCAATGATTCTTGGCTCTTGTACTATATGCTTGATCTGGTTTTTATTTCTTCATTCGTGCTTCTTTGTGGTATTTGTTATTTGGGGCCTAACTCCACTGGTTTTGTATGGCCAGGTTTAGAGCCAGTACCAGAGGATCCAGCTTATCCCCCTAACGATGACGCACACCAAACAGATGGTCGCTGAAGGACACGAGTAGGTTTTTTGATCACTGCTCGTCTTATACTTTCTACTCTATTGGGTGTTTAGCCATCGTAACTTGTTAATCAGCTTATTTAGACATCAGTTACTTTTTATATAACTATAATATAATTGAACTGCAGCTGATCTCGGTTGTGTAACTATTGACATTCTGCTAGCCTAATATTTTGATGGCTAGATCTTTAGAACATTTCGATGGAGCATTTGGGACTCCTTACAACTTTATCTCACATATTCTATGTTATTGTTACTTGCTCTAATGATTGAGACATAGTTATTCTGAGACCCTAGAAGACTTGATTATAGCATGCACTCCCTTGTCTTTCTACAGCCGTGATCGCCGTATGATATTCTATACCTTGTACGGGAGAGCTGGCCATGTCCGCCTCTGTATTCTGGTACTGGGGCATAACAAGGTTTTAGTGGTAGCCTATGCAAGTCTGATTTTTTAGACTTGTGGGTTGTCATGATCTTAAAAGTCTCAATTAAACATGTTCCTTATTGTATTCTTGAATTCGTTCTTCTCGATACTCAGCTTGAACCATTTGATTGATTATTTCTCTGTTCCTTTTTGTCCTATTCTTGATGACTTTTGTCCCTTTCTTCCAGGGCATCCCCATCTTCGGTTGCAGGAGCATCAAGGGCATCGAGGCAACCAGTAGGTCCAGGCGAGATAGGATAACAAAGTGTGGTAGTATTTCTCTAAGACCCAGTTCGGATCAAGCCAATGGTTGGGACCCTAGGGGAGACAATGGTAGAAAATATTCAGCAACCTGCTCCAGAGGTTTTGGCTCCCCCAGTAGTGCCAGCAATTCCAGCAGCACTTGATACCCCTCTTTATTAGAGATCATCAGGGGGATGATGGCCGCACAACATCATCAGATGGTGGTACAGCAACATCAGCAACTCTAACAGCAGGAACATAATGTATTGTTGAACCAGGGGATGCAAACAACTCTAGAAAGAGGCGAAAGGATATATTCGGGGGCGTCGGTAAGATTCTATAGACTTAATCCCCGGTACTTTGATGGTACAGAGGATGCCATCACAAAAGACGATTGACTCCAGGATATTGAGGGTATTTTGGCGGCGGCTAAGGTTCAAACTGATTAACTTGTTGACCAAGTTCATTTGCAACTTCAGGATCTCGCTAGGGATCCTTGGGCGGCAGAGAAGGTCGGCTTGAGACAGCCTATTTCTTAGAATAATTTTAAGATTCGGTTCAAAATAAAGTATTTTAGATTCGTGGCCCAATTTGAGTTGAAATAAAGGTTTATTAACCTCAAGAAGTCTGGTAGAGTAGTGGACGGCTACGCAGCAGAATTTAGCCGACTGAGTAAATTTGCACCAACAATGGTGGAAACAGAGCCAGATAGGGCAATGAGGTTCTAGCAAGGACTTCATCTAAAAAAATTTACAGTTGGTAGAGGGACACAACTACCAGACTTTTGATGACGTATTAGTGGCAGCCAGATGGTACGAATTAACTTTTCAAACGATGACATCTAGGACATGAGGTCAAAAGTGGTCTCATGCACAGAGAATTGGAGGATGAGCATTGCCCCCGAACGTCAACACCATCTCATGGCATTCATATTCGTGACATAGCATAATGTAAAGCGGTAGTTTCAAGAGTAACGATATCAGCTCGGTAACAGCAGTCGATGTACCAGCAGCAACAGAGCCAAGCAACATTAACAGGCTTTACGTACTGTGGCAAGGGAGGCCATACTAGGAGTAATTGTAGGAAAGTAAATGGGTTATGCCTGAGATGTGGTAGAACTGATCTAGGAATTATATATGCCCATTGATGCATAGGTCAGGGGGACCAGCACCCTAGTTTTCTGTATTTTCAGCACTAAGAACAATGCAGCATGGAGAGCCAACATTGGCGATGAGGCCGTTAGCTCAGGGAACATTACTAATGCAGGCTCAGATGTATTGGTAGCATCAACATCAACACCAGCACCAACAATAGCAAAGGCATCAGAGACCATGACAGTGCCACCAGGGAAGGCAATAGCAAGGATCTCGACAAGGCAAAGGGAAGGAATTCACTTTGTCTCTGGAGGTGGCTTTGGCATCAGGTGACGTAGTGACAGATAATATTTCTGTTATATCTTTTTTTGCTATAGCATTAATTGATTCAATAACTTCACATTCATTTCTAACTGCACAATTTATGGCACATGTTGGATTGGAGATCAAGACGTAGCCAAAGAGGCAAAATATACTCCCTGGTAATGGACCTATAGAAGTTAGTAGGGTGTGCCTAGAATGTCCAGTCGTAGTGTGTGACCACCAATTACCTGCGAAGTTGATTGAGTTCCCTATGGGTAACTTTGACGTTATCTTGGACATGGACTGGCTGAGAGACAGTCATGCTATGATAGATTATTATAGGGGTAGAGTGTTATTTTTTATCCCTGGTTTGGAAGAGTTTACACTCGTGAGGTCTACGAGAGGCCAACAAGAAGAAGGAGTCACGACGGTAGCAACAGAAGAAGAATTGATACCTAAGATAGTTGACGAATTCATGAATATCTTTCCCTAAGAACTTCTTGGATTGCCACCAGTTCGAGAGGTAGAGCTCAGTATAGATTTAATGCCAAGAATGAAGCCTATATCTCATAAGGTTTACCAGATGTCACCTTCTAAAATTGACCAGTTGTATCAATATGTTGAAGAGTTGAAGGCAAAGAAATTTATTCGTACCAGCGGATCACCATGGGGAGCCCTAGTAGTGTTAGTGAAGACGATGGATGGATCAACCCGACTATGTATTGACTATAGGCAGTTGAATGTAGTGATGGTAAAGAACAAGTATCCCTTGCCTTGGATTGGTGACATGTTTGACCACTTAAGTAAAAACAGAGTATTATCTAAGATTGATCTACGATCCGGATATCATCAGGTGCGAGTACAGGAAGTAGGCAAACCGAAGACAACAAACAGGTCATGATATAGAAATTATGAGTTTTTAGTTATGCCATTCAGATTGACCAATGCACCAGCAATGTTTATGGATCTGATGAACAGTATCTTTATGCCTTATTTAGATGACAACAATCAAGAAATTTCCCGAAAAGTTAATTATAGGTTATTCTTTCCATCGAAATAATAGGGCCGTTATGCTCATTACTAAACTTGTTCTACGATATGGACATTATGAGTTCTTAGTTATGCTATTCGGATTGACCAATGTACCAGCAATGTTTATGGATCTGATGAACAGTATCTTCATGCCCTATTTAGATCAGTTTATGGTAGTATTTATTGACGACATCCTGGTGTACCCCTATAATAAATAAGAACATGAAGAACATCTTAAGAAGGTGATACAGATTTTGAGGGACACCAGTTGTATGAAAAACTTAGCAAGTACGAGTTCTGGTTAGATCATATTTCATTATTAGGATAGATCATCTCGGGAGAAAGAGTATCAGTGGATCCAATAAAAGTTAAAGCGGTAGAGAATTGGCAAGTTTCGAAGACTGGCAGATATGTACAATTTTCATGGATTAGTAGGGTACTATAGGAGGTTCATGTCAGATTTTGTAAGGATCTTCGCACCAATGACCCAGTTCACTCGAAAGGATGTTTAGTTTGTATGGTCAGCAAAATATCAGGAATCTTTTGAAGAACTAAGAAAAGTTGATCTTGGAACCGATCATGACATTTCCAGCAGGACCAGGAGGGTTCACAGTGTATTATGATGCAACAGGGAAGGATCTTGAATGTGTTTTGATATAGCATGGGAGAGTGATAGCATATGTATAACGTCATCTTCAGGATTACGAGAAGAATTACCCAACTAACGACTTGGAGTTGGCAGTAGTGGTGTTTGGGCTCAAGTTGTGGAGACATTACTTGTACCGTGATCAGATAAAAATATTTATATAACATAAGAGTTTAAAATATGTATTCATCTAGAAGGATTTGAACATAAGACATATGATATAGCTGTAATTACTGAAGGATTAAGACGTGGAACTTCAATACCATCGGGACAAAGCTAATGTAGTAGTAGATGCTCTTAGCTGGAGGAGTAGCATATTTTTTCTAAAAATGTAGAAGCATATCCTAGAAGATCTTTGAGAGATTGGCATTGAGATAGTATTTCCACAAGATGAGGGAGTCTTGGCTAATTTACAGATACAGTCCACTTTGGTAGACAGGATCAAAAAAGCTCGGGCAGGAGATTCGCGGATCTAGAACTTACAAGCAGAATTCGAGTCGGGACTCCGAAAAGAGTTGAGTATTCACAATAATGGGATATTGAGGTTTTAAACTCGTCTCTGTGTACCGAATGGGGATATACGACAAGTGATCATGATTGAGGCCCATAATTCTCAGTATTCTATCCATCCTGACGGTACGAAGATGTATCAAGATATTAAACAACAATTTTGGTGGAATGGAATAAAGCGAGAGATAGCACGTTTTGCATCCCGATGCCTGATATGTCAACAAGTGAAGGCACAGCAGAGGCTGACATGATTATTATAGCCTTTTTCTATTTGGGAGTAAAAATAGGAGCATGTTACTATGGACTTTATGATCGGTTTACCTAGATCCCTGACCAGACGAGATACAGTTTGGCTGATAGTGGATCGTCTCACTAAAGTAGAATATTTTCTTCCGTTCAGAATTGGACATAGTCTACGAAATAATTGGCAGATATGTATATGCGAAAGATTGTGAGGCAATATAGTATACCATTAAGTATAGTATCATACCGAGATTCAAGGTTCACTTCTCATTTTTGGAAAAGCTTGCTTGAGAGATTGGGTACTAAATTAAAATTTAGTACATCAAATCACCCTCAAACAGATGGATAGTTCGAAAGAACTATCCTGATCTTGGAGGATATGTTACGAGCCTGTACCCTAGACTTGGGTGGATCATGGGAAAAATACCTACACTTGGTAGAATTCTCGTATAAAAATAGTTATCAGGCCAGCATCCAGATGGTACCTTTTTGAGGCAATATATGGAAGGAAGTGTAGGTCACCGTTATCTTGGGATGACATTGGTAAAAGAAAGATATTGAGCCCAGAATTGATCACTCAGACTGTGTAAGTTGTCAAGCAGGTTAGAGAGCGATTGCGAGTTTCGCATGATCGACATCTCTATTGGGAATATCAGCATCTTAGGTCTCTAGAATGTTATGTTAGAGACTACATATTTTTGTGGATCTCGCCCACTAGTGGATTCATTAGATTCGGGGTCCATGGGAAGCTTAGTCCACGATAAGTTGGGCCGTTTGACATTCTCGAGCGAGTAGGGGATATTGCTTATCGCCTCGCCCTTCCTCCTTCGCTTCGTGAGGTGCATGATGTATTTTATGTGTCTCAGTTGCATAGGTATATCCTGGACCCAAGATATATCCTCGACCATTTTGTGCTAGTCTTGGGTACCGACTTGTCTTACGAGGAACAACCCATGTCCATTTTGGACCGAAGAGAGAAGTTACATAAGAATCGGACTATCCGACTTGTCCGTGTCGCTTGGAGGCACCATTCTTTGGAAAAGTCAATGTGGGAACACGAGGACAATATTCGATCTCGGTATCTACACTTATTTGACTCGTAAGATATATTTCTTCATATGCCTTTTCCAATTCTGTGATCATTGATCACCTTGCTAAAAGTGTTATTAATATTGCTATGTGTATATTATTTGGTTTGCTTGTATATTGCATATGATTGCTTGCAGCTAGATGTGCTTGTCCTGATGTTTCTAATTGCTTTATTCCTAAAATTTCGAGGATAAAATTTTTCTAAGGTGAGTAGAGATGTCACTCCCCTATCCCGTATACTTGTAATATACTCAACATTGGCGCACTTTTTCTTGGGATTTCCTCTTGGCACACTTTGGGTATACTTTAAGTGCATGGTTGTATAGAAGCTTGGTGTACATTAGCTAATAATGATGGTGTGGTGGTGGTAGGTAGGGTGTATGGCTTGGATTTGTTGGAAAGATCCGATGGTTCACTATCAACCCCTGGCCTATATATATGTCCCGACCCGCACCGTGGATTTGGGCATGAATCATGAGTACGCCAGCCTACGCAGTAGTGTCGGAGCTAGAACGCTGTATAACAAGCCATAACTATAATCTATAACTCACAACATATATACATCTCCACACTATACTAAATCACAGGCACTAGTTTAAATGAATACACTAAGATGATAATGAAATAATAGTCTTGATGCGGGTTCAAGAAATTTTCCCAAAAACTAAATAACCAAAGTACAATATTCAAAATAC
Organism: Iris macrosiphon; assembly: GCA_036927795.1. Taxonomy (NCBI): domain Eukaryota; kingdom Viridiplantae; phylum Streptophyta; class Magnoliopsida; order Asparagales; family Iridaceae; genus Iris; species Iris macrosiphon. Next base: position 124,691,533 of record JAYESA010000010.1, on the reverse strand, counting down.
TTTAGAAAAATTATCGGAGAACAATCTGGTCCAAAATAACTAACAAAATCAACAACTACTAAACTATTCTATTGCAGACGGTATCTGAGCCGCTAACTCTCCTTGATCCTCCAGATAGGCAAGATCAGGCTTTGTTATGTCGCTAGCATATGGTCCATAATGTGTAGGGATTGTATCCTTATTGTAGTCACCTAAAATATTTATCCAGTCAGGAAAGAAACGAGTAGATCAAAGTGAAAATAGTTCTAACACATGGTAGAAGCTATAAGACAATAAATAGTAAGGAATATATGATAGCAACAAACTAAACTTACAGGCAACTAGAATAACCAATGCTGAAGTCCTGTCATGGCAAACATATGGTACGATATCTCTAAGCCACAAAAGACATAACTGCAATGTATGGAAGAACAGATGGGAACAACTACTCTAGGTGATTTGAAATACCTTGTTGACATGTGAACGACTAAGGGGTAATATCCGGCAAATCACACGTGTCGTGCATGGTTGTTATTATTCCAGAAAGAACATGGGATAGAAAGGATAGTTCACACTTCCACTAAGTATTTTCTCTCCCCACAAGTACACATGGATTCCAAACCAGCCATGAAGAAATAACAATAACCAGAACAGTCACGTATCTCATAATAAGAATTCATCATACTAATCCGTGTAACAAGTGCCAAGAATCATATAATCAAAACTAAGCATACAATATAGAGACTATCAAGTACTGAAATTTATCACAAAAATGTACTCGCCTAGGGTCCTTAGTTGGTATGAATCAGAATCCAAGTCACAGTCCAAATAGCCTATGTATTATAATTTTACCATCTCAAAAGATAATTTATTTTAATTTATTTAATTCTAAAATAATTACTCTAAAATTCTATTTTAATCTTATTATTCTAATTTTTAGGTTAATTCCTAAATTTTGTCCAAAGAAACTGAATTTTATTAACTCGAGACTCTTGGCACGCAAATCAAGGTGATATATTGACCAAAAAGTCAACCGACACAAACTCAACATTCATGCATGATTTCCTGTAGATTTTAGTGTCAAAAATATGCTGAAATTTATGGATCGTCCAAATTCAAATTTGTTTGGGAATTATTGCATATACCAAAATCGTATTGTGCAACGGTGGTTAATTGTTAACCTAAAAGGTCTATAGAATTAACAGCACCAAAATATTTCGTATTAATTTCTGGAAAAAATATATGTCAATTATCTTGACATTAGCTTTCTAAAACTTTAAACGGTTCATAATTCTGATTCTTGGTTCTCCCGAAATCGCAAAAACACCGAGACGCATCTATTTTCAGATATACTGTGCTCTACAAAATTTCTAGAATCTAATATTCTATATTTTGTGAAACAATTTACATATTCAGAAAATTAACCTCAATACGTTCTAATGCAAGAAACTAGATCACGTTTGGAGTCCAAAGCTATGAGCAATGGCTTCTGGAAGATAAAGGAAACCCTATATGACAATTCCCTAAAATTGACTAAAAGAATCCCTAGAAATTATAAACTAAATACTAAATACTATATATATATATATATATATATATATATATATATATATATATATATATATATATATAGGATAGAGTGAGCAGCCATGGCTCGGAGTACGCCACGTGGCAGCCATCTGCTACTGCCCGCTCGGATAGAACGACGAGGGTTCAACCCGGCTGGGCTCAGCTCTGTCCGAGTCGGACTAAGACACGGCTCGGCTCGGCTCGCGGTCGGCTCGGTTGCACCCGCACCCACGCCAAAGGTCGCTGAAAGGCGGGCCCTGCCCAGTTTATTGTGGGAGGCTGACGGGTGGGCCCCTGTTGGCTGACTGGGCAGAATAATTACTTTTATGGGTTTTCTTTTTCAGAAAATAGTTTTTAATTCAGTTCTTCATAATTAACTCAAAATAAATGCTAAAAATAATCAAAAAATTTCTAGAAAATTTTAGAAAATATATTTGATTATTTAGAACCTAAAATAAAAGTTTGGAATATTTTTAGTAATATTTGACCCTAAAATAAATTCTTGAAAGTCCTAGGAAATTAGTATTACTAGTTTTTATTTAACTAAAAATTATGAAAAAATCCTAGTATCCCCAAATTAATCTAATAACAACATTTAAGCTACACTTTCAGGATAAGGAGGTTACAAGTCTACCCTCCTAAAAAAAAATTTCTCCTCAAAATTTAAGGCAAAGTAAATACAATAAGAACATTACCTCATGGTGCAAAAAGATAAGGGTAACGCTCTTGCCTCTCCTCTTCCCGCTCCCAAGTGGATTCACCAGGAGAATAATGCCTCCAAGCAACGTGAACTAAGAGAATTACTTGGTTACGAAGCACTTTATCTCTGCGGTCTAGGATCTTCACAGGCTGCTACGGATAACGGAGGCTTGGTCCAACCTCAAGCTCTGAATAATCTAATACATGGCTAGGATCTGCCACGTATCGTCTCAGCTGGGACACATGGAATACGTTGTGTACCCCTTCCAATGTAGGCGGTAAGGCTAGTCGATAAGCTACTTCCCCGACCTCCTCCAGAACATTAAAAGGTCCGATGAATCTTGGACTAAGCTTCCCACCTCCTCCAAAATGAATTGTTGCACGTGTCAGAGAGATCCTCAAGAAAAGTAAGTCACCAACCTATGCCAAAACAGGAACTTAATGCATGATCTAAGAATGTAATAGATATTTAAATAAATGAATCGATACCTCAAACTCTAGCGGTCTCCTGTGGCTATCGGCCCACTGCTTCTGTCTTTCCTAAGCCACAGAAAGTCTCTCTCTAATCTGCTTTACTTTTTTTGCAGCATCAACTACCATCTCTGGTCCCAAATGTACTCTCTCTCCTACGTCATCCCAAGTTTATGGAGTTTGGCATCTCCTACCATACAAAGCCTCGAAAGGAGACATCTCGATACTAGTCTGATAGCTATTGTTGTTTGTAAACTCTACCGGTTGAAGATGATCCTCCCACGAGCCACCAAAATCTAGTACACATGTCTGAAGCATGTCCTCGAGCGTCAGAATAGTCCTCTCTGACTGTCCATCCGTCTGAGGGTGGTAAGCGTGCTAAATTTGAGTTGGGTACCCAAGCTAGCCTGCAAACTCCTCCAAAAGAGGAATGTAAATCTACTATCCCGATCGGACACGATGCTTACTGGAACTCCATGCAGCCTGACTATCTGTCTCACATATAAATCATGAGCTTCTTCGTGGTGAATCCTACTTTGAAAGGCAAAAAGTTGGTTGATTTGGTTAGCTTGTCAACAATGACACAAATTGTGTCCTTCCCTCCTGGAGTGCGTGGAAATCGAAAAAAAATCCATTTTGTTATGCGCCAATTTCCACTCAGGAATCGGTAGGGGCTGTAGTAATCCTCCTGGTTTCTGCCTCTCGACTTTGACTTGCTGGCACACTAAACATCTGGAGGCAAAATATGCTACCTCTCGCTTCATCCCATACCACTACATATGTTCTCTCAGGTCCTTAAACATCTTGTTAGCTCCCGAATGTATAGAATACTTGGAACGATGAGCCTCCTGCATGATCTCTTCCCGTAGGTCCCCACTAGGCACATATAACTTAGTCTCGTGCCTTAGTGAACCATTCTCAGCAATAGAGAAGTCATCCATCTATCCTGCCTGCACTTGATCTCAGAGGTTTCACAAACCTTCATCCTGGTACTATGTCTCTCGGATCTTCTTCATCAATCCTGACTGAATCTGTATGCCCATCCTCTGCATCTCCACTCCAGGATTAATAACCTTGATGCCCAAGCTATCCAATTCTACTAATAAGTGATGATCCTTTGCTAAGTACATAGCTACTGGATATCTGCTTAAGGCATCGACAACTACATTACCCTTCCCTGGATGATACTGTAATAAAATATCAAAATCCTTCATCAGTTTTAGCCACCTGCGTTGCCTTATATTCAGCTCTTTCTGCGTAAATACGTACTTCAAGCTTTTGTGGTCAATGTATATTTCCACATGCTCTCCGTAAAGATAATGTCTCCATAGCTTTAGAGCAAAAATTACCTCTGCTAATTCCAAGTCATGAGTAGGATAGTTTTTCTTATGTGGCTACAAATGTCTAGAAGCATACGCCACCACCTTCTTGTTCTGCTCTAGAACACATCCCAAGCCCTTCCCCGAAGCATCACTATAAATGAAAAATCTACCTGTCCTCGATGGCACCATCAAAACATGAGCTATGGTCAATCTCTTCTTTAACTCATTAAATGCAGCATGACATTTTTCGGTCCACACAAACTGCACATCCTTTCGAGTGAGTCTAGTCAACGGCTCTGCAATCCGAGAAAAATCCTTTATAAATTTCTTGTAATATCCGGCCAATCCTAAGAAGCTTCTGATCTCTACAACAGAACTCGCGGTAGTCCAAGACTCTACAGCAATAATCTTCTTTGGATCCACCGATATCCCATCTCCAGTCACCACATGCCCAAAGAACTCCACCTTATCTAGGAAGAACTCACATTTCGAGAGTTTTCCATAGAGCTTCTCCTTCCGAAGGGTCTTTAGCACAATCCTTAAATACTTCTCATGCTCTTCCGGTGTCTTCGAATAGACAAGAATATCATCTATGAATACTACTATAAACTTGTCAAGGTACTGGTGGAATACCTTGTTCATCAAGTTCATGAAGACTGTCGGGGCATTAGTCAACCCAAATAGCATCACCATAAACTCATATTGGTTGTATCTTGTCCGAAATACAGTTTTCAGAATATCTTCCATCTTTACCTTCAATTGATGATAGCCAGACCTCAAATCAATCTTCGAAAATACTCTCGTACCGCTCAACTGATCAAAAAGATCGTCTATTCTTGGTAGCGGGTATTTGTTTTTGATGGTGGGGTTGTTCAGAGCCTTGTAATCAATGCACATTTACACCGACCCATCTATCTTTGGTACAAACAAGATCGGGGCTCCCCAAGGCGAGGAACTTGATCTAATAATACCCTTATCTAGTAAATCATCAACCTGCTTCTTCAGTTCTGCCAGCTCGTTGTTGTTGATCCTATAGACTTGCTGCGATATCGGTTCTGCCCCAAGCACTAGGTCTATAAAGAATTCAAGATCTCTGTCTGGTGGCAATCCTGGAAGCTCCTCAGGAAATATGTCTAAAAATTCTGTAATAATAGGGTTTGGCAATTCCTTCTCTGCTACCATGGCTCCACAAATAATTCCATCACTCTGCTCAACTCCTACACTAACAAACTCAAATTCTGGTTCTCCTAGAGGGCGGAACAGTACATGTCCTTCATGACAGTCTATGCTATCATGGTGCATACTCAACTAATCCATTCCAAGGACAATGTTAAAACTCAAAAGTGGCATTACGAGTAAACTAGCATCCAAATTGTGGCCTCCTAAGGTAACACGACGCCCCTTGCAAGTATCACTGACTAGGATAGTGCCTCTACTAGTCGTGATCTTGTAACTCCTACTCAAGGTTTTTGTTACTAAACTATGCTTAAGCACAAATGATACATATATGAAGCTATGCGATGCACCAGAATCAAATAAGGCAATAATGGGAAAAGAATCGAGAAGAATAAAACCTGCTATCACGTCACTAGTCGGCTTAGCCTCCTCTACGGTCATGGAAAAAGCTCTGCCCTATGGAGGTACTCCCCTTTGCTGGTGTTGAGCAAACTGTGGTTGTTGCATAGGAAGTGGGGGTCCTCTAGGCTGTAGGGCTACTGGTGGTCCAACTGGTCCTCTCTGGGATGAGGATCCGCCTATAGGGGGTGCGATAGGACACTCACTCATCTGATGCATAGGTGATCCACAATATAAGCACACGCCTAATCTCTTCTGACAGATCTCCCATAAATGCCCTTATTTTTTGTAATAGTTGCATGGGGGAGCTTGTTGCACTTGTCTCTGTGGCTATTGTTGCACTTACTGAGCTAGGTCTCTAACTGGGGCACGGTACTGTTGCAGTTGTTGAAAGGTCCTTGGCTAAAACTATGGACGCTTTGCCAGCCCCTGATTACTACCACTGCCGATAGCATTGTCACTACCACATTTTAGAAAAAAGGGTATTTTAGTAATTTCCTATTTAAATAAATATTGTGCATGGTAAATAATTTTTGTTGTATTATTTAATTGTTGTTAGATATTATTTAATTATTTTTGACTTATTTTAGTGGACCCAACTAGTTTAGTTTGGACCCATGGACCAACATGAATTAATTAGTTAGACTTGGCCCATTTAGAAAGCCCATGGTTAAGAAGATGGATTAAATTAATTAAATGATTAGACTAGAAGCTTCCTTCCTTAATTATTTCTTCATGAGAGGCCCCAAGGGGTACATTGGACATTTTACAATTGCTTGGGGGAGGGGCTATGGCCGACCTATTAAAGAGGGGGGGAAATTTCTCTCTCCTCTCATCTCATTCCAAATCTAGATCTAGAATTCTCCCACTACCAAATTCTCTCCATTCTCAATCCAATTCCCTACCAAATTCATTCCAAATTCTTTCCAATTCACCATTAGAGAAGGAGGAAGCAAGGATCTAGAAGAAGGAAGCAAGGATCTACAAAGAGGAGCAAGGATCTACAATTTGGAAGCAAGTTCATCTCAATTGGAGGTTTCATTGGGAATCCATCTCCCAATAGGTATAATTCAGATTTTCCCATTTAAATAGCTTCTAAATCTGAGATTTAATCATGTAAAATCAACCTATATGTATGTAGTACTCATAGGACTTTGTTTTGTGTTCATAGGAAACCCATGGAGAAAGTTATGGTGCTTTTTGTGTCAATTTTGTTGGAATTCCGAATTTATATTTTTTTGTGTGTGTCAATTGATCCTATAGATCAAATTGGACATGAGATTTGTGTTTGAGGCTAGTGTCGTGTCCATATTGGGATACTTGTGGTTCGTATCCCAACTATTTGGTGATACGTGTCATTTGGGGGTTTTCCTCCGACACGGGGCTTTGAACATGTCATATTTTGACACGGACACATAGATCTACTTTTGACGCTTTGATTTGTTCATAAATATTATTTGTGATCTGTTTGTGTCCTTCGGGGTACATTTAGTTGTGTGTTGGACTCGTGTCGCATGCGTATCCTAGATCTAGTGGGATACGGTGAGATACTCTCCAATTGTGTGTATTTTTGTATAGATCTAATTAATTGTGGTTCAATTCTTCATTTATAATTAGTATATATATATGGATATTAAATATTTATTTTGTGTATTTATTATAGTAATTATTGTAGCATAGATCTATATTTTAGGTGTGCTAATATAATGTACAATATAATATGTAGCTTTCTTGCATACAAATATATATGTTACTACTTGTTAAATAATATAATTTATACATAAAATATTTTATAAAATATATTTGTATGTTTAATTGTGTAATTATATTATTTATAATTATTATGTAATTATTTGGATATTAATGTAAATATTTTAGGTGTGCTTCTAGCCATGTAAATTATATGTTCTTTGTTAAATATTTGAAGGTATAAGTTTATGTGTATATTAATATATATATGTATATTTTTGTATTAATGGTTTATATATATATATATATATATATACTGTTTTATATATTCTGTTTATATATATATATATATATATATATATATTGTTTTATATATTCTGTTTATATATATATAATTATATATATATAACTTGTTTTAGTGACAGTGAATTAATAACAGTAAAAACTGTCATTAATTAGCCGACTAATAGCAGCCGCTGTAGCCTTCGGGCAATTAATGACAAACCTGTCATTAATTGCAGCAGCGGGAAACAGCAGCTTTTCTGCGATGCTTTTCCGCGACAGTTTAACTGTCAGCGAAAACCAAAGCAGTGGCAGTTTATTATTTGGGTTTCGGTGACAGTCCTTCGGTGACAGTCCCGACTGTCACTATTTAAACTGTTTTGATTTAATCCTATTTTATTCACTGTTTTTCAATGACGCTTTGACAGATTTAATGTATATATTATATATTATAATTGTATATATATATATGTATATATATATGTGTTTTGTGAGGAATAATAATTGTAATAATATATTATGTTATTTATATAAATGTTGGGTTGTATATATTATTTTAGGGTATATATTAATTGTATTATTAGTATACTTTGTGTGAGTTCTTTTTGAATCTAATTTGATTCCTAAATTATTGTAGTTTATCTCTATATTATTTTATAGATGTCTTGTGAGGTTGACTTTGGGTTTGACCATGTTTGACTTTAGTGGACTTTAGAGTTGACCATAGTTGACTTTTACCTTAGAATTGACTTATTGACCTAGAAGTTGCCTAGTTTGACTTGTTCTCTTTCCGGGACCTTGTATTAATGTGGTATTCCATGTCTAGGTCTTCGAGGCACCGAGTCAGACATTTGTGAGACTGTTCATTGGACTTCAGGCGAGTACATTCTCTGATAGTTTCTCATTTATGATATCCTCTATGTTCGTTGTATCTAGTGTAGATATACATGTTCTCTTGACACTATGGTTACACGGATTGGTATATCCGGATCTCGTCATGAGATGTTATTCCTTGGTATATGGTGTATATGGTGCAAGTATTGTTTCATTGGTTATCTTGTACATGTACAGACACCGATTCTCGGGGAGACTAGCTATCTTCTTGGGGAATCTAGTGCCATAACGTACCGTGGTTGGATCTATTATACCAGTCGGGGTGGGGAGTATTTTAGTGTAGATATGTGATCATACCCTCCTTGTGCATGTCTTGTTCCTTGTGAGTGTTGATCATACACCGCACGTATAATCAGCCAGGCCATCATACTCTTGTGCAAGTTCCCAAGCCGATCACATGTTAAAGCTAGTACTCACACACTTAGTCATTAGTATTCTTGTTCCATCAGCATATTGTTCATTATTGTATTTCTTTCCAGTATTTCCTTATTGTCTATACATTCTTGTATCTATTTATGTATCTTGTTTATCCACAACTATTTACTGTTATATAGTTTTTATCATTATTTGAGAACTGCTGTTAGGGTTGTACTCTGCTCCTTTCCTGACTGGATATATTTTTCCAGATGACACTGAGGAGTACCCTACCTATTTTGGACCCCAGGATGTTGTGGGTTTAGATTCTGAGACCCTGGCTCAAGAGGGACTTATCCCAACTGAGACAGTTGATCCTGGAGTTGTAGCTTTATAGTTTTGTAGTATTCTTTTGTACTGGATTTGTCTCCAGCATATTTCTGTATTTTTCTTCAGACTCATTGATGTATTATTTTAGACTCATGAGTTGTATTGTGACTATTCTATTCTTATCTGATTCGTGTTCATTCTATCTTAGTTCTGTGATTGAGTACACTATCTTTTGGTGGTTCATTATATTAGATAGACTTTCTAGACAGCGTTCTACCGCCGATTCTGCGGCGTAGGCTGGGCGTTGTTTTCGACTAGTACCCTTACCCCGGGTGCGGGTCGTGACAAGCATCCCTATTTCTTTTGTTCCGAAGACCCATATCTACCACGACTCTTTGAGCCTCCGCCAATATGTTAGCAAAAGTCGTATGAGCCAAAGAAATATGGACCTTGACCTCTTGGTTTAAGCCCTCTCTGAATCGTCTAGCTCTATCCTTTGGGTCCCTCACTATGTACTCTGCAAATTGGCTCAGCCTGCCAAATTCTGGAGCATACTCGTCCACAGTCATCCCGTTCTGCTCAAAGTTCTAGAATTGCTTCTCCAGTACCCCTTTGGCTACTACATGAAAGAATTTCTCTTAAACAGGTCCTTGTGCTTCAAAGTTAGGTTTGGATCTGCAATCCTAGGCTCATTTCTGAACCAAGTACGAGCAATATCGTGAAGCTGCAAGCCAACGGCCTTAATCTTTAGGTCCTCGGAAAGCCGAAAAACTCTCATAATCCGCTTGATATGTCACGCCCCAGTCCCAAAATATGTAGGTTTAGGAATACGCAAGCATACCAGCCGTATGTATATAGAGACTCCAATATATGGAAACCATAACACATACGTAGCTGTATTATCAACAATAATTCACAAGTGGTATATATTTGTCACAAGTCACAGGGCATAACTAAATCTCATCCACAAAATCATAAAAAAATAAATGATCAAATATGTCAATGAACCAAATATGAACTAGTCGAGAAGAACTAATAGTTGGATGGAGACAAATCTACTACCAAACTAGAATATAAAAGTAAACATAATAAGTGCATCATCTAATGATCCGAGAGGTTCGAAGGGAAGACCTCCTCTAAAGAGTACAAAGTACACGGTCCTGATCCGTGCTCCTGCGAATAGTCATGATCATCTATACCTGGAAAGGGACCAGGTCCTCAGGGGAACGTAATAAGATACATAGAAACATGCCAATAAAATAATAAAAATAAACATCCAAATGGTCGTCTAACCGCCTATGTGAATGTACTTTGAGAACAACTTTCCAACACGTGGGCTATCTGGCTAAAATGGGATTAGCATGATTCTCTCGGAGAATCAGGGGCCTAAAAAGTATGACATCTTTTGAACGTCAGAGGCCTCCTGTAGATAATATAGGGTTCATCATACTACACATCTCCGACGGAGCGTGCGGGATAAACAAGAAAAGTGCAAAGGAGCCCAAACGCCTTACTTGTTGCTCTCCCTATCCCATGCTCTATTCATGCCATATTCATGACACGATGAGACCTCTAATAACTGCCAAGGCTTCTAATTATGTAAATTCTATCAGCAGTTATCCCTATCCGTCGTACGTCCCAAACATACCGGTGGCCAGCCGAATACGCAAGTTCGTGTCCTACATGAGACTCACACTCGTGTAACAAATATTTTACGATGAATGAAACATAAGAATGCCTCATGATAATGGGGGTGGTCTCATAAAACTATGTCAACATGCATAATATATAATAAAGACAAAATATGACGCCACCGTCGTTGCACCCAAGTTATTCTTGGACGGACAGTTTATATAGCAGTTAAAATATATGAATTAAATAACAAAAATAAAATGCATGTACCATATAGAATGTAGATTATAGTACAATGGTAAGGTATACTTGTCTGCTCTGAAAAAGGATGAAGTCGCAACTCAAGGCGTCGTCCGATCTACCCGTCACATAAATTAAACAAGTTAGGTTACAAAAGTGGATAAATAGGTTCCTCCATTTTAATCTATTTTAATTTCAAATAAAATAATCTAAAATAGTATTTTAATCTTATTATAATTTAATTTTATTGTGTAAACCCTAATTTTGGTCCCAAAAAAGTCAATTTTACGGATTTGGGATTCATGGCACGCAAATCGAGGCGATCCGTTGACCAAAAAGTCAACCAACTCAAATCTTGGATTTGTGTGTGGAATCATATGGATTTTAGTGCTATATGAACGCCAGAATCGATAGTTTCATAAAATCACAAGTCGATAAAGAGTTATGGCCACAAGGGCCCACAGATGACAGTTTTTGGTGGTTTCCTATTTACGTCTACGTTGCACAAATTTTATAGTAGATTAAAATTGTATATTAAATTATAAAAAAATAATTTTATGGAATTTCATCATGTTAGCTTTTTGAAACTTTAAACAGCTCATAATTCTGAGTTTGAGGTCTCCCAAAATCTCAAAAACACCGAAACCCGTCTGATTTCGGACAGCTGGCACTTTTAGAATTTTTTGGAAAATTAGGTTTAGAAATAATTGAAATAATTTATATATTTAGAAAACTAACCTTGATATGGTTCTAACAAAAAAACTGGAGCACATTTGGAGTGCGGAGCTAGGAGATATCATTTTTTTTAGTCGTCATAACTAGTAGAAAATGAGGCTAAATTTATGACGAATTTTGACTATTTTTGGACAAAAAAGAGAGGAGTTTAGGGAAGAAAAATATAAAAGATAAGTTTATTCCACAAGTCTAATAGGTATTTATAATGGTGGAGACTATTTAATTGAATACGACTAGGATTGGCTAATGTGGATATGACTATGATCAGTTTAAATAATGATAGGATATGCATGAAGTTGCTTTCCTAGTAGGCTCAGGATTTGAATTAGTTTAAAATATAGTTTAAATTTATTTTAATAATTTATAATCTTAAATTAAATTAAAGATAATACAAATAATTTATATATAATCTTATTAATATATATTAATACTAAATTAGCATCTATCTAATTTTAAGACTTTATATATCCAAATAAATCCTCAATAATTCAAAAAATCTAATAAATCCTTAAAATTCTAAATAAATTACAAAAATATATATTTAAATATTTTTACTCTAAAATAAATTTTTGGTAGTAACAACATTAAAGTATGGTCTTATAGTAAATCATGGAAGTCCTAGAAATTTACGTTTCCTTGGTTTTAATTACCAAAAATTCTAAAAAAATCTCCAAATTTCTAAAATAGCATAAAAATGATTCTAAATAAATATTTATATAAGTAAATGTATCAAAAAATTCATTTTCAAATTACCTAAGATAATACTCTAAAGAAATTCAACATCTATAATAAATTTAATAATATAAAATATACACAAAATACCTATTTTGGATGAAAAAGTTTACAATCTATCCAACTTACAAGAATTTTATCCTCGAAATTAAAAATAAGAAATAATTTATTAAATCCTACACATTCATACCTAAGGCAAGTCAACCGCAATCTTCTCAAAAAGTTAAATGACAAAATCTATTCAAATTCATCACAATCTCTTCGAAATTAAAATAACCACTGTTTAAATCAAAATTTAACCTATCATAATCTTTTCTCGATTTTTAAATAATCAACATTCAAATTTAATTCAAATCTATATGACATCATCAAGATTTAAATAACCCACCTCAAATTTTAAATCACGATTTCCAACTTTTATAATCTCCTCTAGATTTTAAATAACCAAAACTCTATTAAATCTAATCTTATTCCTAGTTTCAAATTTAAGGATTTCGTAGTCATCAAATCTTAAATTCGATCTCCTTCCTCAAAATTTCATCTGGGTGATTCAATATTCAAAATTTAGCATTTAAATTTAAATCCTCAAATTGTAAAATTTTAAATCCAATCCACCAATGTTCAAGGTTAAATTCTATATTTATTCTCAAAATTTAAATCGATGATTCAACCTTCAATATTCAAAATTTAAATCATGTGCTCAAATTATAAATATCTGGTCTAATATATCAAAGTTTCCAAATTTATTCCATAAGGCATTCTTCTCTTTAAAGTTTAATCCTTATCATCATAATTATTCTTCTAAAAAATCTCAAAATTAAAATAACTTAATTCTCATGATCTTATCTTACTTGATAACCTTCGTAACCATCGTCTAAGATTTTTACCTTCATATAAAATTTTAGCTCAAGTTGACAATGCAACTTTTACCCAACTTAGAATTTATCGATCTATCACATAAGGTTATACATTTAAGAACAACTTTCTTAAATTATTTAATAGTGTTATTCAATCCTCAAAAAAAAATTTAACACAAAATATCTCACAAATTTTATGCCCTTAATTACAAAAAATAGTCACCAAGTAATGTGATTGGCCTATGGGGTATATCTAGTACTATCCGTGTATCAAACGTATACCAAGCATAAACGTTCGTCTTTTTAAAATAGGGGAAGATGAAAAGTAATAATAAAGAATTCAAGGAGGAGGTGATATAATACAAGTACGGGGTTCAAGGCAATTTAAGAATTCAAACGGGAGTTGTCAAGGCAGTTGTTGATTGAAATCTTATTTTTGGTAAATTCCTATTTGCATGCTCATATCAGTACAGTTATGTAACCGATACGATATGCTCGGACATGTCTAGAGGAAAAGTATATTCGTCTAAGAAGCTAAGTCAATTACATCTCAATCCACGTAAAGTAGTCATACAAAGAGCGAACCAAGTACACTAAGGTTGTCTAGACCATAATATAATGATTCTGATTTAGACAATATATTAGTGTGGTCCCCCACTAACACATATTTCAGGAACAAGCTCGATAAAAGAATAAGCTTACAAAACTAGGCTATAATAGCAGCATAAGTCGAGGTAGTCAAAAAAATATAAGTACGCTGGATTATGATGAGTGAAAGGTACAAAATAATTCAAGTTCACCAAGAAGATAAGACTCGTCCGGTGTTGTGCCTCTACAGTTGTCATACTAACTTCTTGTCTAAGTCATGGGGGTATGGGCCTTTAAGTTCTATAATCTGGATAAACATTATCGTCTTATGCTATCGTATAGTTAATATTATTTAATTTTACTTTATTAATGGGTCAAAAAGACTATGTGATACTAGGTTGTGAGACATACTACCCAACTTACAAGAATCAACTAATAATGTAGTGCCTTAAGGGGATTCTACGAAATGATCTTGTTCTTGTAAATAAAGTAGAAACTCTTGTTAGGGTCTACGAGAGAAAGATCTTGGTACTTATTAAGGTATCATATTGTATTATATAGGTAATGGTCACCTTAAGTCTTAATCATAGTACTCATAGAACAAAAGCGTTAATATTAAGAATGGAGAAGTTACTGGTTCTCAATGAAAGAGGACATAACATGTATTGAGATATGGATACAAATTATGTGATTTAAAACTAAAGTATAATCATAAAATCATAATCTAAATGAACAACTCAACTATCAAGTTCTAACTACTAAGCACAAAATTTTAAAATCCAAGATTAAAAACTATAATCCTTGCAAACTATATATCCTAAAGGTGGCACGAATTGAAAGATGAAGAAATTTTTTTTTGCCATCGCATAAAAAAAACGAGCGCTAAGGTTTCGGAGAAAGAAGATATGAAATAGAGAGACTCTTGGTAATATCAAAGTTTCCTTAGAAAATATGGTATACTAATCTCAGTGTTAGAGGTATGATTAAGGAAAATGTTCTAATCATTCAATAGAGTTTAATTAGTAAAGAGCTATAACAATTGATCTATAATAGAGGGAGCGATTAACTCAAGATAGAAAAGTATATAGATAGTTGGATGAGATGGCACGGTCGATGACTCATAGAGACTCAAGTATGACTCAATGATGATCATAGATTCTAGGGGACCTACTAAGCTGAAGGTAGGGTACCCTTGCTCTTACTAAGGTATTGGTTCATTCTTTTTGGTTTTCTAAGGTACTGCTATGCTAATATGAAGACAAGAATCTAAATTTATAGTTCTCTAATACTATCTCACTATGAAAGTTAGGTTTAGTCCTAATATTCAACCATGGATTTTTATTGGTTCCTCAATACTAGGGTCAAACAATATGGTCAAATTTTTAACTAACCCTTGTAGTGTCTATACTAACTCTCAAGTCATTCATAAATATATCAAGGGATAATGGTCAATTAATTTACAGATAAGGGATGCTAGGGTTCATTAGGTATTCTAAACTTAGTGATGTGTCAATATTCTAGTTGTATTTTTAATATGAATATTACCCTAATTATTATCCTAACAACAAGGATTTCTATATTCTAGTAGAAGGCTATACTCAAGAAACTATTAGGAAAGTAAATGAATCAAGCATGATACAATTATTTAAATAGAATGGATTGGAAGGAAGGTGAGTCATAGTCAAATGGGGATGAGACCTAAAACTCGAATACTAGGTGCATGCCCGCTCGATATAGTTATTTAACTGAAACAACTAACTCGATCTGCATGGGCCACCACAAAAATATGTCACGCCCCAGTCCCAAAATACGTAGGACTAGGAATACGTAAGCATGCCAGTCGTATGTATATGAAGACTCCAATATATGAAAACCATAACACATACGTTCGCTGTATTTTGAACAATAATTCACAAGTGGTATATATTTATCACAAGTCACAGGGCATAATTAAATCTCATCCCCAAAATCATAAAAAGAAAAATGATCAAATATGTCAATAAACCAAATATGAACTAGTCGAGAAGAACTAATAGTTGGATGGAGACAAATCCACTACCAAACTAGAATATAAAATAAACATAATAAGTACATCATCTAATGATCAAACAGGCTCGAAGGGAAGACCTCCTCTAAAGAGAACGAAGTACCAAGTCCTGATCCATGCTCCTGCGAATAGTCATGATTGTCTATACCTGGAAAAGGACCAAGTCCTCAGAGAAACATAACAAGATACAAAGAAGCATGCCACCAAAATACTAAAAATAAATATCCAAAGGGTCGTCTAACCTCCTATGTGAATGCACTTTGAGAACAACTTTTCAACACGTAGGCAATCTGGCTAAAATGGGATTGGCATAATTCTCTTAGAGAATCAGGGACCTAAAAATTATGACATCTTTTGAACGTCAGAGACCGCCTGTAGATAATATAGCTGTCATCATACCACGCATCTCCGGTAGAGCGTGCGAGATACACAAGAAAAGTGCCAATGAGCCCAAATACCTTACTTCTTGTTCTCCCCACCCCATATTCCATTCATGCCATATCTATGACATGATAAGACCTCTAATAACTGCCAAGGCTTCTAATTATGCAAATTCTATCAGCAGTTATCCCTATCCGTCACACGTCCCATACATATCGGTGGCCAGCCGAATACACAAGTTCGTATCCCACATGAGACTCACACTCGTGTAACAACTTTGTCACGACCAATAAAATATAAGAATGCCTCAGGATAATGGGGTAGTCTCATAAAACTATGTCAACATGCATAATATATAATAAAGATAAAATACGATGCCACCGTTGTTGCACCCAAGTTATTCTTGGACGTGCAGTTTATATGGCAGTTAAAATATATGAACTAAATAATAGAAATAAAATACATGCACTATATGAAATATAGATCACAGTATAATGGCAAGGTATACTTGCCTGCTCTAAAAAATGATGAAGTCACAACTCAAGGCGTCGTCCGATCTATCCGTCACATTAATTAAATAAGTTAGGTTACAAAAGTGGATGAATAGGTTCCTCCATTTAATCTATTTTAATTATGAATAAAATAACCTAAAATATTAATCTTATTATAATCTAATTTTATTGTTTAAACTCAAATTTTGGTCCAAAGAAAGTCAACTTTACAGATTTGGGATCCATGGCACGCAAATCGAGGTAATCCGTTGACCAAAAAGTCAACCAGCTAAAATACTGAATTTGTGTGTGGAATCCTATGGATTTCAGCGCTATATGAACTCTGGAATCGATGGTTTCATAAAATCACAAGTCGGTAAAGAGTTATGGCCATAAGGGCGCACAGATGACAGTTTTTGATGGTTTCCTATTTACATCTATGTTGCATAAATTTTACAGTAGACTAAACTTGTATGTTAAATTATGGAAAAATAATTTTATAGAATTTTGTCATGTCAGCTTTTTGAAACATCAAACGGCTCATAATTCTGAGCTCGAGGTCTCCCAAAATGTCCAAAACACCGAAATGCATCTGATTTCGGACAACTGACACTTTTAGAATATTTTGGAAAAATAGGTTTATAAATTATTAAAATAATTTATATGTTCAGAAAACTAACCATGATATGGTTCTAACCAAAAACCTGGAGCACGTTTGAAGTCCGGAGCTAGGAGATATCGTCTTTTTAAGTCGTCATAACTACTAGAAAATGAGGCTGAATTTATGAAAATTTTTGACTATTTTTGGACGAAAAAGAGAGGATTTTGGGGAAGAAAAATATAAAAAATGAGTTTATTCAATAAGTCTAATAGATATTTATAATGGTGGAGACTATTTAATTGAATACGACTAGGATTGGCTCATTTGGATATGATTAGGATCAGATTAAATAAATATAGGATATGCACGAAGTTACTTTCCTAGTAGGCTCAGGATTTGAATTAGTTTAAAATATAGTTTAATTTTATCTCAATAATTTATAATCTTAAATAGAATTAAAGATAATACAAATAATTTATATATAATCTTATTAATATCTGTTAACACTAAATTAGCATCTATCTAATATTAAGAATTTATATATCCAAATAAATACTCAATAATTCAAAAAATCCAATAATTTCTTAAAATTCTAAATAAATTATAAAAATATATTAAAATATTTTAACTCTAACATAAATGTTTGGTAGTAACAACATTCAAGTATTGTCACTACCCCATTTCCAGAGCAGGGTATTTTTTTATTTTTATTTAGTCAATTGTGTATTGTTTATAATTAATTATATTTATATTTAATTGATGGTTGTATTATTTTTTCTATTAATTTTTTTAGGGTTTTGGCTAGTCTGGACCCATGTCAGACCCTAGTGGACCCATGTCCGACCCAACCAACACCCTTGTGAGACCTATTTTTGGGTTTAGAATAATTATTATATTTTATTTTAGTTAGTTGGAGGGATTAGGAATTTATTTGAGTGTATTTGGAAACCCAAAACCCAAGTTAGAAGAGGGCATTTTGGTCCTTTGGCTTTATGTAACCCCTTTTTCTTGTGTGGCCGGCCCCCTATTCCCATTTCCAGACCCGGAGCACAGCCCCCCCCATTTTCTTCACTCCTTCATTCTTCTTCTACATCTCCACTCTTTCCTTCTTCTTCCTTTCTTCTTTCCACTTCCTATTCCAAGTAAGTTTCCCATTTCTTCTCTTTCTTCTTCTTCTATTCTTCATGAATGTGAACCCTAACCCTACACTTTTCCCTAACCTAGGTGGATAGAGCCTAAACTTAGTGTGGAGACTTGATTTGGTGGCTTGGAGCTTGAGAGAGGTGATTTCAAGAGTTTTGAAGACTTTGGCCTTGGGATTCCAACCCAAGAGGTAAACCCTAACTTTTCTCTTACTAATTGCTCTAATATAGTGTAATTAGTAGTTTAGAAACTTCCTAGACCCTAAGACTACCCGTAGGAGGAAGTTGGAACAAGTTTGGTTGCGTTTGGAGACTTTGACATTAGGTTTTGTGTCAATTTCGGGTGAAATCCGAGATTGGCCCAATTTTGGTTGATGCCCTAGTTTAGACGGACCTAGGTGGACGTGCTTGGGTGTCTTGAGGGTTAGTACGTGTCTCTGTTCGGATACGTGAAGTCGTATCGCGGAGAAATGGGCGTTTCGAGCGTTTTGGGGGTTTTCGTCGTCGCCGGTTCTATGTGCGTGCGCATTTTTGTCACGGACCTAGAATCGACGAGTTAGTATTTTTTCTAGGATCTAGATATCATTTAGAACCCGTGGATAAATTTTGGGCCGATTCTGAGTTGGTTTGGTGCGTATTTCAGGAGGTTTTGCGAACCCGCACACCGCGTGTTCGTCGAAATGACTGAACGGCCATTTCGACTTGGTTTCTTAGTTTCGGGCTTGTGCGCGCATTGGATTAGCTTCGGAGATTGTGTGCTAGAGTTCTCAGGTTGTATTATATATATATATATATATATATATATATATATATATATATATATATGTGTGTGTGTGTGTGTGTGTTTGTATATCTATATGAGTGTGTGTATTTATATATATATATGCTTGTGTATGTATAGATCTATAAGTGTTTGTGTATATATATATATATATATATATATATATATATATATGAGTGCGTGTGTATATATATATGTATTTATAAATATATATATATATATATATATATATATATATATATATGTGTGTGTGTGTGTGTGTGTGTGTATGTATATATATATATATATATATATATATATATATATATATATATATATATATATATATATGAGTATGTGTATATAAATATGTGTGCTTATATATATATAGATATGGGTTTGTATATACATGTGTGTGTGATTATATGTGTGTGTGTATATGTGTGTGTACCTATATGTATATGTGTATTAGTATATATGTATAAGTGTGTATATATATATAGTTGTGTGTATATATATGTATATATATGTTGGTGTATATATATATATATATATATATATATATATATATGTGTGTGTGTGTGTGTGTGTGTGTGTGTGTGTGTGTGGTCGTGTGTGTGTGTGTGTGGTGTGGAGTGAGAGGGTAGTGCAGCGAGGGGGGGCTGCTGTGCAGAGCATCGAGCGCGCTACAGTGGGCTGTAGCAGCAGCAGCATATGCAGCACTAGCAGCAGCAGCCAGCAGCATTTGCAGCAGCAACGCAAGAAGGGGTAGCAGCGTGTAGCAGTTAGTAGCGAGGGGGAGAGATATATATATATATATATATCTATAGATAAATAGATAGATAAATAGATAGATGAATTGATAGATAGATAGATAGATAGATAGATAGATAGATAGGTAGATGAATAAATAGATAGATAGATAGATAGATAGATAGATAGATAATTAGTTAGATATATCTATCTATATGTATAGATATATATACATATAGCTAGATATATATATAGCTATATATATATATATATATATATATATATATATATATATATATATATATATATATATATATGAGTATGGGTATATGGGTATATGTGTGTATGTGTGGATATGTGTATATGTAGATACGTAGGTGTATGTATATATGTGTTGGATATATATATTAGCCTATACATAAAGCTAGGTATATATCTATATTCATAGATAGTTAGCTTGAGGGGGATAGTTGGGTATCTCAATACCTCGAGATACCCAAGGTATTGAGGGTAGTAAGGTAAGAGAGGTAAGATATTAAGGTAGCCTAATACTAGGTTATATGTATAGATATATATATGTATATATTGATATATATAGATAAGTATATATATATATAGCTAGCTAAGTTACCTAGAATTAGAGGGTAAGGTATCTTAATACCTTGAGATACCAAGGTATTGAGGTAAGATTGGGTATCGGGAATGAGGTATTTGTCTATGCACTAGGTTATATATATATATATATATATATATATATATATATATATATATATATATATATATATATATATATATATATATATATATAGTTAGTGTTAGTAAGGGGTAAGGCTTGAGCGTCGGGGCAAGGTATTGAGTTTTAGCCTAGAATTAAGGTTAGAGTTGCTTTTATATATAGTTATATATTTATGCGTGCTAGTATATATTTTACAGGGTATAGACGGGGCGTATAGCGTAGGTTGAGGTATCGGATACCGAGGGTATCCCGGTATCTCAAGGAGGCGAGTTTGAGGGTTTATTAGCTTAATGACCTAGTTTTGACCTAGAATTTTAGGGGCACCCTAGTTTGACCTAGAGTTGACCGTAGTTGACCCGGTTGACAGCCAAAGTCAACTTTTGACCTAGATTTAACCCAAGGTTGACTTTTTGGACCCAGAGTTGACTTTTTGGCCCAGATTTTACCAGTTTGACCCGTTTGACCTAGAACAACCTTAGAAGCTTGTTTTTAGCTATTTTATATTTGTTTAACTCATTAGAACCCTGTTTAACCTTACTTTTTGCAATAGGTCCTTGCGACACCAGTTCGGATCGCCAGTTGCTCAGGACACGTCAGGCGAGTACATTCTCTGATAGTTTCTATTATCTGATGATTATTATTATTCAGCTTCTAGTATAGTATCATCTAATTTTTCTGGCACGACACGGACTGGTATTTTTGGATTCATTTACTTGTGACACGTATATTTTATGTTTCTGGCCTCTATTCTGGAATCACCTACTGGCATCACCTACAGGTATCACTACAGGCATCACTCATATTTCTGGCTGGACTCATACTTGATTTACGTGTCGGGTCTTGGATTCACTTGTACTAGTCGGGGCGGGGAAATACTCGAGTAGACATGTAAATATTCCCATCTGGAATCACTGGAATTACCCCCTCTGGTATAATCTGGAATGATAGCAGCCACACACCCAGTCTGCGGTGAGCCGTACTTACCCCTAGCCGTTTACATGTCGAAACATGTATTTCAAAGACACGAGTTCATTTTTTATAGTCTGGACTCTCTTGCATTTCTTGCTGGTCTCACTTACATGTTTCTGGACTTGCCTCATTACATGTACTCTTACTGGACTCACTACATGTTCTTGTGCACAGACTTGATCTTAGTTTAGATTTTTTGTATCTTGCAATCATTACTATCTTGCTTCTGATATTCATGCATCTTTATCTTTATGCACTAGTGATATGTATATTTCCTTGTTTCATACTTTATTTTATTCTCCTTGCTACTTGCTACAACTATTTTATAGTTTTTATCATTTAATTGGAACTGTTGTTAGAGGTGTACTTGCTCCAGTCCTGACTGGACATATTTTTCCAGAGTATCTGGAGGATTGGCATCCGACGTTTTATGGACCTCAGCCTGTCGATGGTGTAGACAGGGACCCTCTAGTTTATGAGTGATTTTCGGGTTGGTAGCCGGGATCACTAAGACCCTTGTTGTTGTTTTTATTAGCCTTTGGTACCAGATTTGTCTCCGGTTTTTTGGATTGAGACCTTGTTTTGTATATGATTTTGGATATTATTGTATTATTATTATTATTGTGGTTATTTTTAGCTGTAATTATTTAAAATTTGTAGTTGTCAGATTTTTGTGTTATCTTATCGTGCTTAGATTCGTGATTGAGTACTTGTGTTATCATTATGATATTGCTACTCCGTTTGGAGTTGAGATCTTGACAGGTTTATATATTGATTGCGTGAGATTGTTAGCTAGATAGTAGACCTAGACAGCGTTCTACCGTCGATGCTGCGGCGTAGGCTGGACGTACCCACGACTCATGCCCGATTTTTTGCGTGCGGGTCGTGACAAGTATGATCTCATAGTAAATCATGAAAGTCCTAGAAATTTAAGTTCCCTTTATTTTAATTACCAAAAATTCTAGAAAAATTTCCAAAAATCTAAAATAGCCTAAAAATGATTCTAAATAAATATTTATATAAGTAAATGTATCAAGAAATTTATTTTCTTATTAACTAAGAGAATACTCTAAAGAAATTCAACATATATAATAAATATAATAATATAAAATATACATAAAATACCTATTTTGGGTGAGGGGGTTAAACGATATCCTCGAGCCACTCATCAGCATAGAGGATTCCCACTATCCTCTTGAACGGCCGAGGCTCCATCTTCTTGAAGTCCTGGATATTTTCAACCTTCGGTTGAGCGGCCTACTATTGTGGTTGTTAGACAACCCTCTCCATGGATGCTAAGGCAACCTGTTAGGTATTTTCTATTCCTACCCTCAGCATTTCTGTTTGTTGCCTCTGAGCCTCTTTTTGAGTCTTTTAAGCCTCCATCATGCTTCTGAAGAGTTCATGCAATGGCTGAGGAGGAGGAGGAGGAAGACTCCCCGATCCAGCTGATGAGGCCTCCTGCGATGCAGATGGTGTGGGAAAAGCACTATTGGCTCTGGTATCGCGCATTCTAGTCTTGGGTAGCATTTTAAAAGGTTAAAATTAACAAGAATTCAATTGATATGGTACAAGATAAGGAATTATTCAAGAAGGACAATCAACTATGGAAGAGGTTTGATTGCATGAAAGAAAATAGTAAGGGTTAGCAAGTTGAGTATATGGGATCCCTAGTTGTGAAGTATTTTTCTATTCTTATTATATATATCCTATGGCAGGCTCGCAGTCGTATATCTAACTTGAGTACCACTACGAGTTCGCAACCTTGTGCAAAATCAGACCTGCATGGAGCACCACTAAAAATGTGTCACGACCCGCACCCTAGATTTGGGCATGAGTCATGAGTACACCCAGTCGATGCTGCAATGTCGACGGTAGAACGCTGTACAACAAGCCACAAGTATAATCTACAACTCACAAAATATATACATCTCCACACTATACTCAATCATAGGCAATAGTTTAAATGAATACACCAAGATGATAATAAAATAATAGTCTTGATGCGAGTTCAAGGAATTTTCCTAAAAACTAAATATCCAAAGTAAAATATTCAAAATACTATAAAAAATTGCCAGAGAATAATTTGGTCCAAAATAACTAACAAAATCAACTACTACTAAACTATTTTATTGCAGACGGTATCTGAACCGCTAACTCTCCCTGATCCTCCGGAAGGACAAGATCAGGCTCTTTTATGTCGCTAGCATATGGTCCATAATGTGTAAGGATTGCATCCTTATTGTAGTCACCTAAAATGTTTATCCAGTCAGGAGAGAAACGAGTACATCACAGTAAAAAGAGTTCCAACACATGGTAGAAGCTATAAGACAATAAATAGTAAGGAATATATGATAGCAACAAACTGAACTCATAATAAGGCAACTAGAATAACCAATCCTAAAGTCCTGTCATGGCAAACATATAGTACAATATTTCCAAGCCACAAAAGAAATAACTATAATGTATGAAAGAACAGATGGGAACAACTACTCTAGGTGATTTGAAATACCTTGTTGATATGTGAACGACTAGGGGGGTAATATCCGACAAACCACACATGTTGTGCATGACTGTTATTATTCCAGAAAGACCATAAGATAGAAAGGGTAGTTCACACATCCATTAAATATTTCCCCTCCCCACAAGTACACATGGATTCCAAACCAGTCATGAAGAAATAATAATAGTCCAGAACAGTCACGTATCTCATAATAAGAATCCATCATACTAATCTGTGTAACAAGTGTCAAGAATCACATAATCAATACTAAGCATGCAATATAGAGACTATCAAGCACTGAAAGTAATCATGAAAATATACTTGCCTGGGGTCCTTAGATGGTATGAATCAGAATCTAAGTCACAGTCCAAATAGCCTATGTATTACAATTTTACCATGTCAAAAGATAATTTATTTTAATTTATTTAATTCTGGAATAATTATTACAAAATTCTATTTTAATCTTATTATTTTGATTTTTAGGTTAATTCCTAAATTTGGTCAAAAGAAATAAATTTTATCAACTCGAGACTTATGGCACGCAAATCGAGACGATATATTGACCAAAAAGTCAACTAACACAAAATTGACTTTCATGCATGATTTTCTATATATTTCAGCTTAAAAAATATATAGAATTTATGGCTCGTCCGAATTCAAATTCGTTTGGAAATTATTGCACATACCAAAATTATATTGTGCAACGGTGGTTGATTGTTAACCTAGAAGTTCTACAGAATTAACAGTATCAAAATATTTCATATAAAATCCTGGGAAAAACATATCTCAATTATCTTGACATTAGCTTTCTGAAACTTCAAACGGTTCATGATTCTGATTCCTGGTTCTCCCAAAATCGCAAAAACATCGAGACGCATATATTTTTGGATATGATGTACTCTACGAATTTTCAAGAATTTAATATTCATTATTTCATGAAACAATTTACATATTCAAATAACTAACCTCAATATGTTTCTATTGCAAGAAACTGGGTCACGTTTGGAGTCCGGATCTATAAGTAATGACTTCTGGAAGATGAAGGAAACCCTAGATGATAATTTCCCAAAATCGGCTAAAAGAAACCCTAGAAATTATAAACTAAATACTATATATATATAGGAGAGGGAGATCAGCCGTGTCTTGGAGTGCGCCATATGGTAGCCATCCACTGCTGCCCTTTCGGATTGAACGACCAGGGTTCAACCTGGCTTGGCTCAGCTGAGTCTGAGTCGGACAAGGACGCGGCTAGGCTCGCGGTTGGCTCAGTTGCACCAGCACCCAGGCCAACAGTCGTTGATAGACGGGCCCCGCCAGTTTGCTGCCGGAGGCTCACGGGTGGGCCCCGGTTGGCTGATTGGGCAGAATAATATCTTTTATGGATTTTTTTAGAAAATAGTTTTTATTTCAGTTCTTCATAATTAACTCAAAATAAATGCTAAAAATAATCAAAAAATTTTCAAAAAATTCTAGAAAATATATTTGATTATTTAGAACCTAAAATAAAAGTATGGGATATTTTTAATTATATTTGACCCTAAAATAAATTTTTGAAAGTTCTAGGAAATTAGTGTTACTAGTTTTTAATTAACTAAAAATTGTGGAAAAATAATCAGGTTCTATTTGTGTTACTAGTTTTTGCCATGACAGTAGAGAAGGCGAGTCATGAAGCAATAAACACATTGATCAAACCCTCTTCCCAAATAATATACACACATGTGCCATCCTACAGCTCATTTTTGATCTACCAACACCTCCTCCCTCTGCTCCTAGGTGAGCTTCTCATTTTCCCTTCTTATTTCGGTCACTAGAGTTTAATAGCAACTAAGTGTTATAGAAACAGCTCATAACTAGGTGTCTTAAGGAAGAAAATACTATTCACATAGGTTGCATGGAAGGAGGCACAAGAAACTTTAATGGTAAGTTTTCTATAAGCCCTAGAAGTATATAAGTACAAACCTAGAACTATATTATTGATGTTATTAGATTTTAGAGGAAGTGGGTTTAATTATTTTAAATCTATTAACTATAAAATATAGCCTATAATTAATTAAACAAATTTGATAATATACTATGTACAGGACCTATACTCTTAGATTAAATTATCTTCTTAGAAAATATAAAAGATGAATAAATAAAATACCTTGAAGTCTAATTAAAAATATATTTAATAAATAAATAATTGTCAGGCATCTAATTTTTTTAGGACTTTGGGATAAGCGAAGTGCATGGATATCTTCTCAATTGTTTGGTTTGCATAATGTGAAGGCTAAGGCAAGTACTTGTTTAATGCTTTCATGTGAAATTATTTTATATTGTGAAATTTTATCTATACATGATACATTTTTGTGTCTTGACTATTACACACACGAGAGTAGAGTGAGATATACATGTTCCCTTATTGTTGTTATTGTTACCATTATCGTAATCGTGTTTTGTGATTGTGAGGTATGGATGTGAGAGAGGTACAATTACTATGCACGTGGACCAGTCCCATCGTTGACATTTCTCCCATTTAAGGGGGCAAACCATTTCCTATCGTTTTTACCCAAGCCTTCCACGTGTAGGAAAGTTGTACTTCTTACGACACGAGCACTTATTATATATTATTAAGCTTTCTCAGTCTTAATCTTGTATGCTTCTTTTTGTCATCTGTTCTTCTTATCAAATTATTTATTGTCCATCTCGTGCATGTTCCTATTGCTCATTGGTTCACATGTTTAGTGTCTTACTGCTTTGTATTATACTTCTATTTTTCTGGCTTAGATTTGTACTTTACTCCAATCCTGATGGGATATGTTGACAATTTTAGGTGACTTGCTAACTTGCTCTTTGGACATTCGTTAGAGATAGAGATATTTTTGGAGGCCGATATTAGATGGTAGATAGATAAGATATTCCTTTGATCTAAATTATTTAGCGGGTTTATTCTCGAGTATTATTTTGATGCTATTATTGAATTTGTAAATTGAATAGTTGTTGTGAATGAGCAAAGAGATATTATTTGTGATTCAAAGATTTAATTTGAATTTGAAGATTGATATTGACGTCTAGACAGCGTACTACCATCGATGTAGCGGCATAGGCTAAACTTGGCCACGCACTCGTATCCTAAAAGTGGAAGGGGGTCGTGACAACGTGTAAAATGGAAGAAAGACTTAAACTGTCAGAAATAATAGAGTCAGATTGAATGATGACCAATTGGGAACCATAATATTGTGTGTGAAGAGAAAAAGTGGGATGGTAAAGGTGTAATATTAGATAAGAGACTAATGTCAGAAGTCATAGGATGAGAAGCACCAGAGTTTAATATCTAAGAAGTAGACGTACCAAAATAGGTAGATGCAAAAGAGCCAGCAAATACATGCTGGCGTTGGAGCTGGACCTCTAATTGAGTAAGACGGTACTCAATATCTTCATATGTATGTGTGCTATCAACAATGTAATCCTGAGGTACCGGATACCGAGTCGATAAAAAACTATTTGTATTTATCCGTTTAAAAAAATTAAAATTTAAAATATGGATGAAGTAGAAAACAATTATCCACTAAGGTCCACGATTCTGGCAATGAGAACAAATCACAATAGACCGTTACCAAGTATAGGAGGTGGTAGCAGGCTTCCCGCAATAAGTACATAAAAGATGAGAAGAGATTTAGGAGGTAGGATCACGAGTCTTCTCGAAAGTGGAAGTCGGAAGAGAATATTGAAACTGGCCAGATAAATGGATAATTTTTTTTTCTTTTCTTTAGTTAAATCTTAACTTTTTTTATGATAAGATAATACAAAAGAAAAATTCTTGAGATAAAATATTGCTTCATCCTATAAGGACAATCATAGACGCAATGGCGGCTCGTGCAAAAAGCTACCAAGTCTTGCATAGATAATGAGAAGAATCCTGCTAGTGATGAAGAGAATCGTTTATGATTATTTGGAAATTGCTTACTCTCACGGATCCTTTTCTAGAATAAATTTGGCATTGGTTGCAACTCAAAAGCATATGATGAAGAGGGCATCAAACAAGAAGGAGCAGACATTCCAAACCAGCACATATGCGGAATCAAAATTAAGCGGAATCGAAATGCTTCATGGGTGAGATTCTCTCACACCCGCTTGACCGTCGTCACAATCCTGGTGCACTTTCGATCTGATATCTGCAGTGATCCGACGCCATCAACTAGGATTATGAAATTAGTTGAGATCGAAAAAGGAGATAATTTGACGTTGTGGCTCACGACAGCGGAGTGTCCGTGTCGGCTCTTTGAATGGTCTTAGAATTTATAAATGCTAGACTATGGTACCATTAAACAAATGAACAATATTAATTTTTTTAACTGATTAATATAAAAATTCATTCAAATATAAATATAAATAGAAGGAGAACTGATCCATATCCATATAGTAGATAGGAATCTGAATTGAAATTAGAGAAGAAGTATAATCCTATGTCTATCTAATCTTAATAATTGAATTTATCTTTAACCTTGTTTTCCTTTTTAATATAGAGTTGTTACCAGAAGAATCTATTTTTCTCTTACCATAAGCCAAGTATTATTACCTTAATGTTGAAACAAAACCGAGTTAACTATAGAATTTTGGACCAGTGATATGTATTGCTTGTTGGTTCCAATATTATATTGTTGTTTCTTATCATTTCCTACTTTTTTTCTCATGATTTTGTTGGAGTCCAATCTGAATTTTATGAATTTTGGAGTCCAAATATGGTCGATGATTTGATTTGATATAATTTAAAAATCAACATTAAATGTAATATTTTGATTAGATTTCAAATTTATATTAAATATTTAATTTAACCATATTTGGATATCCATAATTGGTGTTGGACTATTTTAGGTGGAATAGGATTCTAAGATTTTCTATTTAGGAAATCATAACCTAAAATAGGATTTCTCATCCTATAAATATAGGAGGAGCGTGGAGGCACATAATATAGCACAAGTTGGAGATTTGGGGTATTTGTAAACCCCCAGACAAAAATATAGGATCATGGATTAAATTAGTATTATTCGGGATTAATTATTGTGGTTATAATTCACTACTTGATTTTTTTATTCAATTGTTATACTTTACCATTGTTTAAATATCTAAAGCACTATACTAGTTTTTGTCTTCCAACAAATTTTACACACTTGACCTAGACATACCAATCATAAATCCTGACCTTTGTGTCACTTGTATATGCACTCTCTGGTGCTTCATTATAATTTTATAATATTCGTGCACATTTTCTAATTTTAAAATCAACTTTGCATCATTGTCCATTCCAATCGAAATTGGAGACACAATCTCGACCCGTTCCTTACAACCCAATATTTAGCAATAACCTATTCTGAGTCTTCTACGTCCATAATACTTGTGTCCCACCCAATTTAAATCCTATGTACTACCAACTAATTAAAGAATACAGTTGACACTAATTTTAATTAAATTGGTGCAATAACTCAACCTAAACCAAAACTAGACCCAACACCAACCCAAACCCCCATTTACACTCTTATGATTCATACAAAATACCCCACACCAATCCTCCTCTCTACAAAATACTAAACATCAATTTTGGCACACCAAATCCTATTTTCCACCCCTCTTTAATTTGAATTCAGCCATATATAGGAAAGAGTGTAAACCAATGTGACTTTCCTACCTAGTACACATGCTGGCCCCAAAAATAGATAAATGACACCAATCCCACTCCCCATGATAGCCTTGACCGGATTCCAAGTTCCTCACTCTATTCTAGACTATAGGATCTCATCAAATCCATCACCACCCTTTATTTGAAATGCCCCATGCACATATATACATTGGTCGGCCCTAACTCTTCCATAAACCCTCTTCTTCAATTCAAACCTATCCCTCCTCTTCCTCATAGCCTCTCTCCTTCTCTCCTACCTTCTCCACCATCTGCAACTGCCCGTACGGCGACCTCCGACCAACCCCCCACCGCGGACAACAACCTCCACCACCACCGCAGCTGTTACTATCTCCTCCATTTCGACCACCAACTACAGCACCACCCGACCACCACCTTTATCCCCGACCACCTCCACGACCGCCTCCACCTCCACAGAGTCCCCCCTGACCGGCGGTCACTACTTCCATGGCCATTAGTGCCACTGCTGCTACTGTTAAAGTCGTCGCTAATGCTGCTGTTCCTGCCATTTTTGTTGTCTTTCCGACCCCCTCCGACGAACCTTGACGACCGACGACCCCCCTCCTGATGACCGACGATACCACCCAGGGCTCCCCCGACCTTCGACGAACTCCCCCGCAGCGGGCCAGACCACCGATACTGCCTGCACGGCCGCCCCGAACCTACTCGCACGGACCCACTTCACAGCACCAACGCCCTATTTTTGCGTCGTGATATCTCCCTTCTCGCTTGATCGAATCCCGAACCATCACCTCTGGTATACTTTTAACCCAACCCTCTTATAATGCCTTCAAGTAGAATAATTTAGCTTGCATTCTATTGCTAGTAATTGGAGTTCAAAATGGAAGTAAAAATTATTTTATAAAATATTGAAATTCTCCGATACGGAGTTGGTCCCATCAATCCAGACAACCTCGTCACATACCGATTACACCGAAAAGTATATATCGTCAACGTAGACTGTGGGCTTTCGCAAAACTTGATTTGGATGTGCGTGTACACCGAAATCAATACATATCAGTCAAAAAGTACCGTATCGGCCTATTCTGATACTCGTCAAAATTTGTGTGTGCCTATCGTTTTGTAACAAAAATTGCGCCATCGGATTCACAGCGTTATGCTGGTCCTGTGACCCAAGTTTGGTTAGATTCTGAGAACATTAACGAAATATTATTTTGTGGGCCCTACGGTTCTACATGATAGGCAATTTTGTGATCGGCTCATCGGAATCCTGTTCTGGACAATCCATTGGGTTCATATCATCGTTCAAGACTCATAGACACTAAGTTTGATGAATTTGGACAACTTTGTCTCTGGCACATTTTTTGGTGTAAGACGAGTCCACTTGTCGACTATGTGTTGACCAAAAACTGCATTTTTGCTCCTGTGTCCTAATTGGAGGTATGTATATGCTTTTCTGAGTATCACACTCATTCCGGAACTGTTGGTGATATTTGCGACAGCATCCGGGGATATCAGCTCCAGTTTTTATTGTTGGCCACTACTTCCATGGCGAGTTCGTGTTCGAATCTTTGCCTGGCTTCCAGGCAAGTATATCATGCCTTGTGGTACTGTTTAAAATTCAAGTTAATATTATATATTATGCTCTCTATATTATATAATTGTACGCGTTCGAGAATGACTCGAGTGCAGTCAATGATGGCGTCGACGTTAGGATTTGTGTTTGACCTAGCGTCTAGTGGACGTACCCTAGGTGACAAAGTTATCATTATAACTCTAAGGCCTTGACACGTATCATTTCATGTCACAGAGTTAGTTTATGATAGGAGACGAGTTTACACACACGACTGGCTATCGGTGCAAGTAGCTCGTGTGTTGGTACTTAGCATAGGTGTATTATTTTAGGTGACTTGCATTATAGTTACGAGATGTCCACGTCGCATTTCAGACTTGTACATTGGCATTGGGTGGAAAGGACGACTAGTAGGCATATAGGACACCTACCTCCTTTATACAGATACTACATTCTTTGGAGCGATACAAACATATATATTTATGCAGATACCGCGTTCTTTGGAGTATTTAACGTTATATCTGCAGATACCACGCTCTTCGGAGTATTGGACGTTGTGCAGATACCACTCTCTAGAGAACGTTGGACATATTTACTTATGTAGATACCACGCTCCTCGGAGCGTTGGACGTTATTATATATGCATATTGCCCCAAGATGGGGGGTATATGTGGCATATACTAGCCAGTCACGGCGATTGGTGAATTACGTCAGCATCTAGCCTACACTTCCCATACGCACTAAGTTGGTCTCAAATTGCATTCACTTAGGAGGATAGTTCACCCTGATTTACTTAACTCAGTATTTATATTATGGCATGTACTTTTTGTATCTTGTTACGTCCCTCTGAGGACCTGGTTCCATTTCAGGTTATTTGTATAGTTTGCATGATGCTTGATCTAGTGGAGTGTAGACATCGTTGCAGGTATCTTTATATTTTCAGTTATTACAGTAATGTACTACTTTATATTTTTAACTCTGCTTTTATAGCCTAGTATTTATAGGCCTATATTGTTGTTTTGGCCTATTAAAATGGATGTATTATTGGGCTGCAGACTGATGAAGCGTATCGTTCCTTCTTGAGATTTATTTACCATTGATTAAGATTTAATTTAGTTGTTGTATGTTAGAATTAGATTTTAACTGGATCACTTAACCTTGGATAGCGTAAGTGTACTTCATCGGGCCCATTAAATTGAAAAGCCCTACGGAGTCGTACCAGCTGGCCATTGCCACGTGTCTGGTCCCATATAAATTGGGACTGGGGTGTGACATAGTTTTATTGGTGGCCCATGTAGGTCAGAGCATATCGTTTCAGTTACGTTATTATACCAAACGAGCCTACAACTTAGGATTTATGTTGAATAAGATCTCAAACCATAACTGATTTTAAAACTCCTCTTGAATTCGATTGTCTCCCTTGGACTTCATTATTGTATTCGTTTATTTACCATCGATATTATTATTATGTTTCTCATATTCCTTATTTTGGAGAGATAGATCCTCACGCACGGTGATTTCCTCCAGGAGCAGATCCTAGTCAAGATGGAAGAAGGTAAGATTGATGTAATATTTTATAAAAAGATGGTTATAGTAGGATAGGTTGATAAGTTCTTTCTTGTTACTAGAGTTAGTATAGACTGTTGGCTAAAGAATTAGACATAAAAGTAGAGACTTAAAATTAGACCCTACCCTTACTTAAGGTAGCCATGATTTGATTCAAAGGCTCTAGAATAATTTGGGGAAGACATAGCTAGATACTAGGGTTAGTTGTAGCCCCATGATAATGATACAAGGAATTAGTTGTAGTCTTATGGTAGTGATACAAGGAACGCAATTATGAACTTGACAAGACAGAATTTTATACTCACATCTAGAAGAAGATTATCGGATACTAATAAAAATAGGGTATGAAATAACACTTTAGGTAGCAAACCATAGTGGTTAATCCCTAGTTGCCTTATGACTTACAGTACTAGACCTAGAAATTTTTCCACCCTTTAGATAATGATGATTATATGACTAAGCTAAAACAGATAAGTAGATTGCTAGACATAGATTGCTAGACCTAATTTTGGATAATGAGATAACTTGAGTACTACAGTATAGCTTTCAAATTAGATTAGTTGTACTCGATTTATTTTGGTTGTCAGTGTCTATTAGGCTCCTGGTTTTACCATTGATAACTTGATTAGTTGAGCTAGAATCTGAAATAGAGCAATTAGATTGAAGGATGAGAGTATCGATAGATGTTATAGCCTTGAGTTGGATATCGTGAACTACCTATAATGGATGGTTAGTTATAAACAAGATAGTACCCATGTAGTTTGGATGAAGGATACGCATGGAGTAAACTAAGAGAAACCTCAGGTTTGAGGCAAAAAGGTTGAGTGGCAACAAGATGAGATTCACAACAAGTATATGACCTTGAGTTTTTTTTAAAATTAAGAGAAGGACATAAACCAGAGACAAAGACGTTGGTTCGAGGTGATAATAGACTTTGAGATTTAGTTACAGTACTATCGGGAAAGGCTAACGTGGTAGATGACGCATTAAGCAGGAGGCCCATGGCATTCTTTTTGACTACCCAGCAACACCTATTGAGAGATCTAGAGAAGTTGGCTATAGAGGTCATTATGTCCGGAGCAGACGGATAGTTTTCGAGTTTTCAGGAAAATTGACATTGGTTGAGAGGATCAAGGCTGCCTTGACAACAGATGCCAAATTTTAGAGAGTTCGACAGAGGATAGAGGCCGAAATGTAGACAGGATTGTGCATGCACATAGACGAGACTTTGAGATGTGGAGATCGTCTCTATGTTTCGATCGGAGAACTTCGTCCGGAGCTGATGCTGGAGGTGCACAGTTTGGCATACTCTATTTATCCAGAAGGCACAAAGATGTACAGAGACTTAAGACAGTACTATTGGTGGCATGGAATAAAGAAGAAGATAGCCTGCTTTGTGGCAAAGTGCCTAGTATGTCAGCAGGTCAAGGCTGAGCATCAGAGGTCTGCAGGTTTACTTAATCCACTCCCGATACCTGAGTGAAAATGGGAGTACATCACAATGGACTTCGTTACGGGCTTTCCGAGGAGTCACAGTGGTTGTAATGTTGTATGGGTGATCGTGGATCGACTCACCAAGTTCGCTCATTCTTTACCTTTCAGAGTTGCACAGTCTATAGAGGTCTTAACAGATATGTATATAAGGGAGATGGTACGATTGCATGGAGTGCCTGTCAGTATAGTGTCTGACAGAGATACGAGGATCATATCTTACTTTTGATAGAGTTTAGAGTTAAACACAAGATCAACGTACTAGAAAGATATGGAGGTGTATAGGAAACAAATGATAAGGGAAATATATTAGAGTCACGTAACCCAAGGACTAAATTTTTTAATGTAGACCTGAGGGATAATAATTATAGTATTTATAAATTATAATGCTTTTAGAATTTTGAGGATTTAGCACAGGTAGAAATTGTCGATCATCCTTGAAGTGCTACAAATTTCAAGGAACAAAATACAGGTTTAGATCACATACTGACTCATTGGTCAATCGGTAGATGATTACCACTAGACTCTTAGGTTTTATATTGACACATGAGTATGGTATGTAAATGGAAGATAGAAGTCTGATAGGAATGATAGCTGAATATTGAAGTTTACACATAAACTGCTTAGGGATAGATATTTAGATTTTTGATTAATAAGACATGAGCTTGCTGAACCTAATCCTTAGTAGTAGGTTTATTATGGGAACCAATATCCAATTTGCCCTAGCCGATGAATTTTAGGAATCATATTCTTGTTATTGTATTTGTTATATTTTATTCTAGGGTATTTAGAATGATTGAATAGATATTTATTACGTAATTTCTATATATCCTTATTACTATGTACGTATTGAGTAGAGACTTATGTGGTATTCCATTACATATATTTCTCCTAGAAATTGTTTGAGTTGAGCTTCTAGACTGGTATGACTGACTAACTAGATTAGACTTGTTGTTGCTAAGACTGATTATAAAAAGTTAGGTTGCATGATTCCATTGTGGATGCT
Organism: Iris macrosiphon; assembly: GCA_036927795.1. Classification (NCBI taxonomy): domain Eukaryota; kingdom Viridiplantae; phylum Streptophyta; class Magnoliopsida; order Asparagales; family Iridaceae; genus Iris; species Iris macrosiphon. Next base: position 124,655,931 of record JAYESA010000010.1, on the reverse strand, counting down.
ATAGGATGATGACGTTATACCTAGGAAAGAATGTTAAGATATTAATCGTCTTAGTTACAAAAAAATTAATTTAGATAATACATAAGTGGCCTTGAGAATTTTGTGCTTATAGAATTTTAGTGCCTAACCCCTGCAGTCCTTTCAGAGTAAAAGAATGACATTATTTTCTTTATAGATATTAGAAGTTTCAAACTTAGATTGTGTCATAACATCCTTGAGTATCCTGAGTTTATATGTGGTAATTTTTGGGGTGATGAATAGCATGATGACAATGATGAGACAGTTCATGATGATAAAAAGATGTTCAGAGGACCAAATGTCTTAGATGATTAGACTGTACATATGCGGCAGTTTAAGGTAAAGAGAGTAGAGTAGGTCTAAGTACCAAGTTGTGTTTATATATTTACAGATACATGAAGTTTGTTGTTGGGGAGATGGAGTTTGAATTTCGAGAACAAAAATTTCTAAGATGGATAGATTATAAATACCCAGACCAAAATATAGGATTATGGATTAAATTATTATTATTCGGGATTAATTATTGGGGTTATAATTTACTATTATGATTTTTTATTCAATTATTATACTTTACCGTTGTTTAAATATCTAGAGCACTACACTAGTTTTTGCCTTCCAACAAATTCTACACACTTGACCTAGATGTACCAATCTTAAATCTTGACCTTTGTGTCACTTGTATATGCACTCTCTGGTGCTTTATTTTAATTTTACAATATTCGTGCACATTTTCTAATTTTAAATTCAACTTTGCATCATCGGCCGTTCCAATCAAAATTGGAGACACAATCTTGACCCGTTCCTTGCAACCCAATATTTAGCAATAACCTATTCCGAGTATTCAACGTCCATAATACTTGTGTCCCACCCAATTTAAATTCTATGCACTGCCAATTAATTAAAGAACACCATTGACACTAATTTTAATTAAATTGGTGCAATGACTCAACCTAACCCAAAACTAGACCCAACACCAACCCAAACCCCCATTCTCTATAAAATAGCAAACATCAATTTTGGCACACCAAATCCCATTTTTCTACCACTCTTTAATTTGAATTCAGCCATGTATAGAAAAAAGTGTAAACCAATGTGACTTTCCTACCTAGTACACATGATAGCCCCAAAAATAGATAAATGACATCAATCCCACTCCCCATGATAGCCTTGACCGGATTACAAGGTCCTCACTTCATTCTAGACTATAGGATCTCATCAAATCTATCACCACCCTTCATTTGAAATGCCCCATGCACATATATGAATTAGTCGGCCCTAACTCTTCCATAAACCCTCTTCTTCAATTCAAACCTATCCCTCCTCTTCCTCATAGCCTCTCTCCTTCTCTCCTACCTTCTCCACCATCTGCAACCGCCCGTACAGCCACCTCAGACCAACCCCCCACTGCGAACAACAACCTCCACCACCACCGTAGGTGTTACTATTGTAACGCCCCGCTTCGCGCCGGCGTTATGTATCAAGGTGAGTGGGCAGAACTTCGTTCTCTGATTCTTGCACGCCTTAATAATAACCTGAGTTTTTGCTTGCAATGTTTTCTTAAAAGAATGATAGAACCTGCCTTGCATGTTAATGAACGAACTCACCTAGCTTGTCTTTGAAACAATGCCTGCTTAACGAAAATCCTGAATCGCCTGCTTAGAGTGCATGAATATGTTCACTATCGTCTATGCTTCGAGAGAACCATACTGTGCCTGAACGTGTTCAAGTGATAAGTCGGATTGCCCCACAACAATGAGTGTATTCTGATGGTTCGTCTCGTCTGCATACTAGAGTTTATTTGATAGTGTTTCATGCATTCGCACGCGGTCGGACAATGGCTATTGGTGGAGAGCTGAACTGCATATGTCACGGCTGCTACCATGATAGTGCAAAGCAACCATGAGTCACAGCTGCCTCTAGCATCAGATAAAGAGTCATCGGTATGCTGTTCCACCAGCTGCCAATCCTGAGATACTCGGGGACCGCCCTGCATATAGCTAAGTCATTGTGTTGGCTTGGATAGTGACTGCCCCTAAGAATGTGCATTATATGTCTAGCTTTGCATCAGACCCTCAAGTCGCACGAGACACGCTGCGCACACCCTGAAACATAAACGGTTTGCTTGCTTGCATATTCAATATGAAACTCTGTTTCCAAACATGTTTCTAAACAAGTAAATCGACTCTGCTAGAACTGCATGAAACGAACCTAGGTAAAACTAGAAAGATCACTAGTAATGTAATGTTTTATAACATGATTACTTAGTGCCTGTTTGAGTGAATGCTTGTTTCTGTTCAGATGCTTATCTCACCAGTACTTGTATAAAGTGCTGACCCACCAACAGTTTACATGTTCACAGGTACTGGATCGTCCGAGGGAGCGATAGGCATGCCACAGTCCCGAAGACCTGGAATCCTGGTTTCGATTGTTGCCCCGAGAATGCTATCGTATAAGGGGGCATAATGTATGGAACGAACGTGTGCCTTTGCTAAAGGAAACCCAAGTTGCCTCGATTGTCCCGAACACTCAGTTGGCTAATGCATTGCATTGCAACAAGTCCCTTTCCGCTGCTTACTCGATTGATGCGATGATAGCCAACTATCAACTTAAACGATTGGCCTTGCACGGGCGCAACCCCAGGCCCGTGCGGCATCACGTCCCCCGAAAGCTCGAACGGGCCATTCGCTTGGCTCCCTTCCTCCCTCGCACCCGCGGGACGGGTGCGGTGATTCGCGTCCGGTGCGCCGAGGCACGGTGATACGTGTCCGGTTCGTTAATTCCCGGCCGCACGGGGCGGGGCAGGACGGAGCGGCTGCCCGGGCGGGACCGGGGCGTGACAACTATATCCTCCATTTCGACCACCAACTACACCACCACCCGACCACCACCATTATCCCCGACCACCTCCATGACCGCCTCCACCTCCACCGAGTCCCCCCTTGACTCCCTAGGTCGGCGGTCACCGCACCCATGGCCATTAGTGCCATTGCTGCTGTTCCTGCCATTTCTGCTATCTTTTTGACCCCCTCCGGCGAACCATGATGATCGACGACCTCCCCCTCCAACGACCGACGATACCCCCCAGGGCTCCCCCGACCTTCGTCGAACTCCCCCGTAGTGGGCCAGACCGCCGATAACGCCTGCATGGCCATCACGAACTTACCCGCGCGGACCCACTTCACAACACCAACACCCCGTCTTTGAGTCATGATATCTCCTTTCTCACTTAATCGAATCCCGAACCATCACCTCTTGTAATGCCTTCAAGTAGAATAATTTATCTTGCATTCTATTGTTAGTAATTGGAGTTCCAAATCGAAGAATAAACTATTTTATAAAATATTAAAATTCTCCGATACAGTCCGTCAATTCGGGCAACCTCGTCGCATACCGATTGTACCAAAAGGCGTGTATTGTCAACATGGACGTGTAGGCTTTCGCGGAACTTGATTTGGATGGGTGTGCACACCAGAATCAACGTAAATCCGTCAAAAAGCACCATATCAGCCTGTTCTAACACTCATCCAAAATTTGTGTGTGCCTGTCATGTCATAACGAAACTTACACCATCGAATTCATAGCGTTACGCTGGTCCTGTGACCAAAGTTTGGTTTGATTCTGATAACGTTGATGAAACATTATTTTGTAGGCCCCACGGTTCCATATGACGGGCAATTTCATGATCGACTCATCGGAATCCAGTTTTGGATATTCCATTGGGTTCATATCATCGTTCTTGACTCGTAGACACTAAGTTTGACGAATATTAAGAACTTTGTCTCTGGCACATTTTTTGATGCAAGACTGGTCCACTTGTGGACCCCGTGTTGACTAAAAACTGCATTTTTGCCCCTGTGTCCAAATTGGACGTATGTATATGCTTTTATGAGTATCTCACTCATTCCGTAACTGTTGGTAATATTTGTGACAGCCTCTAGGGATATCAGCTCCTGTTTTTATTGCTGTGCTGCTACTTCCATAACGAGTTCGTGTTCGTATCTTTGCCTGGCTTCCAGGCAAGTATACATTGCCTTATTGAACTATTTAAAATTCAAGTTAATATTATATATTATTCTCTCTATATTATATAACTGTGTGCGTCCGAGAATGACTCGAGTACAGTCGACGATGGCGTCGACGTTAGGACTTGTATTTGACCTAGCGTCTAGTGGACGTACCTTAAGTGACGGAGTTATCATTATAACTCTGAGGCCTTGACACGTATCATTTTATGTCACAGAGTGAGTTCATGATAGGATACGAGTTTACGCACACGAGTGGCCATCGGTGCGAGTAGCTCGTGTGTTGGTACTTAGCATAGGTGTATTATTTTAGGTAACTTGCATTATAGTTACTAGATGTCCACGTCGCGTTTCAGACTTGTATATTAGCATTGGGCGGGGAGAACGACTAGTAGGTGTATGGGACACCAACCTCCTTTATATATATACCGCATTCTTCAGAGTAATGAAGACGTATATATTTATGCAGATACCGCATTCTTTGGAGTGTTGGACGTTACATGTGCAAATACCACGCTCTTCGGAGTATTGGACGTTGTGCAGATACCACTCTCTAGAGAACGTTGGACGTATTTACTTATGCAGATACCATGCTCCTCAGAGCGTTGGACGTTATTATATATACAGATTGCCCCATGGTTGGGGGCATATGTAGCATATACTAGCCAGTCACGACGATTGGGGAATTACGTCAGCATATGTCTAGCCTACACTTCCCAACGCACTAAGTTAGCCTCAAATTACATTCACTTAGGAGGATAGTTCACCCTCATTTACTTTACTCAGTATTTACATTATGGCATATACTTTTTATATCTTATTACATCCCTCTAAGGACCTGGTTCCCTTCCAAGTTATTTGTGTAGTTTGCATGATGCTTGATCTTGTAGCGTATGGACATCGTTGAATGGTATCTTTATATTGTCAGCTATTACAGTCATGTACTACTTTTTCTTTTTTATTCTGATTTTATAGCCTAGTATTTATAGGCCTATATTGTCCTTTTGGCCTATTCGAATGGATGTATTATTGGGCTGTAGACTGATGATGCGTATCGTTCCTTCTTGAGATTTATTTGCCATGGATTGAGATTTAATTTAGTTGTTGCATGTTAGAATTAGATTTTAACAGGATTACTTAACCTTGGACAGCGTAAGTGCACTTCATCGGGCCCATTAAATTGGAAAGCCCTACGGAGTCGTACCAGCTGGCCATTGCCACGTATCTGGTCCCATACGTTTTGGTACTGGGGCATGACAGTATTCGCCCACAGAAAATCTTAGAGAAAGTTCGTGCTTTGCTCTTAGGACTTGTCATCCACAAAAGAAGAAAAAAGAAGATCTAATCGAGAAGTCGTCGCCTTCGCTTAGGAAGATTGCTACGGGTTGGTAATTTATTTTAATTATAATTTTTTTTTCTTCTTGAGTATGGTGCGGGGGTTGAATCTATTAGGGCAAAGGGTTTAATATTGATTCTATCAATCTTATAAATTTACCTTAGTATACATATTAAAATTTGTCCAGGTGACGTAGTCACCGCCATATACTTTTCTTTATCTGTGCTTGGGATTCTTAGACAAGGGTTGGTTATCTCAGGTGGGTTGGCATAAAGTTTATGTTGTAGGCACTCTCAGATACGGTGTAGTAATGCTTACAGGGCGTGTCTGATTCCTAACGTCTGGTATCAGAGCTACTGGTTTTGATTCTGGCAACTATGTCTACGGAGCATATGCACATTCGTATGATCACCCTCACACGGGAGAATTAGGCGATTTGGAAGCCAAGGATGGAGGATCTACTTTAGTGCAAGGACTTGCATGGTCCGTTGGATGGTGATAACACTAAGCCATCAGACAAAGCTGCTGAAGACTGGAAACGACTGGATCGAAAGGCCGTTGGATTCATCCACTAATGGATGGACGACTCGGTATTTTACCATATTTCCATAAAAAGTTTGGTAAAAGCATTATGGGAGAAGCTACATTCGTTGTACGAAAGGAAGACGACTGGCAATAAGGCGTTTATGATTCGCCAACTCGTCAACTCAAAGTACACGAAGGGTGCCCCAGTAGCACAACAACTGAACGAGATTCAAGGTATTATCAATCAGCTATCTGCGATGATGATGGTGATTGATGAAGAGCTTCAGGCCCTTCTACTTTTGAGTTCCCTACTGAAAAGCTGTGAGACGTTGGTGGTGTTGGTGAGCAACTCCACGCCTGGTGGAGTTTTCACGATGGAGGCAGTCAAAAACAGCTTGTTGAATGAGGAGATCTGGCGTAAGCAACTAGAATCGTCATAGGGGTCCACTTTGGTTGTTTCCTACGGGAAGGGAAGTCCCAAGTCATAGGCGAGAACATGGAGGAGTTCTCAAGATCTTGCGACTGTGGACCACGAGGAGGGATGCTATCACTGGGGAAAAATGGGTCATATCAAGAGAAACTGCAAGAAGCTCAAAGCTAAGAAGGCAAAAGGTAAGGATGATCAAGAGGATCTAACGGTTATGAAAGATCTCATCATCGCAGCAACGGATGCAGAGGAACCTTGTGGCATATGTCATGATGGCGATTAGTTCTTGGACACGGGAGCATCGTATCATGCCATTCCATATAGGAAGATCTTTACATCATACCCCGATGGCATGTTTGGACGTGTGAAGATGGGCAACAAGGGGATGGCGGCAGTTGTAGGCATTAGTGATGTACACTTGACAACGGAGCTTAGTGAGAAGCTCGTTCTCAAGGATGTGTGACATGTACCAAGTTTGCACTATAACTTGGTTTCGGTAGGGAGGCTAGCGGATGATGGTTGTCGCAGTTTATTTGGGGACAAAGATTGGATGCTCATGAAGGGTTCCCAACAGCTTGTTTGAGGAGATTTATGTTATGGCGTGTACAGGCTCAAGCCGTTGAGTTCTACAGGCAGGCCATAGATATCAGATGGAGGCTCGAGGGATATTCGACAGGAGTTGGATCATCGAGAACTTGTTGATGAGGGGCTTCAGCATACTTTAAGGATTACAGAGGATTTGGTTTGTTGAGACAAAGCGACGAATGGTGATGAGCCAAAGATTGAGGGTCAGTATATTGGTCCCATGATAACTGGTCGATCTCTAGGTTGGGGTTGCTTCACGAATCCAGTTTTGGCGACGGATGGTTTGCTAAATCTTTACGGAGCGGCATTGGTTTCAGCAATTCGAGGCCAGGAAGGAGGTTAAGGTCTACAGCAAACTCAATCTGAGGTGGGAGCGTCACCATTCACACAGTTATGGGGGAGATGTGGGTCATTGATGATATATAAAGTACGTTATGTTTTGCTCGAGGAAGCATGTGTATGTGGGAGCTTCAAGTTCGAAAATGGAGGTGGACAGATTCGGGAGTTCGAATCTTGGGATAATCGTACCGTCCGTTTGGTTGGGCCAGCCATGGGTGAAGAATCTCGTTGGAATGTTAACACATTTCGGTGGAAGACGGAAGTCGGGAACAGGCAACCAAGACTTGCGGTGAGGCTGATAGTCAGGGACTTTGGTCTCAGCCGTATCATTTATGTCGGCAAGATCCTAATGCTAAAGAAGGTGTTACGAGTGGCAGCTAGCTTTGACATGACGGTCGAGGAGTTAGAGACAAATAAAGATACAAAGCAACTAGGGGATCGGAGATCGGTACCATGGGGGCAGGAACTATGTCGCGGGTGGACATGCATGGAGTCCAGTTGAGAAGCCATGGGCTCAATACCCTCTTATTAGACCGGAAGGGGTGATTGTTGGGATCCAGTCTGAATTTGGTAAATTTTGGAGCCCAAATAAGGTCAAAATTTTGATTTGATATAATTTGGAAATCTACATTAAATATCCCTTCAGGAGTTCAGACTAAGACTTTCAAAGGCTCACTAGGAGTATCGCTCGACCGAGGTAAATCATCGCTAAGTTGGGTGGGTACGATAAAATTCTTTGCTTAGCCAGCATACTTAAAATATGGACAATACATGCTAGTCGCTAGGTGAATCACCCCTTGTATGCTAATAAAGAATACAACGTACCTTGCTAAAGAAATAATCCTATTTTGTATCGCTTGTGTTAGAACATGAAAATAAAATTTGGCTTATAACTTGGACCCTCGCGTGCTACCTTTGCCTTGTCCAAGTAGACCCTGCTATGCCTCGAGTAGATCATCATAAACTCTTTATAGTACACTGCTTTACTTGTATATACTACACGTCCCTAGATTATATTCCTCGGTATATCCACGTACGGTTGTACTCCTCACACTGCCCCCTAGACCGTGTTAACGTAAATGCTTATGTTTCACATAAATGCATGCTTGCATGCTTATATTGTAGTTTGTACTTGTTGCCTCATTTTAATGCTTGTCACATAATTCATGCCACGACCCCGTAACACTACCTTGTCTTGTATTCATCTAAGTTTCCTAAAAGACTATCGAATCATCGTTCCGTGCAAGTATGAACCATAAAGTACTCGGGACCGTTAGGTCGCCATCCCGAACCAGGAGATTTGTACCATGTTAATAATCTAAGAATCATAGCTCGTGGAGCAATATTTATCCCATACTGAATTAAATGGCTCGAGGAGTCAATATATATTAATGAACAATCCTGCCTTGAACTTGTACTTGATATATCCTGACTTGTTCCTGTACCTGTACCAAACAAAAGGCCCGAAAGATTAGAGACTTGCATGGTCACGGACAACTTGGTTCACAAGGGAGATCTTTAGATCTCGTTTCGCGAATGGTCTTCGGGGCACCGGGGGCGATCCAACTGGTCGGAACCTCCTAACTGTAGTCGCCTGAGTCAGACGGGATGTGTGCAATGCCCCTTGTTCCTTCTTGCACACCATTCCACCCTGAGACTACACCGTCCTCTATAGGGTCGTGCCTGTTACCTCATGTTCATATACATAAGTCATCCTTGCTTAGCGATAATCCGCGTACGAGTCATTGCATTGCATCCAGTAATCTGAAACACCTGAAAAATATATACATGATTCAAACAACATAAGAAATCTATTGTAATACACCTGAGTAATCCGTATAACTCGTGCTCCTGAAATAGAATCTCGCTCATGACACACGTGTTTGCTTATGCAATTTGATTAGATTTTATTATATATATTTATGCTTGGTTTAACTTGGTTTTTCTTGGACAAGAAAGAACAAGTGGTAAGTTGGTAAGTCTCGTCATATTACTCTTAAATTGTATGACGTACTGCCACACGAGTTAGGTTTGTACATTATACTATAAAACTGATCCTAAGGCAAAACTAGAAAGATAACTTAATAGATGGTGCACGAAACCTTTATAATGTGTTGGGATTTGTCGAGCGGATAAGAAGCCTCCCCACCAGTGCATTCATGTACTAATAACCCACCAGATTGCTTGTAGGGTACGGGAGAACCTCGCTCTGGAGCTTTGGAACATTGCATCCGAAACTGAAGCACATCTATAAGATGTAATATTGTAATATCGCCTATGTATTATTCCACAAATATAGCCACTTGGCACACTTTTACTGTTTCGAGAGAGAGGGCTTGAACAACTTATAACCTCGGCCTATCGCCGCTTGTAATACTTGTTCAATATCAATAAAGAGCTTGTTTTGATAGTTGGGTTGAATGATTAAGTTTGTCTTGAATAAGTGATAAGGCTTATATCGAATAGAGATTCAAGAAAATAAAATCGATATCTTGGTCAAGAAAACTTGTCGAAAACTTGATGGATCGTAGAGCGATTTTAAATTGAATCAAATAGATTAAACTTGAGTAGAATATCGCTCGAATAGATGTTAGTCTGAAAATGAATATTGTGGTTCAATGAAAGAGGCAAGCGATATTGGATTTGACCTAGAGTTTGGAAGAATGATCTTGAATCTAATTCGAAAAGATAACCTTCGAAATTAGTCCCGATCGAGAACGATTATCCTATGGGAGCGCCAGTGTGGTAATTTCACGTATGGCAGGGATAATCGAATTCACGGAAACATGCTCGATGATTATTCAAACAAAGTCGAGGAATGGAACGTGTCAAAATTGGATAGACTTTGGCTTGAATATTTAAACTTAGTTGTTTGAGGAATGCTAGAAGTAGACTATGGAATTATCGAACGATAACATTGAAGTTAGATGATTTGGCTAGATGAATTATGATCATGACATAAAAGGACATAACTTGATGGATTTTATATATAACTTAGATGGAGCAAAGTGAAATGATAAGGTGTCTTGATCGTTTCAATGATGACCATAACGTTCGATGTTCTTATCTTTTGTGAGCGTAACTCTATGCTCGTATATGTGTCATGTCCAGATTAGGATGATTATCCAGCGGGAGCATTGGCGTGGTGATCTCACTTCCAACGAGGGTGATCAAACTTACGAAAGACCGAATTGTGACAACTGATGGATAGTCTTAACTTATGGTTTGACACGATAAGAAGAATTTGATCATGCAAGTGATTAGGAAGTATTTCAAGGATAAGTTAGTCTAGAATCTGGAGTAAATCATGCTTGATGGTTTCGTGAACGGATATATGAATCTTGTTGGACGACTTAGAGTTATAATCAAGGATTTAGAATTAAATCATGGCTTGGTGATCTAGACTTAGAATGGATATATGGGTTCTATCAAACATGCTAGAGGAGATAGACAATGTGAATTGCTAGACTTTTCATGCATCTTGGATATATCATGGATTTGACTAAACAGACTCCAACCATGTACAAACAGACGTGTTAATATGAGTAGGGTGATCTATGCTCGATGTTTAACAATCTGAGTGAAACGAGCTTGGGTAGAATATTTTGTGCAAATGAACAATGGTTTGGCCTTAAGAATTGGGACGAGCATCGTACGACGAATTTGAATGATAAATAGTATGCTTGAACTTTTACCTATGACCTTGTGAGCCAACTTAGTAATTAGGCAAATAACCCTGTACCAAATGAAAGAACATATGTGACCGATCTTAGTATATTGCTTAAACAATCAATAGAACTGGGGCATCAAGACTTAGTGTTAGACTTGGAACGGTAAGTGTGTGCTATGTTTGACGCAAGAAGAATGTACAATAGGACATGGACGCTAGACGGTTGATCGGATAGATCATGCTTAATGGCAGTGCAATGCTTGAGCTGATTGGGATTGGAATGACTTAGATTTTGGTTGACCCTATTGGAGGTATCATCATGATTCATAAGGCGAGAACCCTTAAAAATTTTGCAAGTAGCTTGTCAGACTTTACTATCACTAAGTTTGGTTGAATGTATATGTTTGAGGGATGCCTTGAAAGTGTACACGATCCAAGACCCTGTGATCTATTGAACTCGAGTTCAAAGACTTCGCTATTACTAAGTTGGTTGACATGCATATGTTTGAGGGATGCTTTGAATATGTACATGATCCAGACTAACGATATGTTGATCTCGAATGCTAGTGCAAGTGAATATGTTAGATTCGCATGAACGAGTATAACGATTTGGATAAGTTTGCCTCAGCCTTCGATCATCATTCAAGATGGATTATAATGTACCTCATGTTAAGCTATATATTTTACGCTAAGACGCAATAGAGACCGAGTCAGAGCTTGGATTGAATGATAGTGTCATTCAATGAGACCGACCCAACATATATGCGATACGGTATAAGGAACGAGTAGAAAATTATGTTCGAATGGATCTAGAGGTACCGATTGCTATGCTTGAGATAGATTCGATAGTGCGATAGAATGGTTTGCTAAGGAAGTCACAAGGACGAGACCTTTTCTGAGTAGTATATAAAATAACGACATATTTTGTTCAAACAGACAACCAATTCAAATGGCGCAAGTGCAACGACCCGACCCGCTTTGCTCAGTGAGAAGACTCGTTTGAGGAAAAGGATTTCCAGACTTAGACCTTCAGGAGTTCAGACTTAGACTTTCAAAGCCTCGATCAGAGTATCGCTCATCCAAGGCGAACCATCACTAAGGTGGGTGGCTACGATAAACTTGTCTTTGCTTAGCCAGCACACTTAAAATATAGATAATACATGCTAGTCGCTAGGTGAATCACCCCTTTTATGCTAATAAAGAATACAATGCACCTAGCTAAGGGAATAATCACATCTTGTATTGCTTGTATTAGAACATGAAAATAAAATTTGGCTTATAACTTGGACCCTCGCATGCTACCTATGCCTTGTGCAAGTAGACCCCACTATGTCTCGAGTAGATCATCATATACTATTCGTAGTATACTGTTTCACTTGTTTACACTACACGCCCCTAGATTATGTCGCTCAGTATGTCCATGTACGATTTCACTCCTCGTACTACCCCCTAGACCATGCTAACGTAAATGCTTATGTTTCACATAAATGCATGATTTCCTGCTTATATTGTAGTTTGTACTTGTTTTCTTATTTCAATGCTTGTCATATAATTTATGCCACGACCACGGTAACACTACCTTGTCTTGCATTCATCTAAGTTTCCTGGAAGACTATCGAATAGTCATTCCATAAAAGTACGAACCTAAAAGTATTCGGGACTATTAGGTCGCCAAGGCAGTTTTCGAACCAGGGAATTTGCACCATGTCAATAATCCAAGAATCATATCTCATGGAGGAATACTTATCCTATACTGAATTAAATGGCTCGGGGAGTCGATATATATTTGTGAACAATCCTGCCTTGAACTTGTACCTGATATATCCTGACTTGTTCATGTACCTGTACCAAACAAAATGCCCGGAAGATTAGAGACTTGCATGGTCACAGACAACTTGGTTCACAAGGGAGATCTTCGGATCTCGTTCCGTAGACGGTCTCCGGGGCATCGGGGGCGATCCAACCTGTCAGAACCTTCTGACTGTAGTCGTCTGCGTCGGGCGAGATCTGTGCAATGCCCCTTGTTTCTTCTTTCAGACCATTCTACCCTGAGACCATACCTTCCTCTATGGCGTCGTACTAGTGACCTCATGTTCATATAGATAAGTCATCCTCGCTTAGCGATAATCCGTGTGCGAGTCATTGCATTACATCCAGTAATCTGAAATACTTAAACAATTATGAGTATAAGATATCTATACATGATTTGAACAACCTGAGCAATCCATTGCATTACACCTGAGCAATCCATTGCATTACACCTGAGTAATCAGTATAACTCATACTCCTGAAATAGAACCTCACTCATGACACTCGTGTTTGTTTATGCAATTTGATTAGATATCATTATATATATCCGTGTTTTCTTTAACTTTGTTTTTCTTGGACAGGGAAGGATAAATGGTAAGGTTATAAGTCTCACCATATTACTCTTATATCACACGGTGCACTGCCACACGAGTTAGGCTTGTACATTATGCTATTAAACTAATCCTAAGGTGAAAATAGAAAGATAACTTAATATATGGTGTACAAAACCTTTATAACATGTTTGAATTTATCGAGCAGGCGAGAAGCCTCTCCACCAGTGCATTCATGTACTGATAACCCACCAGATTTCTTGCAGGGTGCGGGATAACCTCGTTCTGTGCAGAAACCTCCTTCATGCGAGCTAATGCATGGAGTTCGCTCTGGAGCCTTGGAACGTTGCGTTCGGAACTGAAGCAAAAATTTAAGATATAATATTGGAATATCGTCTATGTATCATTCTATAAATGTAGCCACTTGGTACACTTTTACTGTTTTAAGAGAGAGGGCTTTAGCGACTTTTAACCTCGGCCTAGCACTGCTTGTAATACTGTTTCAAGATATAATATTAAAGAACTTGTTTTACTTCTATACTTGTGTTATTCAATGCTTACTCTATTAACGACTCTGTGAACTTATTACCAATTGTCTATTAGTTTCTTATTCCACTGTACTCGGACTATCTATGCGTCTCTGTGGCTTAGCTATTTTACTGCTTGCTCGGATCATGGCCTTGTATGGACGCAGCTTGTGCTCGTGCGACATCACATCCAGATAGGAAAGATAGTCCAACGGGAGCGCTAAAGCGGTGATTTGTGTCTTACGGGGATGGCTAATTACTTGTGGGAGATCGAGGCATAAAATTGATTAGATTTCAAATTTGTATCAAATATTTAATTTGACCATATTTGGATGTCCATAATTGGTGTTGGACTATTTTAGGTGGAATATGATATTATTTTAAGATTTTCTTTTTAGGAAATCCTATTATGACCTAAAATATAATATCTCATCCTATAGATATAGGAGGAGGGTGGAGGCACATAGTATAGCACAAGTTGGAGATTCTGTGTGCTCGTCCACAGAAAATCTAAGAGAAAGTTCGTACTTTTCTCTTAGGACTTCGACATCCAAGACAAAAGGAAGAATAAGATATGATCAAGGAGTTATTGCCTTTGCTCAGGGAGATTGCTACGGGTTGGTAAGTAATTTCAATTATAATATCTTTTTTTTCTTCATGAGTGTAGTGATGGGGTTGAATCTAAAGGGTTCAACATTGATTCTATCAATCTTGTAATTTTGCCTGAGTTATAAAGGTTGGAATTTATCTAAGTAATATAGTCACCGCCATATACTTATCATTATCTTTGCTTGGTGTTCGTTAGATAGGGGTTGGTTATCTCAGGTGGGTTGGCCAAAAGTTTTTGCTGCGAGCACTCTCAAACACGGTGTTGGAATGCTTCTAGGGCGTATCTGATTCCCAACTTCTAGTATCAGAGATACTGGTTTTGGTTATGGCAATTGTCTATAGAGCAGATGAATATTCGTATGATCACCCTCACAGGTAGGAATTGGGCAATTTAGAAGCCAAGGGTGGAGGATTTACTTTGGTGCAAGGACTTGCATGGTCCATTGGAGGGCGACAACGCTAAGCCATCGAACAAAGCTGTTGAAGACTAGAAATGACTGGATAGAAAGGCCATTGGATTCATCCGCCAATGGCTGGATGAATCGGTATTTCACCACGTGTCCATGGAGAGTTCAGAAAAAGCATTATGAGAGAAGCTGCATTCGATGTACAAAAGAAAGACGGCTGGAAATAAGGCATTTATGATTTGCCAACTCGTCAACTCGAAGTACACGGAGGGTACCCCAGTGGCACAATATCTGAACGAGGTTCAAGGTATTATCAATCAGCTATCTGCGTTGAAGATGGTAATTGATGATGAGCTTCAGGCCCTTTTTCTTTTGAGTTCTCTGCCGAAAAGCTGGAAGGCATTGGTGGTGTCGGTGAGCAATCCTGCGCCTGGTAGAGTTGTCACGATGGAGGAAGTCATAAGTAGCTTATTGAATGAGGAGATCCGGCATAAGCAACTAGAATCGTTGCAGGAGTCCGCTCTGGTGGCTTCATACATGGAGGGAAGACCCAAGTCATAGGTGAGTACATGAAGGAGTTCTCGGGATCTTGCGACTATGGACGGCAAGGAGGGCTGCTATCACTGTGAAGAAAGGGGTCATATCAAGAGGAACTACATGAAGCTCAAAGCTGAGAATTATAAAGTCAAGGATGATCAGGAGGATCTCACGGCTATGGAAGATCTCATCATCGTAGCAACCGACGCAGAGAAACCTTGTGGCATGTGTTACGATGGCGATTGGGTCATGGACATGGGAGCATCGTATCACACTATTCCATATAGGAGAATCTTTATGGCATACCACGAAAACATGTTTAGATGTGTGAAGATAAAAAATAAGGGGACGGCTGCAGTTGTAGGCATCGATAATGTGCACTTGACAACGAAGCTTAGTGAGAAGCTCGTTCTTAAGGATGTGCGACATATACCGAGTTTGTCCTATAACTTGGTTTCGGTAGGGAGTTTGATGGATGATGGTTGTCACGGTTTATTTGGGGACAAAGATTGGATGCTTATGAAGGGTTCCCAATATCTGGCTCGAGGAGATTTATGTTGTGCCATGTACGGGCTCAAGCCGCTGAGTTATACATCCAGGCCACAGATATCGGTTGGAGGCTCGAGGGGTATTCAACATGAGTTAGATCATCAAAAACTTGCTGAGGAGGGGCTTCGAGATATATTGAGGATTACTAAGGTTTTGGTTCATCGAAACAAAGTGACGAATGGTGATAAGCCAAAGATTGAGGGTCAGTATGTCGGTTACATGACAACTGGTCGGTCTCCAGGTAGGGGTTGATTCAGGGATCCAATTTTGGCGATGGGTGATTTGCCAAAGCTTCACGGAGTGACATTGGTTTTAGTAGTTCAAGGCCAGAGAGAAGATCAACCTTTGTAGCAAACTCAATCTAAGGCGGGATCATCACCATTCACACAGTTTCGGGGGAGATGTGGGTCATCGTCGACATGCACAGTGCGTGATATTTTGCTCGAAGACGCATGTGTATGGGGGAGCTTCATGTTCAGACATGAAGATGGGCAGATTCAGGATTACGGATCTCGAAAGAATTGTACCATCCGCTTGGTTGGGCCAGCCAAGGGTGAAGAAGCTCGTTGGAACGTTAACACGTTTCAGTAGAAGACGAAAGTCGAGAACAGGCAGCCAAGACTCATGTCAATCCCCAGTCTCAAAATACCAAGGGACTAGCCATGTGGCAATGGCCAGCAGCATAACTCCAATAGGCAAACCCAATTTAATGGACCCATTAGAGTACACTTAATATGTAATACATATAAAATGGTCTACAAATATATGTCACAGTCTATATATCTAATATCATCCACGATAAGTATCAAAATCACAAAGAGATATTCCAGTCACAATGAACATAAAATGATCTGTCCAACCAAAGAAATATAAATAATATCGCGGGAAACAACTCGTCATCAAAATGGAAAGAAAATTAACTCCAAGTACAATATCCAGAAGTCAATACAAGATCAAATATCTAAGAACATTTAGCATAATAAATGAATGATGAGAATACTGTGTGCTCAAGAGAAGTCCTCCGGAATAACCTCGTCCTCTGCAACCTGTACGTCTCCAATAGTAGCACCTACCCCATAAACCTCGGGATAGCTCTCCTCGTCTAAACCTGGGAACATATTCCACATCCAAGTCCTCAGGGGCATAGCAAGGTACAAAAAAAAACTCAAGCCAAATAAAATGCAGTAAGTAAAAAACAGATCCTCAGGGCAAGCTATGTGACCAGCTAAGTGAAATAAAAATGAGAGCATCACTAGTACTCAGTCTAAGACCAATATACAAATTGTACGGAGCCCATAGTAACAATTAGTATCTCGTAGAGCCAGTAAATGTGCCAAGCTCTGGTACAGAGACTAAAGCACCTCCAGTAACATAGTATATATATAAACATAATCATCCTATAGCATGTGTATCTCTATTCACCCAATGTAACATCACTTCTCATGTCCATAATGTCTCATGTCCATAACACGCAAGATCATGACCTCTAGCTAGTACAATAAGTCATAATGATATATATATAGCAAGTCTCGAATCACGAATCCTGTAAGCCTATACAGAATCACCATGAATAACTCAAGAAATATTTTGTCACGTGAAATAGTGTCAAGTGTCCTACAATCTGACGTACTTGGTAAAGCAAGCACATAAAAATAGGTTTGTGGAATCAACTCTTTAAGTGACGTTACACGCGACGT
The DNA here is from genome assembly GCA_036927795.1 of Iris macrosiphon. Lineage (NCBI taxonomy): Eukaryota > Viridiplantae > Streptophyta > Magnoliopsida > Asparagales > Iridaceae > Iris > Iris macrosiphon. The sequence continues at coordinate 124,638,323 of JAYESA010000010.1, read as the reverse complement.
CGACACCCGAATCTTTTTTGGACTCTAAGCAACTTCTCGCAGTCCTAAGTTGAACAGGTACATCACAAGAGTATATATATATATAGAAAGAAACATAAGAAAATAATATAATAGGATTTACTACAAGTTTGACAAGGTACACTTGCCTGGGTCTACAGTATGTAGTTGCAAAGTTGGTCCCGCGTCCACACCACCGGAATCTAATTAACCTAAACAATAAATTTTTTACTTTAAGTATCTAACAAGAATCTTGTAATCATAACTAAATTTTATAATTTATTATAAACCATTAATACCAAAGTCGAAACTCATCCTAACATGTAAATTCTTGACACAACAACTTACATGTTTTACGAGGTATCAGAACCAAATTTCATGGTTTAGGACTTCTAAAATTCACAGTTAAGTTCCCAATTGAAGAACATGAACATAAATTATATAAATCATGTAATCTTGATTTAAACCTGATTTATATTAATTTTTAACCATTAAATTCTAGAATTGATAAAATAATCAAATTTTAAGATTATGGCTACTTTAAGTTGACTAGTTTTGTCCAAAACTTGTTTGGAGCATTACCAGTCCATGGGTATAGTTTATATTCATGAAAAATATTTTATATCATATTTTATTATGTTTTAGTCTCAGAAAATAATAACCTTTTTTTCTTCCAAAATAACCCATATTTTATTATGTTTTAATCACAGTCCTAAGTTGAACAGGTACATCACAAGAGTATATATATATATATATATATATATATATATATAGAAAAAAACATAAGAAAATAATATAATAGGATTTACTACAAGTTTGGCAAGGTACACTTTCCTTGGTCTGCAGTATGTAGTTGTAAAGTTGGTCCCGCGTCCACACCACCGGAATCCAATTAACCTAAACAATAATTTTTTTACTTTATGTATCTAATCAAGAATCTTGTAATCATAACTAAATTGTATAATTTATTATAAACCATTAATACCAAAGTCCAAACTCATCCTAAGATATAAATTCTTGACACAACAACTTACATGTTTTACGAGGTATCAGAACCAGTTTCATGGTTTACGACTTCTAAAATTCACGATTAAGTTCCCAATCGAAGAACATAAACATAAATTATATAAATCATGTAATCTTGATTTAAACCTGATTTCTATTAATTTTTAACCATTAAATTCCTGAAGTGACAAAATAATCATATTTCAAGATTATGGCTACTTTAAGTTGACTATTTTTGTCCGAAACTTGTTTGAAGCATTACCAGTCAATTGGCAAAACTATGCTACAAAATCATCCGAAACGTAGGCTAGTGACCCTTATTTTTAGTGTTCATAATTTTTATGAAAATATCATAAAAATAATTCTAAAATACTTATTTTATGGTATTAAACCACCAATAAATTATATTTTAAGAATTAACAACAAGGCCTCCAAGAAATATGTCACAAAGTCTAAAATTAGCCCTACAGTTGTCCAATCTATCATCAATCTAACATAAATTTTTTTATATATTTTTATTGTGGAAAAATATGGCAAGGGAGGGTTGTAGAACATTAAAATTAAATAAATCTAAGAGATACATGCCATGGAAATTTGAGAAGGAAAGTTTGAATCCTTACACGAAAGCTTTGAAGGTTTGGATGACGGTGCCTCTTCTTCTTCAAGAACGCATCTTCTAGCTTATGCTTGCCTTGCTTCTCCCTTCTTGATGGGTTGATGATGATAAAAATGGGTTCTTGATGGGTTGATGATGATGGCAATGGATTCTTGATGGATTTGATGGCAATGGTGGAGCCTTTATGGTTTTTTGGTGGAGATTGGGTGGAAGGATGATGAAAGATGGGGCTTTGGAAGAGAGAAGAGGATTTTTGGTGAAGGAGATAATATTGTGAGAGGTAGATGACAAGGGTGGTTGCTCTTATATGTGAATAATAGGGGAGGGGCCGGCCAAAAAAGGGAGAGAGTTGTTAGGGTTAGGATTTTGTGATAAGGAGGTATATATTTGGACTTTTTGGATAGATTTAAACCTAGGAGGGGGTGTTCATTGGGCTTGTAGAGGTCGGCCACTAAGCGGGATGCTGTTGCAAAAAATTATGAAGATGGGGTGGGTGTTATGGTTGGGATTTGGTTGGTTAGGATCTGGGGGGTTAGGTAGTTAGTTAGTTAGTTAGGTAGTTTGCCAACTAGGATGCCACCTATGACCATTTCTATAATTAGAACTCCATAAATAGAACCAAATAAATATAAATATAATATATATATATATATATATATATATATATGTGGGAATATTTGTGTGCACTACATGACTAGATGCGTTTGGGTTGGGTTTGGGTCAAGTTCTAGTCAAAATAAGGCAGTTTTACAGTAATCGTGATTCTAGATGTTTGACAATATTTTTGGAGTATGGGGGTGGTCAAACAAATGTAACATACATATCCCAAATATATTAGGCATAATCAAGATTAGTAAAATAAATTTTATTGGGAGAAAAAATGTTGTGCATTGCTTAAAATATTCAATCTATTGCAGAGGGTCATATATATAAAAGAAGGATTTAGAAATTATTACTTTAATCATTAAATTAAATTAAATTAATTAAAAAAATTTAACCCTATTCAAAAATGAGGGGGCTTACAATCTAACCACGTTAAAAGAATTGCATACTCGCAATAAAGAAAAATAAAATGTAACAGGTAAGAAAATGTTTGCTACAGAAGAGATGATCCAGAAGTATGAAATATTTGTTGAAGCACTCCACAAAGGATAAAGGACCATGAACAAGAGAAAAATCAAGGGGAAGGGCGAGGGTTTTGTTCAAGCAGAACATGTTGGGAAGCAATAAAAACTTTTTTCTAGGCAATGAGAGATGTGTAACTCAAGAGTAAAGGAGTCTGATTAGAAGAATGATCAACTACAGCTTTTGAAAACTTGGGTACCTCTTACATATTACTACTCTATACTAACAAGTTCATGCTAACATAATACTAGGTATAGACTAGGAAATAAAAATAACAAGCACATATTAAAGTATTACTAGGAATATCTATTACTATAGCTAGCTATGATAAAACTAAATCTTATCCATATTCGCTACTCCTCCAGATCGTGCCTCCTCTACTGTCATTGCAAAAGCCTGACCACATCCCAGAGTTGGTGTCCTCTGCTGCTGTTGTGCCTGCTGGAAGAGAACTGCCTGTGGTGCTAAGGGTGGCCTCTATGGATATCCTCTTGGTGTTGGCGCCCTCAATGCAGGAATAAATGGCCCCGGTAGCTGTTGAACTGGCCTCGGTGCTAGTAAAGCTAGTCGGTGAACCATAGGAGCTCATCGGTGAACCATCTGTGATCCTCCTTGATGCTTCGAGCAATCTTTGGCTGAATGCTGGTCTAAACCGCAAAGCAAACATAATCCTAATCTGCGTCGGCATTCCTTGGCGAGATGGCCTACCTTGCCACAATAATTATAAGTAGAGAGTCATGGTGCTGGTGCTGGTAGGGCTGGTCGATGAATCATTCGTGCTCCTCTCTGCTGTTCCATACAGTCACGTGCCAAGTATTGTCCCAATCCGCAATTCAAGCGTAGTCTCAACTTATGTATGCACTCGCTCGTGTGATGGCCTTGCTTTCTTTAATAATGACATATAGGCAGTGTCGGTGGGGTTGCTCTTTCTGGCTGGTGCATGTGAGGTCCCTTTGCAGCTTCTTCCTATTATGCTCGGTCTAGTGCTAGTACATACGACCGCTTCTGGATGGACTCTCTCTTGTTGATGCATTCCATGAGTCGAGCTGCTACAAGGGCGTCCGTATAAGAAGTAGGTGCAACTGCACCAATCAATCTTTGTAACTCAAAGCTCAGTTTGTCAAAGAATTTCTTCGTCTTCTCTTCTTTTGTTGGGATCAGTGCAGGGTTAAACAGTTGAATCAAGCATGATGCAAGTCAAAAATTTTATTCGAGTCCAATATAGAGGTCATGAACGTATCAACATGTAGATGAGATCCTATCAATATATTTGTATCCTAATCGTAGGCTTGCTCGATCCCTTCGTTAAAACCAAAGCAATATATTTGTAGACCTGAATGTGCCACCATAAAAACCATGTCACGCTCCAGTCCCAAAATACCAAGGGACTAGTCACGTAGCAATAGCCAACATCACAACTCTAATGGACAAACCCAATTTAATGGACCCTTTAGAGTGTACTTAAGTTGTAATACATATAAAATGGCCTACAAATACCTGTCATATTCTATATATCTAAACTCATCCACGATAAGCATCGAAATCACAAAGAGATATTCTAGTCACAATGAACATAAAATGATCTGTCCAACAAAAGCAATATAAATAATATTGCAATAAATAACCCATCATCAAAATGGAAAAGAAAATAACTCCAAGTACAATATCCAGAAGTTACTACAAGATCAAATATCTAAGAACAATAAGCATAATAAATGAATGGTGAGAATACAGTATTCTCAAGAGAAGTCCTCTAGAATAATCTCGACATCCGAATCTTGTTCGGATACTAAGCAACGTCTCATGGTCCTAGGTTGAACAGGTACATCATAAGAGTATATATATACTGATAGAAACACAAGCAGATAATATAATAGGATCTACTGCAAGTTTGGCAAGATACACTTACCTGGGTCTGCAATATGTAGTTTCAAAGTTGGTCCCGCGTCCACTCCTTCGGAATCCAATTGACCTAAATAATAAATTTTTTATTTTAACTATCTAATCAATAATCTTGTAACCGTAATTAAATTATATAATTTATTATAAACCACTAATACCCAAGTCCAACCTCATCCAAACATGTAAATTCTTGACACAACAACTTATACATTTTATGAGATATCGGAACCAAGTTTCATGGTTTACGACTTCCAAAACTCACGGTTAAGTCCCCAATCGAAGAACATGAACATAAACTATAATAAATCATTTAATCTTGATTTAAAACTGATTTATATTAATTTTTAACCATTAAATTCTAGAATTGATAAAATAATCATATTTTAAGATTATGGCTACTTTAAGTTGACTAATTTTGTCCGATACTTATTCGGAGCATTGCCAGTCCATGTGTATGGTTTATATTCATAAAAAATATTTTATATCATATATTATTCTATTTTAATCTCATAAAATAATCACCTTTTATTTTTTCCAAAATAACCCTTATTTATGGGCAAAATTATGCCATAAAATTACCCGAAGCCTAGGCTTGTGACCCTTATTTTTAGGGTTCAAAATTTAATGGAAATACCCTAAAATTTATTCTAAAATACTTATTTACAGTAATAAACCACCATTAATTTAGTTTTAAGAATTAACAACAATGCCTCCAAGAACTGTGTTTCAAAGTCTAAAACTAGCCCTACTGTTGTCCAATCTATCATCAATCTAACATAAAATTTCTCATCGATTTTTATGGTCGAAAAAGATGGCAAAGGGAGAGTTCTAGAAAAATAAATCTAAGAGAGTCATGCCATGAGGATTTAAGAAAAAAATTTGAATCATTAACCAAAAGCTTTGAAGATTTGGATGACGGTGCTTCTTCTTGTTCAAGAACGCACCTTTTTGCTTGTGCTTGCCTTTATTCTCCCTTCTTGATGTGTTAATGATGATGGAAATAGATTCTAAATGGGTTGATGATGATGGCAATGGGTTCTTGATGGGTTTGATGGCAATGGTGGAGCCTTTATGGTGGTTTGGTAGAGATTGGGTGGAAGGATGATGAAAGGTGAAGGTTTGGAAGAGAGAAGAGGATTTTTGGTAAAGGAGATGATGTTGTATGGGGTAGATGACAAAGGAGGATGCTCTTACACATGAAAGAGAGGGGAGGGGTCAAACAAAAAGGGGAGAGAGTTGTTAGAGTTAGGATTTGTGAGAAGGGGGTATATATAAGGGCTTTTTGTATAGATTTAAACCTAGGAGGGGATATTCCTAGGGCTTGTAGGGGTCGGCCACCAAGGGGCTGCTGTTGCACAAAATTATTAAGATGGGTTGGGTTGTTATAGTTGAAATTTGGTTGGTTAGGACCTTGGGTGATTAGGTAGTTAGTTAGTTAGGTAGTTTGCCAACTAGGATGCCACCTATGGCCCTTTCTATAATTAGAACTCTATAAAGAGAATAAAATTAATGTATATTATATATATATATATATATATATATATATATATATATACATACATGGAAGTATTTGTGTGCACTACATGACTACATGCGTTTGGATTTGGTTTGGGTCAAGCTCTAGTCAAAGGAGGCAGTTTTATGGTAACCATGGTTCTAGATGTTTGACAATATTTTTTGGAGCATGGGAGAGGTCAAACAAATGTAACATCTATATCCCAAATATATTAGGTACAATCAAGATTAGTAATATAAATTTTGTTGGGAGAAAAAATATTGTGCATTGCTTAAAATATTCAAGCCATGGTAAATGATCATATAATAAAAGAAGGATTTTAAAATTAATACTTTAATCTATTAAATAAAATAAAATAAAATAAAATAAAATAAAATAAAATAAAATAAAATAAAATAAATTAAAAAATAATAAATTAATCCTATTAAAAAATGAGGGGCTTACAATCTACCCACCTTAAAAAAATTGTGTCCTCGCAATTAAGAAAAATAAAACGCAACAGGTCAGAAAAGGTTTGCTCCAAAAGAGATGACATGGTAGTATGACATATTTGTTGAAGCACGACACAAATGATAAGGAACCATGAACAAGAAAAAATTAAGAGGAAGGGTGAGGGTTTTGTTCAAGTAGAACACATAAGGAAGCAATAAAAACTTTTTTGCTAGGCAATGAGATTAGAGTAACTCAAGAGTAAATGAGTTTGATTTGAATGAGGATCAACTATAGCTTCTAAAAACTTGGGTACCTCTTACATATTACTACTATAGACTAAAAAGTTTACTAACATAATACTAGGTATAAACTAGGGAATGGAACTAACAGGCACATGTTAAAGTATTACTAGGAATATCCGTCACTATAGCTTGCTATGATAAAACTAAATCTTATCCATATTCGCTACTCCTCCAGTTCGTACCTCCTCTACTGTCATTGCAAAAGCCTGACAACGTCCCTGAGCTGGTGTCCTCTACTGTTGCTCTGCCTGTTGGAAGAGCGCTACCTGTGGTGCCAAGGGTGGCCACTGTGGATATCTTCCTGGTGCTGGAGCACTCGATGCTGGAATAACAGAACCATCAGTGCTCCTAGGTGAACCATCAGTGCTCCTCCTTGTTGCTTCGTGCAATCTCTGGCTAAATACTGGTCTGAACCGTAAAGCAAACATAATTCCAATCTGTGTCAGCATTCCTTGGCGAGATGGCCTACCTTGCTACAATAATGACAAGTAGGGAGTCCAGGTACTGGTAGGGCTGGTCGATGAATCATCAGTGCTCCTCTCCGCTGTTCCATACAGTCCCATGCCGAGTGTTGTCCCAATTCGCAAATCAATCATAGTCCCAACTTGCGTTTGCACTCGCTTGAGTGATGGCCTTATTTGCCATAATATTGACATATAGGCAGTACCGGGGGGGTTACTCTGGGTGGCTGGTGCATGTGAGGTCTCTTTGCAGCTCCTTTTTGTTGTGCTCAGTCTGGTACTAGTGCATGCGGCTGCTTCTGGATGGACTCTCTTCCGTTGACGTATTCTATACGTCGAGCTACTACAAGGACGTTCGTATAAAAGTAGGTGCAAATGCACCAATCAATCTTTGTAAATCAAGGCTCAGTCCATCAAAGAATTTCTTTGCCTTCTATTCTTTTGTCGGGATCAGTGAAGGGTCGAACAGTTGAATCAAGCAAGATGCAATTCAAGAAATTTATTCGAGTCCGATATAGAGGTCAAGAACGTGTCAACATATGAAAGAGATCATATAAATTTATTCTTATTCTAATCGCAGGCTTGCTCGATCCTTTAGTTAAAATAAAAGCAATATATTCGTAGACCTGTATGGGCCACCACAAAAATCCTGTCATGCCTCAGTCTCAAGAGGACTAGCCACGTGGCAATGGCCAGCACCATAATACATACAAAATGGTCTACAAATGGTCCAAGGGGCAAACTTATTTTAATGAACCCTTTAGAGTGTACTTAAGTTATAATACATATAAAATGGTCTACAAATACATATCAGAGTTCATATATCTAATCTCATTCATAATAAGCATCGAAATCACAAAGAGATATTCCAGTCACAATGAACATAAAATGATCTATCCAACCAAAGCAATATAAATAATGTCGTGGGGAACAACCCGTCATTAAAATAGAAAGAAAAATAACTCCAAGTACAATATCCAAAAGTTACTACAAGATCAAATATCTAAGAACACTAAGCATAATAAATAAATGGTGAGAATACTGTATGCTCAAGAGAAGTCCTCCAGAATAATCTCGTCCTATGTAACCTGTACGTCTCCAATAGCAGCACCTGTCCCATAAACCTTGGGATAGCTGTCCTCGTCTACACCAGGTGTCATGCCCCAGTCCAAAAATACCGAGGGACTAGCCATATGGCATTGACCAGCAGCACAACTCCAAAGGGCAACCCAATTTAATGGACCCGTTTGAGGGTATTTAAGCTGTAATAAATATAAATGAAGTCTACACCGTCTATCACAGAAAAATTCTAATCTCATCCATAGAAAGAAACTTAATTCAATATGATAGACTAATCAAGATAATAGATAAAGGAAATAGTACATCATTAAGTCAACATATGTAGTATCTCGGGGAACAACCCGATAAAATAAGAAAAGAGAATAAGTTAATACATAAGTCCATGAGTCAAGATATGAAATAACTGGAAGCATAAATAACTGAGTATGTAACAGAATACTCAAGAGAAATTCTTTGGTACAATCTCATCTTCTGGTGCCAGTACTGCTCCAACGTCAGCTCATGTTCCGTATATCTCGGGATAATCCTCCTCTGATGTACCTGGGGACATAATCCAGAACTAGGTCCTCAGGGGACATAGCAAGGTACAAAAAATACTCAAGAAAAATAAAATAAAATAAATAAAAATAGATCCTCAGGGAAAGCTACGTAACACGCTAAGTGAAATACAAATGAGAGAATCACTAGTACTCAGGCTGAGACCACTACAAGCTCTATGTCGGGGAGCCCGTAGCAGCAAGAATATCACGTGATGGGCCAAGCTCTGGAACAGAGTCTAAAGTACCTCAATAATAAAGTATATATGTATGTAATTAGCCTATAGCCTGTGTGTCTCTCCCCACCCAATGTAATCTTACGCCTCATGTCCACAATGTCTCATGTCCATAACACACAAGATCATGACCTCTTGCTAGTACAACGAGTCATAATGATATATTTGTATATACAAGTCTCATATCACGAATCATGTAAGCCTATACAGAATTACCATGAATAACTCAAAAAAGATTCTGTCACATGAATTGTATCAAGTGTCCTATGGTATGACATACTTGGTAAAGAAAGCACGTAAAAATATATTGGATCGTGGTATTAACTCTCTAAGTAACGTTACACGACTACGCGTACGGCATCGAAACCCAAATCTTGTTCGGACGTTAAGCAACGTCTTATGGTCCTAGGTTGAACAGGTACATCACAGAAGTATATGGAAAGAATACAAACAAATAATAGCACAGGATCTTCTACAAGTTGGCAAGGTACACTTGCCTGGGTTCTGAGCTCCGTCAATTGCTCCTGTATAAGTGGAATCTATAGGTACGCTTTCGAATACTGAAACAAACATCATAATTGTTCTCAGAATACTTGAAATAGCTAGGATTGATTATCCATAAGTCAAATTTGGACACAGGGGCAGAATTGACAGTTTCTATTCAAAGCGGGGTCCACATATGGCCCACTTCGCACAAAAAAATATGCCAAAGACAAAGTTCTCCGAATTCATCAAACTTAGTGTCTACGAGTCCAAAACGTTGATACGAAGCCAACAGAACATCCAGAACTAGATACTGATGAGCCGGTCGAGAAATCATCCATCAAGTGGAACCGTGGGGCCCGCGAAATAGTATTTCGTCAACATTCTCAGAATTGAACCAAACTTGGGTCACAGGACCAGCGTAATGCTATGAATCCAATGGCGTAGGTTTTGTTGCGAAACAATAAGCACACATAAAATTATGACCAGTGTCAGAATAGGCTGATATAGGGTTTTTTTACGGATACTCGTTGATTCCGGTGTGCACGCACATCCAAATTAACTTTTACGAAATCAAACACGTCCGCGTTGACGATACGCGCCTTTCGGTGGAATTTGCACTCGACAAAGTCACCTCGTTTAGCGAAATGCATCCCATTTCAGGAAAATTTGAGTTTGGAAAACCAAGTTTTTGACAGATTTCAACAGCAATTAAAACACAACATACAATAAATTAAAATAAACTAATTGAAGAGCTTAAATCTCAGTTATGTTGTCTAAATTACTGTTCAAGTAGAATTTATAAATATTAACTAGGTTGGAAGAAAATTAGCCATGAACATGGGTGATTGGAACAGTTTCTGAACTACAAACTGGGTCATTTTTTCCTTTTTTGCGTCGTGAATTACGATCGACACAGGACACGATACACCAAACTAATTATACAGGCTACAAGGGGGTCATGTAGTTTTCGCATAGGACTCGACGGGTCAATATTTAGTTAACTATGCAGGGAGATACAGGGGCTAGAAGTAGTGTACCTCGATGTGTGCTGTGCTCGAGATGTCGGAGCAGCTTCTTTGCGGTGGTGTGCGGCGCCGGTCCGGTGTCGACGGCGGTCAGGGCTCATCGAAATTGGAAGGGGAGATGATAGTGGTGGGGATCTCTGCTCCAGGCTATATATAGGAGTGAAGGGGAAGGAGTTACAAGGAACTAAAGAGGAGGGGTTTGGTCGGTTTAGGAAGGGGAAGTGATGGAGTCGGGCGAGCTGTGGGGGGGGAGAGGTTCGGTTACAGTAGAGGCGGGTTATGGGTTTGTGTTTTTGGGTTATCGAATTATGGGTTCGGATCCGATTCGGGTGGTTTGGTTTGGGTTGGTTTGGTTTGCTTTAGGTTGGTTTGGGTTGGTTTAATTAAACCAAAATATATATATGCATATATGGCCATCTAAAAATAGTTTTGGACCCCAATAAATTTCAAAAAATTACATAATATTCTATTATTAATTATACACCCAAAAATATAATTTTTGTACTATTTTAATAATTAATTAAATAAACATAATTATAAATCCATGAACGAACATTTATTATAATTAGCTAAAAATTACAAAAAAATCTGCCCTAATCTCAAAATTTTAAAATTATAAAATTGAATTCTAAAAAACTTCAGGTACTTACAATCTATCCACCTTAAAAGAATTGCTTCCTCGCAATTTAGAAAACAAAACGTAACCGGTCAAGAAAATGTTTGCTCCAGAAGAGATGACGCGGTTGCAAGACATGTTTGTTGAAGCACGACACAAATGATTAGGAACCATGAACAAAGAAAAATTGGGAGGAAGGGTAAGGGTTTTGTTCAAGCAGAACACGTAAAAAAGAAATAAAAACTTTTTCCTAGGCAATGAGAGATTAGTAAGTCAAGAGTAAAGGAGCCTGGTTAGAACGAAGATCAACTACAGCTTACGAAAAATTGGATACCACTAACATAATAGTAATCTAAACTAATAAGTCCATGCTAACATAATACTAGGTTTAGGCTAGGGAATGGAACTAACAGCCACATGCTAAATTATTACTAGGAATATTTGCTATTATAGCTAGCTATAATAATACTAAATCTTACTCATATTCGCTACTCCTTGAATTTGTGCCTCCTCCACTGTCATCGCAAAAGCCTGTCTACGTCCCTGTGGTTGTGCCCTCTGCTGTTGTTGGGCCTGTTGGAAGAGTGCTTCCTGTGGTGCCAAGGGTGGCCTCGGTTGATAACCTTCCGGTGCTGGTAAAACTTGTCGGTTGAGCATCGGTGCTCCCTCTCGACGCTTAGGGCAATCTTTGGTTGAATATTGGTTGGATCTGCAAATCAAGCATAATCCCAACTTGCGTCTACACTCGCTCTCGTAATGACCTCGTTTGCTACAATATTGACATATAGGCAGTACCTACGGAGCTGATCTAGGTAGTTGGTGCATGTGAGGTCTCTTTGCAGCTTCTTCCTATGGTGCCCTGACTGGTGCTAATATAAACGGTCATTTCTGGACGAACTCTCTCCTGGTGACGCGCTCCATGCGTCGGGCTGCAGCAAGGACATCCGTGTATGAAGTAAGTACAATAGAGCCGATTAATCTCTGTATCTCAAAGCTAAGTCCATCAAAAAACTTCTCTATCTTCTCCTCTTCTGTCAAAATCAGAGTAAGGACGAAGCGACTCAAACAGATGAACTCTGCATTGTACTCTTCCACTGTCATGTTGCCTTGAATGAGGCGGTTAAACTTATCTCTAAGTTCCGCTCTAGCAATGACTGTATTGTATATCTCCTGGAAAAGTTTAAAGAACTCCTCCCAAGTGTCTCGGTCTGGTCCGAGCCATCTCTCCTCAGATAGCCACCAGTGATGTGCATTTCCCGTCAACTGCATCCTGACGGTAGTCATCCTATGCTCCCCAGGAAGCTCAGCTGCTTCTAATTGGTGTTGAGTGTTTGTGAGACACTCATGAACTTCAGTAGGATCCTTCTTGCCTGAAAAGGTATGGGACTTCAGCTGGTGGAAATCAGTGATAGATCCCGTCGATGGTCGTCTAGCTGGTGGGTTCGCCTGCTCTAGTACTGTCACTATGTTGTTTCTCAAGTTTTACGCCTGGCATTGCCGGGCCTTTTGATGAACCTGTTGTTATGCTTGCATCATTACGTAGAACATTTTAAATGTCTATTGACCGTCCATAGGCTGTCCTAGTAGAAAAACGGGCGTCGGTGGAGTAAATTATGGGGGTGGTAGAATATCGTCTGGTCGGAACCTCGAGGCGTGCTAATCTGCTTGATTGCTTTGTTGAATGGATGGATCTCCACCTAATGGTGTCACTCCATCATTGTAGGTGACTATAACACCTTATGGTATTCCCATGAGAGTCTCATCACTGGCTCGTAGATCCATTACTCTGCATACAAAATAAACTATGAGAGGCGTACAGAGGAATCAAGGCAGTATGCAAGTCAAAAAATTATTTTGAAGTCGATATAGATGTCAAGAATAGATCAACAAATGGATGAGATCGTATAACTTATCCTATCTTAATCGCAGGCTTACTCAGATCCTTAGTTGAACTAAAGCAATATAGTTGTAGACCTGCATATGCTACCACAAAAACCATGTCACGCCCTAGTCCCAAAATATCGAGGGACTAGCCACGTGGCAATGGCAAAAAGCACAACTCCAAAGGGCAACCCAATTTGATGGACTCGTTAGAGGGTACTTAAGCTGTAATAAATATAAATACAGACTACACCGTCTATCACAGAATAATTCTAATCACATCCATAGAAAGAAACATAACTCAATATGATAGACTAATCGAGATAATAAGTAAAAAAATAGTACATCATTAAGTCAACATATGCAGTGTCTTAGGGAACAATCTGATAAAATAAGAAAAGGGAATAAGTTAATACATAAGTCCATGAGTTAAGATATAAACTAACTGGAAGCATAAATAACTGAGTATGTAACCGAATGCTCAAAAAAAAAATCCTCTGGTACATCCTCGTCTTCTGGTGCCAATACTGCTCCAAAATCAGCTCATGTCCCATATATCTTGGGGTAATCCTCCTCTGCTTTTCCTGGGGACATAATCCGGATCCAGGTCCTCAAGGGACATAGCAAGGTACAAGAAACACTCAAGCCAAAGAAAATACGATAAATAAAAATAGATCCTCAGGGCAAGCTATGTAACCAGCTAAGTAAAATAAAAATTTGATCATCACTAGTACTCAGGCTGAGGCCACTACAAGCACTGTGTCGGGGAGCCCGTAGCAGCAAGAATATCACGTAATGGGCCAAGCCCTGGAACAGAGACTAAATCACCTCAATAATAAAGTATATATGTATATAATCAGCCTGTAGCCTACGTGTCTCTCCCCACCCAATGTAATCTCACGTCTCATGTCTATAACGTCTCATATCCATAACACGCAAGATCATGACCTCTAGCTAGTACAACGAGTCATAATGATATCTATGTATATACAAGTCTCATGTCATGAATCCTATATGCCTAAACAGAATTACCATGAATAACTCAAAAAAGATTATGTCACATAAATAGTATCAATTGTCATATGGTATGACATACTTGGTAAAGCAAGTACGTAAAAATATATAAGATCGTAGTATCAACTCTCTAAGTAACATTACACGACTCCGCTTACGACGTCGACAACCAAATCTTATTCGGATGTTAAGCAACATCTCACGATCCTAGGTTGAACAGGTATATCACAGAAGTATATGGAAAGAATACAAGCAAATAATAGCATAAGATCTTCTGCAAGTTGGCAAGGTATACTTGCCTGGGTTTTGACCTCCGTCAATTGCTCATGTATAAGTGGAATCTCCAGGTACGCTTTCGGATGCTGAAATAAATATCACCATTATTCTCAGAATACTTGATATAGCTAGAATTAAATACCCATAAGTCTAATTTGGATACGGGCAGAATTGACAGTTTCTGGTCAAAGCGGGGTCCACATGTGGCCCACTTCACACGAAAAAATTTCCCAGAGATAAAGTTTTTCAAATTTGTCAAACTTAGTTTCTACGAGTCTAGAATGATGATACGAACCCAACAGAACATTCAGAACTAGATTTCGATGAGCCGGTCGTAAAATCGCCCGTTAAATAGAACCTTGGGGCCCGCAAAATGGTGTTTCGTCAACGTTCTCATAATCGGACAAAACTTGGGTCACATGACCAGCATAACACTGCGAATCCGATGGCATAAGTTTTGTTTTGAAACGACAAGCACACACAAAATTATGACGAGTGTCAGAACAGGCCGATATAGGACTTTTTAACGAATACATGCTTATTCTGGTGTGTACTCACATCCAAATCAACTTTCATAAAATTTTACACGTCTGCATTGACGATACGCATCTTTCGGTACAATTTGCACTTGATGAAGTCGCCTCATTTAGCGGAACGTACCCCATTTCGAAAAAAATTTAAGTTTAGAAAACCAAGTTTTTGACAGATTTCAATAATAATTAAAATACAACATACAACGAATTAAAATAAACTAATTGAAGAGGAGGGGTTCGGTCGGTTTAGGAAGGGGAAGTGATGGAGTCGGGCGAGCTACGGGTGGGGGGTTCGATTACAATAGAGGCAGTTTATGGGTTTGTGGATTTTGGGTTAACGAGTTATGGGTTCAGATCCGGTTTGGGTTCAGATCCGGTTAGGGTGGTTTGGTTTGGTTTGGTTTGGTTTGGTTTAGGTTGGTTTGGGTTGTTTTAATTAAACCAAAAAATATATATATGCATATATAGCCATCTAAAATTAATTTTGGACCCCAATAAATTCCAAAAAAATAACACAATATTCTATTATCAATTGTACACCCAAAAATATTATTTTTGTACTATTTTAATAATTAATTAAATACACATAATTATAAATCTATGATCGAACATTTATTATAATTAGCACCTCCAGTAATATTATATATAAGAACATCACTAGTACTCTGACTGAGACCACTACAGACTCTGTGTCGGGGAGCTCATAGCAGCAAGTAGTATCTCGTAGGGCCAGTAAATGTGCCAAGCTCTGGTACAAAGACTAAAGCACCTTCAGTAATATTGTATATATATAAACATAATCAGCCTGTAGCATGTGTGTCCGTCCCCACCCAATATAACTTCAGATCTCATGTCCATAATGTCTCATGTCCATAACATGCAAGATCATGACCTCTAGCTAGTACAACGAGTCATAATGATATCTATATAATATGCAAATCTTATATCACGAATCCTATAAGCCTATACAGAATCACCATGAATAACTCAGGAAAGATTCTGTCACATGAAATAGTGTCAAGTGTCCTACAGCCTAACGTACTTGGTAAAGCAAGCACATAAAAATTGGATCGTTGAATCAACTCTCTAAGTGACGTTGCACTACTCTGCGTACGGCGTCGACACCCGAATCTTATTCGGACACTAAGTAATATCTCATGGTCCTAGGTTGAACAGGTACATCACAAGAGTATATATATATGAAAAAAATACAAGCAAATAATATAATAGGATCTACTACAAGTTTAGGAAGATACACTTGCCTGGGTCTGCAATATGTAGTTGTAAAGTTGGTCCCGCGTCCACTCCTCCGAAATCCAATTGACCTAAACAATAAATTTTCTACTTTAAGTATCTAATCAAGAATCTTGTAACCGCAACTAAATTGTATCATTTATTATAAACCATTAATAACCAAGTCCAACCTCATCCTAACATGTAAATTCTTAACACAACAACTTACACGTTTTCCAAGATATCAGAACCTAGTTTCATGGTTTACGATTTCTAAAATTCACGGTTAAGTCCCCAATCGAAGGACATAAACATAAATCATAATAAATCATGTAAACTTTATTTAAACCTGATTTATATTAATTTTTAACCATTAAATTCAGAATTGACAAAAGAATCATATTTCAATATTATGGCTACTTTAAGTTGACTAGTTTTTTCCGAAACTTGTTCGGAGCATTGCCAGTCCATGGGTATGGTTTATATACATGAAAATTTATTTTATATAATATTTTATTCTATTTTAAGCTCAAAAAATAGTCACCTTTTATTTTTTCTAAAATAACCCCTATTTATGGACAAAACTATGCCAAAAAAAACCAAAATCTAGGCTAGTGACCCTTATTTTTAGGTTTCAAATTTTTGATGAAAATACCATAAAAATAATTCTAAAATACTTATTTTAAATTAGTAAACTATCAATAAATTTATTTTTAAGAATTAACAACAAGGCCTCCTAGAACCGTGTCACAAGTCTAAAACTAGCCTACTTTTATCCAATCTCTTAACAATCTAACATAAAAAAAAATTATAGATTTTTATATTGGAAAAAGATGTCAAGGGAGGATTCTAGAACATTAAAATTACATAAATCTAAAAGATTCATGCCATAGGGATTTAAGAAGAAAAGTTTGAATCCTTATCCGAAAGCTTTGAAGGTTTGGATGATGGTGCCTCTTCTTGTTCAAGAATGCACCTTCTTGCTTATGTTTGCATTGATTCTCCCTTCTTGATAGATTGATGATGATAGGAAAGGGTTCTTGATGGGTTTGATGACAAAGGTAGAGCCTTTATGGTTGTTTGGAGTAGATTGGGTGAAAGGATGATGAAAGGTGGAGCTTTGGAAGAGAGGAGAGAATTTTTGGTGAAGGAGATAATGTTGTGAGGGGTAGATGACAAGGGGGGCTTCTCTTACACATGAAAGAGAGGGGTGGGGTCGGCCAAAAAAGGGAGAGAGTTGTTAGGGTTTTGTGATAAGGGGGTATATATATGGGCTTTTTGGATAGATTTAAACCTATGAGGGGGTATTCTTAGGGCTTGTAAGGGTCGACCACCAAGGGGGCTGCTCTTGCACAAAATTATGAAGAGGGGGTGTATTGTTATGGTTGAAATTTGGTTTGTTATGATCTTGGGTGGTTAGTTAGTTTGGTAGTTTGCCAACTAGGATGCCACATATGGCCATTTCTTCAATTAGAACTCTATAAATAGAACCATATATATATATATATATATATATATATATATATATATATATATATATATATATATACATGGGGGTATTTGTGTGCACTACATGACTATATGTATTTGGGTTGAGTTTGGGTCAAGTTCAAGTCAAAAGGAGGCAGTTTTACAGTAACCGTGATTCTAAATGTTTGACAATATATTTGGGCATAGAGGAGGTCAAAAAAATGTAACATCCATGTCCCAAATATATTAGGCACAATCAAGATTAGTAATATAAATTTTGTTGGAAGAAAAAATATTGTACATTGTTTAAAATATCCAAGCCATGACAAAACGTCATATATATAAAAGAAGGATTTAGAAATTAATACTTTAATCCATTAAATTAAATAAATAAAATAAATTAACCCTATTCAAAAATGAGTGGGCTTACAACTCACGGTGAGGCTGATAGTCAGGGACTTTGGTTTCAGCCTTGTCATTAATTTCGGTAGGATCCAGTGGTACAGAAGGTGCTACACATAGCAGCTAGCGTCGAAGTGATGGTCGAGGAGATGGAGACGAAGGAAGATGCAAAACAACTAGGGGGATCGGAGATCGGTGGCATGGGGGAGCAGAAACTCTGTGGCAGGACGACATGCATGGAGTCCAGTTGAGAAGTCATGGGGTCAACACCCTCTCATCAGACTGGAGGAGGAGATTGTTGGGGTCCAGTCTGGATTTGGTGAATTGTGGAGCCCAAATATGGTCAAACATTTGATTTGATATAATTTAGAAATCTACATTAAATGTAAGATTTGATTAGATTTCAAATTTGTGTCAAATATTTAATTTGACCATATTTGGACGTCTATAATTGGTGTTGGAATATTTTAGGTGAAATATGATTCTTATTTTAAGATTTTCTATTTAGGAAATCCTATTATGACCTAAAATATGACGTCTCATCATATAAATATAGGAGGAGGGTGGAGGCACATAGTATAACACAAGTTGGAGCTTCGGGATGTTCGTCCACAGAAAATCTAAGAGAAAGTCTCTTTTTTTTTTAGTGAGGCAAGGGGGTTGAATCTATTAGGACAAAGGGTTCAACATTGATTCAGTCAATCTTGTAATGTCATCTGAGTTATAAATGTTAAAATTTGTCCAGGTAACGTAGTCACCGTCATATACTTGTCTTTATCTGTGCTTGGTATTCGTTAGACAGAAATTGATTATCTCAGATGAATTGGTCTAAAATTTTTGCTGCTGTCACTTTCAGACACGATATCAAAACGTTTGTTGTACGTGTCCGATTTCTAACAAATTTGCCCTTGTAGAGCATAATTAGGAACTTGATTGGTGTATTCCGCATAAAACTATGTCACCGTACGCATGTGCTGTGGGATCTCAATCCGTATTTCTAAATTCTAACACCACAGCTCTACAAGTCAGATCGCATAAATTATTTTAGGTTCCTTTCCCATCGTAACGTTAGCTTCTTCAACTAGACATCCATGAGCTGTCCATCTTTATATAAACCAAGTCCCCTTTGCCAGAAACATGATGGATAACCAACTCACTGTTTAACAAAGGAAAATTTCACAGAAAATACAATTAAGTTGAAGATGGCATTCGGAGTTGAAAATAATTCTGCGATCAGAAAAGCCACCGTTCGCTGTCGAGATCACCCAACCTCAAAAATCCGAGGTGTGCCGAAGCAGCCATACAAGCTATCGAGCACGCCAGGAGGAGGCGAAATGTCTTAGTTGCAATAGTGATGGTGAAGACGGCATTCAGGTGAAAATCGTCATAAGCAAGCAAGAATTGAAGCAGATGATCGCATCCATGGGTTGGGGAAGGAACGGAATTAGCAACAACCATCACAAACAAGGGTCTGCGACATTGGATCAGCTACGGCATCTTCTTAAGAGGAGGAACATGAAGAAGGCCGACTCCGGAAAGGGCCACCATAGCGGCAGATGGAGTCCTGCACTGCATACTATCCTGGAAGAGTTTTGATGCTATGAAGGCTATGTTATTTATGAATGCACGGTTGCAAACCTACAGAGTTTTAAAATTTGTCCTCTATGTTTCTCTTTCTTTGATTGGATATAACACCAACATATTTGCTAAGTTTACTTCTAATATCAAGGAGGATGCTGCTGCTGCTGCTACTACTACTACAAATTAAGATATAAAATGTGTGAAGAAAAGTGATGTATATTTTGGTAACAAGAACAAATCGGTGATTTCTTCTACATATTGTTAGTTGCCGAGCAATTTTAATCAAGTATCTGTACTTACGGGTGATATATATAATTAAAAAAAAGAAACCTAATGATGATAAATATGTTAGTCCCGAGGTAGATTAAAGATGGATCACAAAGACTAAGGAAGATATTCACGCAGGACGTTCCAATCTGCTCTATGTTTGATCGTGATGTTGTTGTCGAGTTCCAGAGATTCACGCAAGAAATTGCTCTCTGGAAGAACTTGATTCCAACGAAACTTATTGAAACTCGGGTTACAAATTGACAATAACCAAATTCGGTCTTCCTTGAGAACGTATTTACAATTGAGATAGAATGTATTAAAAAAATTGAGAAGATGGAGAAGAAGAAGATAGAATAAAAATTATTACTGCTATGGTGATAAAGAGCACGGTTGCGAAACGCAAGATTCGTCATCTATTGACGATCTGCTCCCAGGAGCCAATACGTTCACAAGAGAATTTCTAGAACGCTCGTAGCCACCTATGTATATGAGTTGAACAAACTCACTAGACCTCTTTTACCTTTTTTTCTTATATCTCAAAAGGTAGGCATGGAGACTCTATTTATAGAAGGGTGGAAACCCCATCACTAGTTCTGGCCGATATGGGACTAACGTGCTAGCTCCAAAAAATCACGATTAATAATAAAAAATCCCGTAATCTGTGCATATGCACAAAATATGTACAGCCTGTGCATACGCGCATACGAATATACTCGGATGAGCGAAGCAGAACAACAGCATAGCAGCTCGTGTGCGCAAAAGCGCTGCAGCATAAGCATGCATATATGCAATAGCGCATAGCCCGCGTATGCACTAGCACAAAACCTCGCATGTGCAACTCGCGCATACACCAGCGCTAGCAACCACGCATGCAACTTGCGCATGCAACCGCATATGCAACTACTCGTGCAACTTGCGCATAAAACAAGCGCACGAGCGCAACATATGCGTACAAGCACCATGCGACCGATGTGTACATGTGAAGTGCAAAGTGTACCATCAAAGTGTCACTTTGTGTCCCGCCCGAGCCCGAGTCCGAGTTGCTAAGCCCTTACGAGCCTTAGCTCCTATGGAAATTTCCCAAAGTGAGTGACAAAACCAAAGATTATTTCTTTGGGGTTTAAACTTAAACCCTCTAGAAAATTATCCCACATAGACCACCACACCCCATGTGCATATGCCTATACATAGCATAGCAATATATTAGGATATACACTTTGGTGGGTTTTTTAATAAGGGATAGTTCCCAAAGCCAAGTAATTAGAAAACCCAACAATCTACCACATATTTACAATATATGGTTGAGTGTTCCATACAATGACTCTCCATCATGCATTAGGATAGATGTCACTAACGACTTGAATCTTCCTATATGGGTCAAATAATAGTATGATATAATAATGGGACTAAGCCTTGAATTATGGACTATAGTTGTTATTCTTCCCACTCACATGATGACAGTAGTTGCGCCTTCTGGTCACACATTAAAGATCTTGTGCTGAACTGGTTTTGGTGTATATATCTTGGGCGTCTACAAGTTTTTTCTCAAGAGACGGCCTACATCTATGTCCATACACTCTAGGTGAGTACTTTGTAAACAGTCCGAGCATGAAGCCTTGCGCTTCCTTGCGGTGCTACGCTGTATAACATGGCATAAAGCCAAGCCTACACCTCATCGTGGTGCATACCAACGTAGCATGAAGTCACAAGCCTCTTTGTAGTGTCGTACTACCTAGCATGAAGCCTTGCACTTTGTTATGGTGCTACACCATTCTGACATGGCCCGAAGCCGAGGAATTATATATTTTACCTCTATGTGGTCAGGGCCAGCCCTGGCCTAAGGCTACTAGGGAAACTTCTTGGGCCCACAAATCAGGAGGGCCCAAAAAATTAGTTTAAACATATATGTATTAATAATTTTGTATCGAAAGTAGAACTAGTATATACCATGAGCCTCTTCTAATATAAAATAATTGTGATGTAGTGGTTATTATGTTATACCTGCATACTAGAGGTTGATGGTTCAATCCATGGTGGTAATATTTTTTAAATTTAATTTTAATTCAGTTTTAACTTTTTTTACATTATATATGGGGGGCCCATTTTGAAAGTTCTCCTATGGCTCCAATGAACTCAGGGCTGGCCATGTATGTGGTGTCACACCATTGTAGCATGTGGTCACAGGCCTCTTTGTAGTGCTGCCTACCACTCTGCATTCTACAATATTAGGCTATCTGCCTATATGCGTTGCTACGCCGCTGTGACATGATTATACGTTTATTGCACTCATTCAGTACCCTGTGAGATGCCCCATTCCAAAAAGATACTGGACCAGATATGTGGCAATGGCTGGCCAACTCCGCAGGGCTTTCCAATTTAATGGACCTGACGTAGTGTACTTACGTTGTCCACGATCAAGTGATCAAGTTAAATATCTATATCTAATATCCAACAACTAACTAAATCTTAATGCATGGTAAATAAATCTCAAGAAGGAACAACATGCATCGGTAGACTACAGCCCAATAATATATTCGTTCGAATAGGCCAAGTGAATAATATAGGCCTATAAACACTAGGCTATAAAAGAAAAATCATAATGGAAGTAGTACATAACTGTAATAGATGAAAGATATAATGATACTTGTAAATATGTCCAATACTTCACTAAATCAAGCATCATGCAACCTGCTCAAATAACCTAGAAGGGAACCAGGTCCTTATAGGGACGTAACAAGATACAAAAAGTATATGCCATAAAAGAAATACTGAGTAAAGTAAATAAGGGTAAACTATCCATCTAAGTGAATGTAATCTGAGAACAACATTAGTGCATATGGGTAGGTATAGGCATATGTATAAAACCATAACGCTCCGAAGAATGCGATATCTGAGTATATATAAAATGGTAATGTTCTATTGAATATGGCATCTAAATATATATAAACCTAACATTCTGAAGAATGCGATATCTTAGTATATAAAAAATTATAACATTCCGAAGAACGTGGCGCCTGCATATATATATATATATAGGTCATCAGTTTTCGTAGTTCCTCGAGATACTACGGTTACCAATGTGGGTGTTCCATATGCCTACTAGTTGTCCTCCCCGTCCAATTCTAATTTACAAGTCTCAAGTACGACGTGGACATCTCATAACTATAATGCAAGTCACATAGAGCTAGACAATTATGCTAAGTACCATCACACGTGCTACTCGCACCAATGTCCAATCAAATGCGCGAGCTCGTGCCCTAATCATGAAATCTCTTTGTGACATGAAGTAATATATGACAAAGACTCAGATATATAATGATAACTTTGCAACTTTAGGTACGTCCTCTAGAAACTACGTCAAACACAAGTCCTAACATCGACATCTTCGTCGATTGCACCTGAGGCATTCTCAGAAGCGAATAATTATATATTATTCAAAGCAGAAATATGTGAACAATAATAACTAAATTTAAATAGTAAAATAAGGGAAGTTATACTTGCCTGGATCTCCAAACTGTAAATGTAAAGAATCTGCTCTGGCGTCCAAGTATGAATGATCCCAAGAGCCTATATATATAGTAAGATCAAATCAGTTAGTATGCTACAGTTCACTAATCACGCACAAGAATACAACCTACACATTAGTATTAGTTATTAGGTTATCTATAGTTCATTAGAAACTTAAGGTGTAATAAGTATAAAAAATAAGTTCTAACTAGTTTACTAATCTAGGCAACCTCATAAGTAACCATGCTACCATCTTCAAACAATTTTACATCTAAACCTAATATACAAGTGCTAATTGGTTGGCAAATCAATGGTTTAAGATAACTAGGCCACAAATAGGATCACTCAAATTATTGCATGACCAGCAAGGTCAACTAGGTAGGTTGACTAAGCAAGTCTTAATTGAAGTGGGTAATCACCAACTCTACTAGTCATATAACATCCTCAAGTTCTCTAATTGTACAATTTCTCATAAATATGTATTTATTTTCATAACTAGGACTCAGGGGGTTGCTAAGTTGCTCCTCAAACACATAGGTATTAGGTGTCCTACCAACTAGGATCTTCTTGCACAAGTTTGCCAATATTCTTATCCTCCAAGCACGTTTAAACTAAGTGTCAACATATCCTAAGGTGGATACCAAATTATTCTCAAGTCCTCTATTAGAAATGATCTAAACAACCTAGGCATAATATGGCGTGGAACACAACTTGTATTACTCATATTGTTTACTATGACATGCAATACACAACCACAACATGGAGAATTTGATCTACACATACTTATCTCTAACATGGTAAGGGTTATCAACGATTCCTTATTACGTTCTAACACATATAAACATAACCACTCAAGATCAACTACTTTTGTTATACTTATAATATGTTACAACTTTAACCATCTTCATGAATAAGTATAACCCACATGTTCTCAAATCTGGACATAACATTAAACAAGGTATTTAAAATCCAACTTGTATAATTCTTATTACGTTATAACACATATAAACATAACCACCAAAATAATGAGGGTTGATTTCTAATTGCATTATATAACCTCTATATATGTACATGTTTCATTATTGTGTTAAGGTATGACCCAACTCTAATACGTAAATATCATCTATACGTTACCTCAAATATGTCAATCACCATCTCATAATACTTCCATATACCTTCTTCAACTACTTAGTATCAAGTGATCATGATACAAAAATCTAAAATTTATGCTAACATGCCATGAATACCCTTTCCAAACTTGCTTTCCCAAGTTATACGTACACTCAAAACAGGCATAAATATTCTGGAAATTAATTATAAATGGAGTTATTTACAAGGTTAACAAGTGCTAAATAAGTATTTTAATATGGCATGTGTTTCCTTTATTCAAGAACATTCTACAAGTAAGAAAAGAGAACAAGAAGATTAAAATAAAGAAGTAGAGGTTAGAGATGAATGAGAATAAGAAATACATGAAGAACAAGAAGTAGAAGAAGATGAATAAGGTGATAAAGATAAAGTTATACCTTGGTAGAAGATAGTAAGATCGGCCTGGAGGAGGTGGAGCTCCGGTCAGAAAGGGGAGTGGTCGGTCGGCCTGGAGCTCGACCTGGACAGTACAACAGCTACGGTAGCAGCAGCAGTAGCAGTAGCAAAAATACAGCAACAACAAGAACGTAGCAGCAACAAGGTGGGGGTGGTGGTTGGGTTGGTGTACAAGGCCAAAGTTGTTGCTTTGGTCGGTCGGGGGTTGGTTCAGCAGGTCGTGGAGGGGAAGAAGAGGAAATTTGGGAGTGGAAAAGAAGGTTTAGATGGTTTAAGGTTGACTAGAAATAGGGTTATGTGAATGGAGATGTTGAAATGGAGGGTGGTGATGTGTGGGGTTATTTTAATCAAGTGGTGGAGATGTAAAGTGAGAGTGGTCAGCCAAGGGAGTGGGGATGGCTATTTTCCACAGAATTTACTCTAGTATGTGTGTATAAACAAGTGTGTAAGAGGAAAAGAAGGTTTATGTCTAGCCAAAAATAGCTAAGGCTGAATCCAAATTAACATGAAGTTGAAAATAAGATTTGGTGTGCCAAAAAGGATGTTTGGTGTGTTGTAGAGAGAGGGATTTGTGTGTGGAATTTATTATGAGCCAATGAGTGTGACTGTGGGTTTGGGTTGGGTGTTTGGACTTGTTGAGGGCTAGGTTTGTGTTAGTTGTTCTACATGACTTGGAAATATTTTGATTGTTGTTATATTGGGAGCATGTAGGGATTTATTTAGGTGTGACACAAGTGTCATGGATGTTGTAGGCTTAGAGTAGGTCATAGTCATACAATTGGTTGCAATAAATGGGTCAAAATTGTGTCTCCAAATTTGATTAGAATGGACATAGATGCATGGCTTAGGTTTGAATTAAAAATTGAGTCAAAAATATTGTGCGATTAAAATAAAGCACAAGAGAGTGTGTTTGTGAGTAACATAAAATTTAGGATTAAAGACTGACTTGTCTAGGCCAAGGGTATAAAATTTGTTGGAAGACAAAAGCTAGTGTAGTGCTCTAAATATCGAAGCAACGATAAGGTGCACCAAGTGTAAATAGAACAAGTTATATTAAACTATAATTTCTAATCCTAATTGACTATAAATAAACCATTATCTCTCACTAAGCTAAGTATACATTAAAATTGGGTAAGAGGGTTTACAATCTATCCACCTTAAAAAATTTGTCCTCGAAATTCAAAATTAATCTTTCCAACAAAGAACTCAACATAACTTTAAGTATAAGTACACAACCTATCACTTGTCCTACTACACTATCTTAATCTTAAACTGCCACATAAATATAGTCTAATCATATAAGGGATTTGGTCCTCAAATATCTTCTTACTACCATCCATTATATCGTCATTGCTATCATGCTAATTATCATCTAAAAATTTATCACCTATAGGCCTACGTTACTCAAGGATGTCGCAACTAATCTTAGTTTAAAATTTTCAATATCTATAGAAAAATAATGTCATTCCTTTACTCTCGAAGGAGTGCGTGGGTTATGCACTAAATTCTACATGAACCAAAACCCTCAAGGTTTCCTGTGTAGTATCTAAATTTCTTATTCTACAGCTAAGACGACTATTATCCCATCATTATTTCCTAGGGGCAACGTCATCAACCTATAATATCTATAATGAAATCCTCCAGTCTAACTTCTTATAATCAATCTTAGAAGCAACAAGTCTAATCTAGCCAGCCAGTCATACCTAGTCTAGAAGCTCAACTCAATTCAATTCCTAGGAGAAATACATATAATAAAATACAACATAAGCCTCTTTTCAAATACATAGTAATAAAAATAAAAAAATAGAAATTATGTAATAAATATTTATTCAATAATTCTAAATACCCTGATAAAAGTATAACCAATACAATAATGAGAATATGATCTCTACAATCCAAAAATCCATCGGCTAGGGTAAATTAGAAATAGGTTCCCATATCATCACCTACTAGAAAGAATTTGGTCCAAAAAAATTATACCCTATTAGTCAAAAATCTAAATTTCTGGCAATAAGAACTTTATGTGCAAACCTACAATATTCAGCTATCATTCCTATAATACTTCTATGTTCCATTTATACTCTCCTACCCATGTTTCAATCTATAATCTAAGGGTCTTATTTTAATCCTCTACAGAATAACCAACGTGTCAGTATGTTATTTGAACTTGTGTTTAGTTCCTCAAAATTTGTATCTCATCGAGACTGATCACCAATTTCTACTCGTACTAAATCATCAAAATTCTAAAACCATTACAATCTACAAATGCTAAATTATTATCCCTCGTGTCCATATTATGAATCCGTCCTCTTGGACTATGCACGATAATTTTTTTCTTTTTTCCTTCATACCTTCTAGTATTTCAACCTTGTTTTCAACTATAAGCTTCTCTATTCAGGGTCCAACACCTCCAATTTCCAAGTATATGTCTTCTCAATAACTGTCGAGTAATAAAATTCCTGATGCTTCCTAAATTATTTCGTGGATTTTAAAATGCCCAAGGTCAAGTACTGCTCATGAATCTCTTCTTGTTATTATCCTACATTCTTTACCTCGAATTTAAGGTTCCTTTTAGTTTTATTTATCCCATGTACACTCTTTATCCAAGACTCAGTTACACCTTGATAAAAATTATCGTCCATTTGAGATAATTTACTATATCTAACTAAAGACTATAACATCTTTCAGAACTCTTATCCTTCAACCATTTTCTTTATAACAGATAATAGCTTATCTACCCAAGTTATCAATAGTGAAAACTATGAGACCAATTAACATTGGCAACCTAGTAAATATGTACATCTAATCTAGTTCCAAAAGCTATACCCCTAGTACCCAAGTTATCCAATCACTCAAATAATAGATCTAGCAATCAACCTATCTATTTTAGCCTAGCCATATAATCATCATTAACTAAAGGGTAAAAAATCTAGGTCTGATACTGGAAGTCATAAGGCAACTAAAGATTAACCACTATGGCCTGTCACATAAAGTTCCATTTTCTTAAGTTAAAATTCCATTACATATCATTTGTGCTTTACCCATAATTTTTTCTCAATATTTTATAGAACTTCAAGATTTAATAATAACTCAATTATCCCATTGGTTCACCAAGGTTTCTCCAATCATAATCTAAACTTAACCTCGTATTAGATTCGTTCGTTCAATTTACCAACACTAATTTCCAATAAAGAAATTCATTTTCGTGTTTTCTTTCCATTAACGTATAAATAATCTTCTCATAATTTCTCCCTCAAATTTTTTCCTCATTCAAGTTCTATTTCATAACTCAGTTTCATTGGTATCATTTCTTTATCCATAATTAATTTTTTATTTATTTCCCTAATATGATATTCCCAAATTCTTCTATCGATATATTCATTTTTCCTTTGTCCTAAATATAATTAGGTTATGTATTCATCCCTTCTTATCCTTCTGGTGTAATCTTCTAATTAAACTGTCACAACCAGTGTTATCCTAGTAATAGTTGATACCTACTACTGGGCTTAAATTTTCCAAGGTATATAATATAATCTCCTATTTCTTTCTAGTTAATATTTCGCATATTGTATCAAATCACAGCTTATTCTCCCTAAAATTGTATTTCTTAATTTTTTTTCTTTCTGTAATTTATTACACTGAGTCACCATGGTGCAATCATAATAATAGGTATCACCCAAGCGCATGTTAGAATTTCTGGTATCATATAATCTTTCTCAAGGTGAGAGCCTAAAATTTCATCTTCTCAAGTTTATAATACCGTTCCTTGTATCTCTACCATGGGCTACAACTAATCCTTAGCATCTAGATATGTATCCCATAAAGTATTTTAGAGCATTAGAATCAAACCATCTTTCTAACTTCTAATACTTCTAAATTACTGCTACCTTAAGCAATGGGTAGGGTTAGTCCTAGGCCTCTACTTCTAGGTCCAATTCTTATGCCAAAAATATATACTCGGTCTAGCGTCAAGAAAGAATATATCAACCTTCCCTTCTACGGGTAGCCATCTTGTCAAAACTTTATATCAAGCATGCCTTCTTCTGCGCTGATGAGGATCTACTTCGGGAGGGAATTAATCACTATGCACAAGCATCCGACTTTTTAAAATAAAGGAAGACGAGAAACATTGAGAACGATATCGATAAATTATGATGTCCAAGGTCGACAATCAAATATTAGAGAAGTTTTAAAAATAGTTATGAATTAAGGTCTTATTCAATATTAATCCTAAATTACAGGCTCGTTTGGTACAGTGACATAACTGATAAGCTCTGACCTACATGGGCCAACACTAAAACCATGTCAAACCCCAGTTCAAAAATATGTAGGACCAGACATATAAAAATGACCAGTTGGAATGACTCTATAGGGCTTTCTAATTTAATGGACCCGACACTGTATACTCACAATGTCTACGGTCAAGTAATCAAGCTAAATATCTATATCTAACATCCAACAACTAACTAATCTCAATCCATGGTAAATAAATATTAAGAAAGAACGACATGCATCAGTAGTCTGCAACCCAATAATACATTCGTTCGAATAGGCCAAGAGAATAATATAGGCCAATAAACACTAAGCTATAAAAGCAGAATCATGATAGAAAGTAGTACATAACTATAATAGATAAAATATATAATGATACCTGCAAAGATGCAACACTCCACTAAATCAAGCATCATGCAACTTGCTCAAATAACCTGAAAGGAACCAGGTTCTTAGAGGGACGTAACAAGATACAAAAAGTACATGCCATAAAGTAAGTAATGAGTAAAGTAAATAAGGATAAAATATCCATCTATGTAAATGCAATCTGAGGACAACTTTAGTGCGTATGGGTAGGTGTAGGCATATGTATAAAACCATAACGGTCTGAAGAAGTGGCATCTAAGTATATATAAAACCATAATGTTCTATTGAATGCGGCATCTGAATATATATAAACCATAATGTTCCAATAAACGCGATGCCTGCATATATATAGAGGTCGTCAGTTTTCGTAGTTCCTCGGGATACTACGATTACCAATGTGGGTATTCCATACGTCTACTAGTAGTCCTCCCCCCGCTATGCTAATGTACAAGTATCAAGTATGACATGGACATCTCGTAACTATAATGCATGTCACATAGAGATATACAACTATGCTAAGTACTTTCACACATGCTACTTGCCCCCATGACCAGTCAAGTGCATATGCTTGTATCATAATCATGAATTCTCTCTGTGAAGTAAAGTAATATGTGATAAGGCCTCATAGTTATAATGATAACTCCACAACTTTAGGTACATCCTCTAGAAACTAGGTCAAATACAAGTCTTAATATCGACGCCTTCGTTGACTGCACCTGAGGCATTCTCAGACGCGCATAATTATAAATTATTCAGAGCAGAAACAGGTGAATAATAATAGCTGAATTTAAATAGTACAATAAGGTAAGGTATATACTTGCCTGGATCTCCAAGTCGCAAATGTAAAGAACCTGCTACGGCATCCAAGTCTGAACGATCCTAAGAGCCTATATATATAGTAATATTAAATCAGTCACTACCCTACGGTTCACTAATCATTCACAAGAATACAACCTATATATTGGTATTAGTTATTAGGTTATCTAGAGTCCGTTAAAAACTTAAGGTGCAACAAGTATAAAAAATAGGTTCTAACTAGTTTACCAGTCTAGGAAACCTTATAAGTAACCATGCTAACATCTTCAAACAATGTCTAAACTTAATATACAAGTGCTAAATTATTAGAAAATCAAGGTTTTAAGATACCTAGTCCAAAATAGGATAACTTAAATTAGTGCGTGACCAGCTAGGTCAAGTAGGTCGATTAACTAAGCAAGTGTCTAGAGAAGTGGGTAATCACCAACTCTACTAGTCACATAATATCCTCAAGTTATCTAATTGTACAAATTCTTATAAATATGTATTTATTTCATAACTAGGATTCAGGGGGTTGCTAAGTTGCTCCTCAAACACATAGGTATTAGGTGTCCTACCTACTAGGGTCTTCTTGCACAAGTATGACAATATTCTCATCCTCCAAACAAATTTAAACTAAGTGTCAATATATCCTAAGGTGGCTACCAAATTATTCGCAAGTCCCCTATTATAAATGATCTAAACAACCTAAGCATAATATGCATTGGAACACAACTTGTACTACTCATATTGCTTACTATGACATGCTATATACTTATCTCTAACATGGTAAGGGTTATCAATGATTCCTTCTTTAACATATTAAGGTACATTCCAACTACTACATGATGCAACCATCAACCCAAATATGTGCACACTCAAGGTCAACTACTTTTGTTATACTTATATTATATTAACAAATTGAACCATCTGCATAAATAAGCATAACCTAAATGTTCTCAAATTTGGACATAACATTAAATATGGTATTTATAATCCAACTTGCACAATTCTTATTCCGTTCTAACACATAAATAAAACCACCAAAATAATGAGGCTTGATTCTAATTACATTATATAACATCTACATATGTGTATCATCATTGTGTTAAGCTATGACCCAACTCTAATATGTAATTATCACCTATACATAACCTCAAATATGTCAATCACTACCTCATAATACTTTTATATACCTTCTTGAACTACTTAGTGTCATGTGATCATCATACAAAAATCTAAAATTTATATTATCATGCCATGAATACCCTTTCCAAACTTGCTTTCCTAAGTTATACATACACTCAAAACATGCGTAAATATTCTAAAAATTAAATAAAAATAAAATTATTTGCAAGGTTAACAAGTGTTAAATAAGTATTTTAACATGGCATAGGTTTCATTTATTCAAGAACATTCTAAAAGTAAGGAAAGATAAAAAGAAGAATAAAATAAAGAAGTAGAGGTTAGAGATGAAGAAAAATAAGAAGTACATGAAGAACAAGAAGTAGAAGAAGATGAAGAAGGTGTTGAAGATGAAGTTATACCTTGGTGGAATATGGAAAGCTTGGCCAGGAGGAGGAAGAGCTCCGTCCATAACGGTGGTGGTGGTCGGCCTGAGTTGGTCGGCCAGCCTGGAGCTCGCCCTTAACAGAATAACATCTGCGACAGCAGAAGCAAAAATACAGCAGCAGCAAGGTAGTGATGGGGCTGGAGGTTGGAATTGTTTACACGGCCAGAGTTGTTGCTGTGGGCGGCCGGGGGTTAGTTCAGCAAGTCGTGGAATTTTTAGGAGTCTAAAATGAGGTTTAGATAGGTTAGGGCCGGCTAGAAGTAGGGTTATATGAATGATGATGCTGGAATGCAGGGTGGTGATGTGTGGGGTTTTTTGATCAAGTGGTAGAGATATAAAGTGAGAGTGGTCAGCCAAGGGAGTGTGGATAGATATTTTCCATAGTATTTACTCTAATATAGGTGTACAAACAAGTGTGTAAGAGGAAAATAATGTTTTTGTCAAGCTAAAAATAGCCAAAGCTGAATTCAAATTCAAATAAGGTTAAAATAAGATTTGGTGTGCCAAAATAGATGTTTGGTGTATTATAGAGAGGGATATTGGTGTGTGGTACTTAGTATGAGCTAATTAGTGTGAGTGTAGATTTGGGTTGGGTGCTTGGACTAGTTTAGGGCTATGTTTATGTTAGTTATTCAACATGATTAGGAAATGTGTCAAGTTGATTGTTGTTGTATTAGGAGTTGTCACTACCACATTTTAGGAAAAAGGGTATTTTAGTAATTTCCTATTTAAATAAATATTATGCATGGTAAATAATTTTTGTTGTATTATTTAATTATTGTTGGATGTTATTTAATTATTTTGGACTTATTTTAGTGGACCCAACTAGTGTAGTTTGGACCCATGGACCAACATGAATTAAATAGTTAGACTTGGCCCATTTAGAAAGCCCATAGTTAAGGAGATGGATTAAATTAATTAAGTGATTAGACTAGAAGCATCCTTCCTTAATTATTTCTTCATGAGAGGCCCCAAGGGGTACATTGGATATTTTACAATTGCTTGGGGAAGGGGGTATGGCCGGCCTATATTAGAGGGGGGAGATTTCTCTCTCCTCTCATTCTCATCCCAAATCTAGATCTAGAATTTCCCACTCCCAAATTCCCTCCATTCCCATTCCAATTCTCTACCAAATTCATTCCAAATTCTTTCCAATTCACCATTAGAGAAGGTGAAAGCAAGGATCTAGAAGAAGGAAGCAAGGATCTACAAAGAGGAGCAAGGATCTAAAATTTGAAAGCAAGTTCTTCTCAATTGGAGGTTTCATTGGGAATCCATCTCCCAATAGGTATAATTCAGATTTTCCCATTTAAATAGCTTCTAAATCTGAGATTTAATCATGTAAAATCAACCTATATGTATGTACTACCCATAGGACTTTGTTTTGTGTTCATAGGAGACCCATAGAGAAAGTTATGGTACTTTTTGTGTTAATTTTGTTGGAATTCTGAATTTACATTTTGTTGTGTGTATCAATTGATCCTATAGATAAATTGGACATGAGCTTATGTGTTTGGGGCTAGTGTCGTATCCATAATTTGGTACATATGGTTCGTATCCCAACTATTTGGTGATACGTGTTATTTTGGGGGTTTTCCTCCGACACGGGGCTTTGAACATGTCGTATTTTGACACGGACACATAGATCTACTTTTGACACTTTGATTTATTCATAAATATTATTTGTGATTTGTTTGTATCCTTCGGGGTGCAATTGGTTGTGTGTTGGACTCGTGTCACATGCGTATCCTAGATCTAGTGGGATACGGTGGGATACTCTCCAATTGTGTGGATTTTTGAATAGATCTAATTATGTATGGTTTAAATTCTTCAATTATAATTAGTAAATATATATAGATATTATATATTTATTTTGTGTATTTATTATAGTAATTATTGTAGCATAGATCTATATATTTTTGTGTGTGCTAATATGATATACAAATATAATATGTAGCTTTCTTGCATGTAATTATATATGTACTTATGTTAATAACATAAATTAAACATAAATGTTTTATAAAATATATTTATGTGTTTAATTGTGTAATTATATTATTTATAATTATTATGTAATTATTTGTATATTAATGTATATATTTTAGGTGTGCTTCTAGCCATGTAAAATATGAACATTAATATGTGCATGTGTTGTAACTATTGGTATTTAATTATAAGTTTATATGTGCATATATATATAAGTATATAATTATTTATTTATATATATGTATTGTGATTATTATTGCATATATATATATATATATATATATATTTATATTTTTATTTATTTTGGTGACAGTGGTTTCTATGACAGTGAAACTGTCATTATTTGGTCTGAACAGCAGCCGCTGTACAGTGGTCAGCATTAATGACAGATCTGTCATTAATGCTGCGGCAGTTTTGAGCGGCAACCTTTCAGCGACGTTTTTTTGTGACAGTTTGAAACTGTCAGCAAACTGTGACAGCAGCGGTTTTGTATATGGAGTTTCTGCGACGAATTTTCAGTGACAGTCAAGACTGTCACTATTAAACCTGTTTTTATTTTATCTTGTTTTGTTCACTGTTTTCAGTGACGCTTTGACAGTTTTAATTGTATATATATATATATGTGTATATATATGTGTTTTGTGAGGTATAATATTTGTAATAATATATTATGTTATTTGTATACATATTGGTTTGTATATATATTATTTTAGGGTATATATTATTTGTATTAGTAGTATACTTTGTGTGAGTATGATTTGGGATCTAATTTTTATTCCTAAATTGTTGTATTTTATTTCTATATTATTTATATAGATTTCTTGTGAGGTTGACCTTGGTTTGACCTTGTTTGACTTTAGTTGTCTTTAGAGTTGACTATAGTTGACTTTTGACTTAGAATTTATTTATTGACCTAGGAGTTGACTAGTTTGACTTGTTCTCTTTCCGGGACCTTGTTTTAATG
The DNA here is from genome assembly GCA_036927795.1 of Iris macrosiphon. NCBI lineage: Eukaryota > Viridiplantae > Streptophyta > Magnoliopsida > Asparagales > Iridaceae > Iris > Iris macrosiphon. Next base: position 124,603,320 of record JAYESA010000010.1, on the reverse strand, counting down.
TGGTATTCCATATCTAGGTCTTCGAGGCACCGAGTCAGACATCTGTGAGACTGTTCATTGGACTTCAGGCGAGAACATTCTCTGATAGTTTCTCATTTATGATATCCTCTATGTTCACTGTATCTAGTGTAGATGTCCATGTTTCTCTCGACACTATGGTTACACGGATTGGTATATCCGGATCTCGTCATGAGATGTTATTCCTTGGTATATGGTGTATATGGTGCAAGTATTATTTCATTGGTAATCTTGTACATGTATAGACACCGATTGTCGGGGAGACTAGCTATCTTCTTGGGGAATCTATTGCCATAGCATTCCGTGGTTGGATCTATTATACCAGTTGGGGGTGGGGAGTATTAGTATAGATATGTGATCAAATCCCTATTGAATAAAGTATTGGTAAGCGAATAGTGTTGATCATGCACCGCACGTATGATTAGCCAGGCCGCATTGTATCTTGCCCAAGCCGATCACATGTTAAGCTAGTACTCACACACTTAGTCATTAGTATTATTATTTTATTGGCATATTGTTCATTATTGTATTTCTTTCCAGTATTTCCTTATTGTCTATATATCTCTTGTATCTATTTTGTGCATCTTGTTTACCCACAGCTATTTACTGTTACATAGTTTTTATCATGGATTAGAACTGCTGTTAGAGATGTACTCTGCTCCTTTCCTGACTGGATATATTTTTCCAGATGACACTGAGGAGTACCCTACCTATTATGGACCCCAGGATGTTGTGGGTTTAGATTCGGAGACCCTGGCTCAAGAGGGACTTATCCCAACTGAGACAGTTGACCCTGGAGTGTAGCTTGTAGTATGATAGTATTCTTTTATACTGGATTTGTCTCCAGCTTATTTTTGTTACTCTTCAGACTTATTGATGTATTATTTTAAACTCATGAGTTGATGACTATTCTATTCTTATCTGATTCGTGTTCATTCTATCTTAGTTCTGTGATTGAGTACACTATCTTTTGGTGGTTTATTATATTAGATAGACTTTCTAGACAGCATTCTACCGCCGATTCTGCGGCGTAGGCTGGGCGTTGTTTCTGACTAGTACCCTTACCCCGGGTGCGGGTCATGACACATTTTTGGTGGTGGCCCATGCAGGTCTAGCTTTACAAGTATGTTATGTCGTGGTAGTATGATAACTTAGTTGTACTACTGCGAGCCTGCAATTGGATATAGGATATAGGCTGAGATACTCAATCACATCTAGGAAAATTCTTTTGATTCAACTATTCTTCTTTGATATTGATACTTGATCTCTTAAACTGTCCTTTCCTTGATGTCTTACATCATGTGCCATATTGATCCTCATTCTGTCTTTTTATGAGACATACTCGGAGATACTTGCGGAGGCACGCAAGGTTGAGCGGGATCTGGGTTTGAAGACCAAGAGAGACCGTGATTCTTTTCTGGGGGCCAACGGCAGTGCAGTATCTGCCAAACGTCCTCATTTCCAGTCCAGACCTTTCCAGCAGCCACAGCAGAACCAGACTCCAGCTAGAGCGCCTTTTCACCAGGTACCTCAGCAGCAGAGACAGTTACAGCAAGCTCCATGCAACTTCTGCAAGAAGCCTGGCCACATCTGGGAAGTTTGCAGGAGGAGGCTAGGAGTTTGTTTGTATTATGGTACTGAAGGGCATCAATCAAGGGAGTGTCCTCGTCGTGCAGTTCAAGGAGCAGCTCCAGCTCCGAGGACACAGACGAGACCACCTGCAGCACAGCCGAGGGGACCGCTTCCGACACAGCAGCAACGTTTTGTCCAGCATCAACAGCAGGATGGTGCTCGACAGGGACGAGCGTTTGCTATGACCGTCGAAGAGGAGGAACCCACCGGAGATGTCATCGCAGGTTCTATTCTTCTTGATTCCATTCCAGCTTTAGCTTTGTTTGATAGTGGTGCTTCCCATAGTTTTGTATCTGTTTCTTTTGCTCTGAAGCATGGTTTGGTAGCTGAGTCTTTGCTTAGGACTTGCAAGATCATGACCGGGGGAGGCATTATCCTGGTTAATAATATTTGCAAGGATCGGGAGTTACTCTGGGAGGCCGGGAGTTGAGTACGTGTCTACTTGTAATGCCACTTCCGAGCTACGACATTGTACTTGGGATGGATTGGTTGAGTAGGCACCGTGCTAGCATAGACTGTAGAGGAGGTAGAGTTTTGTTTTGTTCGCCAGGAGAGCCAGAGTTCGAGTTTGCTAGAGGAGCTGCGGAGCAGGAAGAAGGCATTATTTGTGGAGCTATGGTGGAAGACAAGGAGTTGCCGCATCCGTTGATAGCAGAATTCTTGGATGTGTTTCCTGAGGAATTGCCAGGATTGCCACCAGATCGAGATGTTGAATTTTCTATAGACTTGGTGCCAGGTGTAGAACCAATTTTGCAACATGTCTATAGAGTAAACAACAGCGAGCTGGTCGAGTTGAAGAAGCAGGTGGACGAATTACAGGATAAGGGGTTTATCAGATCGAGTTCTTCACCATGGGGAGCCCCGGTATTGTTTGTACCGAAGAAGGATGGATCGGTGCGCATGTGCATTGATTACAGGGCTTTGAATAATCTCACTATCAAGAATAAGTATCCTTTGCCACGGATTGATGATCTGTTTGATCAGTTGAGTGGTACAAAGGTGTTTTCTAAGATAGATTTAAGATCAGGCTACCATCAAGTGAAGGTGAAGCCGGAGGACATACCGAAGACTGCTTTTAGAACTCGGTATGGTCAGTACGAGTTTATGGTGATGCCATTTGGTTTGACTAATGCACCGGCGGTATTTATGAACTTGATGAACAAGGTGTTCCACCAGTTCCTTGACAAGTTCGTGGTGGTGTTCATCGACGACATACTCATATACTCGAGGACACCGGAGGAGCATGAGGAGCATTTGAGGATTGTGTTGGATATGCTGAGGAAGGAGAAGCTGTATGGGAAGTTGTCCAAATGTGAGTTTTTCTTGGATAAAGTAGAATTCTTGGGGCATGTTGTGACTGGTGATGGTATTTCAGTGGATCCGAAGAAGATTTCTGCAGTAGAATCTTGGAAGACTCCGAGTTCAGTAGCAGATATCAGGAGTTTTTTGGAATTGGCAGGCTATTACAGGAAGTTTGTGCAAGATTTTTCGAGGATTGCCGAGCCGATGACCAGACTCACAAGGAAGGATTTGGAGTTTGTTTGGACGGAGGATTGTCAGGTTGCTTTTGAGGAGTTGAAGAAGAGGTTGACGTCTGCTCCTATTTTGACGTTGCCATCAGGATCCGGAGGTTTCACTATTTATAGTGATGCATCGGGGAAGGGTTTAGGTTGTGTTCTTCAGCAGCATGGGAAAGTGATTGCCTATGCATCCAGGCAATTGCGTCCTCATGAAAAGAACTATCCTACCCATGATTTGGAGTTGGCAGCTGTCATATTCGCCCTGAAGTTGTGAAAACATTATTTGTACGGAGAGCCTGTGGAGATCTTCACAGACCACAAAAGCTTGAAGTACGTTTTCACGCAGAAGGAGTTGAACATGAGGCAGCGTCGGTGGTTGGAATTGATGAAGGATTTTGATATCTCTTTGCAATATCATCCTGGAAAAGCCAATATAGTTGCCGATGCTTTGAGCAGGTATCCGGTAGCTATGTTCTTGACGCAGGATCGATATCTGTTGGAGGACTTGGAGAGCTTGGACATTGAGGTGATTGTTCCTGGGTGTGCTATGCAGATATGGGGATTGCAGATACACTCAGATTTGATGGACAGGATCAAGGCAGCACAGTATGATGATGTATCTTTGAGGAGTATCAGAGCTCAGGTGAGAGCAGGATTGGAGGATGATTTCACTATTGCAGAGGATGGATCTTTGAGGCATGGAGTTAGATTGTGTGTGCCTAGTGGAGAGTTGCGTGAGGAGGTGTTGCAGGAAGCGCATCGCTCTCAGTATTCCATATATCCAGGTGCTAACAAGATGTACCGGGATATGCGAGAGAGTGTGTGGTGGTATGGCATGAAGAGGGAAGTGGTACAGTTTGTATCCAGATGCTTAGTGTGCCAGCAGGTGAAAGCCGAGAGGCAGAGGCCAGGAGGGTTACTTCAGCCATTACCCATTCCAGAGTAGAAGTGGGAACACATTACTATGGATTTTGTGTCCGGACTTCCACGATCTCCAGGAGGAAAAGACGCGATTTGGGTCATTGTTGATAGATTGACCAAGTCGGCCCACTTTTTGCCTTTCAAAGTGGGTTTGTCTACGGAGAAGCTGGCAGAGATGTATGTGAGGCAGATCGTTAGGATACACGGAGTTTCCGTCAGCATAGTCTCAGATCGAGATAGTCGTTTCACTTCTCATTTCGGGAGGAGTTTACAGGAGAGTTTGGGCACTCAGCTCAAGTTTAGTACTGCATATCATCCCCAGACAGATGGGCAGTCAGAGAGGACTATCCAGACTCTTGAGGATATGTTGCGCACTTGTGTACTAGATTTCGGGGGTTCTTGGGAGGACCATCTCCATTTGGTAGAGTTTGCTTACAATAACAGTTACCAGGCCAGTATAGAGATGTCACCTTTTGAAGCTCTATATGGTCGGAGGTGTCGTACTCCTTTGTCTTGGGACGATGTTGGAGAGAGAATTTTGCTTGGGCCAGAGATGGTTGTGGATGCAGCGGAGAAGGTTCATTTGATCAGAGACAGACTTCGAGTGGCGCAGGACAGATAGCGCAATTGGGCCGATAGCCATCGGAGACCTTTGGAGTTTGAGGTATAGTTTAGATTTTGTTTGTGCTTGTTCTTGTTTGTTATAGATTAAGTTCTTAAGATGGTATTTTGTTCTAGGTGGGTGGTTTGGTGTTTCTGAGGATTTCTCCGACACGAGGCACGATTCGCTTTGGTGGAGGCGAAAAGCTTAGTCCGCGATTCATCGGACCTTTCACTATTCTAGAGAGGGTCGGTGCAGTTGCTTATAGACTAGACTTGCCACCTGCATTGGAGGGAGTGCACAACGTGTTTCATGTGTCATATTTGAGACGATACGTGGCAGATCCTAGTCATGTATTGGATCACTCGGAGATAGAGGTGGGCCCTACTCTTAGCTATCCAGAGCAGCCAGTTGAGATTCTGGATCAGAGAGAGAAGGTGCTGAGGAACCAGACTATTCCTTTGGTGTGCGTCGCATGGAGGCATCACTCTCCGGGGTTGTCTACCTGGGAGAGAGAGGATGACATGCGAGAGCGTTATCCATATTTGTTTGTACCTTGAGGTATGTTATTTCTAGTTATGTTCTGTTCATTGTTATGTTCTGTTCATTAGTTAGTTGTGATTCTTTAGTTCTGTTCTGTGTTTTTCTGGGGGTAGTTTTCGTCTTTGAATTTCGAGGACGAAATTATTTTAAGGAGGGTAGACTTGTCACTACCACATTTTAGGAAAAAGGGTATTTTAGTAATTTCCTATTTAAATAAATATTGTGCATGGTAAATAATTTTTGTTGTATTATTTAATTATTGTTGGATGTTATTTAATTATTTTGGACTTATTTTAGTGGACCCAACTAGTGTAGTTTGGACCCATGGACCAACATGAATTAAATAGTTAGACTTGGCCCATTTAGAAAGCCCATAGTTAAGGAGATGGATTAAATTAATTAAGTGATTAGACTAGAAGCTTCCTTCCTTAATTATTTCTTCATGAGAGGCCCCAAGGGATACATTGGATATTTTACAATTGCTTGGGGAAGGGGGCATGGCCGGCCTATATTAGAGGGGGGAAATTTCTCTCTCCTCTCATTCTCATTCCAAATCTAGATCTAGAATTTCCCACTCCCAAATTTCCTCCATTCCCATTCCAATTCTTCACCAAATTCATTCCAAATTCTTTCTAATTCACCATTAAAGAAGGAATAAGCAAGGATCTAGAAGAAGGAAGCAAGGATCTACAAAGAGGAGCAAGGATCTACAATTTGAAAGCAAGTTCTTCTCAATTGGAGGTTTCATTGGGAATCCATCTCCCAATAGGTATAATTCAGATTTTCCCATTTAAATAGCTTCTAAATCTGAGATTTAATCATATAAAATTAACCTATATGTATGTACTACCCATAGGACTTTGTTTTGTGTTCATAGGAGACCCATGGAGAAAGTTATGGTACTTTTTGTGTTAATTTTGTTGGAATTCCGAATTTACATTTTGTTGTGTGTATCAATTGATCCTATAGATAAATTGGACATGAGCTTATGTGTTTGGGGCTAGTGTCGTGTCCATAATTTGGTACATGTGGTTCGTATCCCAACTATTTGGTGATACGTGTTATTTTGGGGGTTTTCCTCCGACACGGGGCTTTGAACATGTCGTATTTTGACACGGACACATAGATCTACTTTTGACACTTTGATTTATTCATAAATATTATTTGTGATTTGTTTGTATCCTTCGGGGTACAATTGGTTGTGTGTTGGACTTGTGTCACATGCGTATCCTAGATCTAGTAGGATACGGTGGGATACTCTCCAATTGTGTGGATTTTTGAATAGATCTAATTATGTATGGTTTAAATTCTTCAATTATAATTAGTAAATATATATAGATATTATATATTTATTTTGTGTATTTATTATAGTAATTATTGTAGCATAGATCTATATATTTTTGTGTGTGCTAATATGATGTACAAATATAATATGTAGCTTTCTTGCATGTAATTATATATGTACTTATGTTAATAACATAAATTAAACATAAATATTTTATAAAATATATTTATGTGTTTAATTGTGTAATTATATTATTTATAATTATTATGTAATTATTTGTATATTAATGTATATATTTTAGGTGTGCTTCTAGTCATGTAAAATATGAACATTAATATGTGCATGTGTTGTAACTATTGGTATTTAATTATAAGTTTATATGTGCATATATATATAAGTATATAATTATTTATTTATATATATGTATTATGATTATTATTGCATATATATATTTATATATATATATATATTTTTATATTTTTATTTGTTTTGGTGACAGTGGTTTCTATGACAGTGAAACTGTCATTATTTGGTCTGAACAGCAACCGCTGTACAGTGGTCAGCATTAATGACAGATCTGTCATTAATGCTGCGGCAGTTTTGAGCAGCAACCTTTCAGCGACGTTTTTTTGTGACAGTTTGAAACTGTCAGCAAACTGTGATAACAGCGGTTTTGTATATGGAGTTTCTGCGACAAATTTTCAGTGACAGTCAAGACTGTCACTATTAAACCTGTTTTTATTTTATCTTGTTTTGTTCACTGTTTTCAGTGACGCTTTGACAGTTTTAAATTATATTTTATATATTATTATTGTATATATATATATGTGTATATATATGTGTTTTGTGAGGTATAATATTTGTAATAATATATTATGTTATTTATATACATATTGGTTTGTATATATATTATTTTAGGGTATATATTATTTGTATTAGTAGTATACTTTGTGTGAGTATGATTTGGGATCTAATTTTTATTCCTAAATTGTTGTATTTTATTTCTATATTATTTATATAGATTTCTTGTGAGGTTGACCTTGGTTTGACCATGTTTGACTTTAGTTGACTTTAGAGTTGACCATAGTTGACTTTTGACTTAGAATTTATTTATTAACCTAGGAGTTGACTAGTTTGACTTGTTCTCTTTCCGGGGCCTTGTTTTAATGTGGTATTCCATATCTAGGTCTTCGAGGCACCGAGTCAGACATCTGTGAGACTGTTCATTGGACTTCAGGCGAGTACATTCTCTGATAGTTTCTCATTTATGATATCCTCTATGTTCACTGTATCTAGTATAGATATCCATGTTTCTCTCGACACTATGGTTACACGGATTGGTATATCCGGATCTCGTCATGAGATGTTATTCATTGGTATATGGTGTATATGGTGCAAGTATTGTTTCATTGGTTATCTTGTACATGTACAGACACCGATTGTCGGGGAGACTAGCTATCTTCTTGGGGAATCTAGTGCCATAGCATACCGTGGTTGGATCTATTATACCAGTTAGGGGTGGGGAGTATTAGTATAGATATGTTATCAAATCCCTATTGAATAAAGTATTGGTAAGCGAATAGTGTTGATCATGCACCGCACGTATGATTAGCCAGGCCGCATTGTATCTTGCCCAAGCCGATCACATGTTAAGCTAGTACTCACACACTTAGTCATTAGTATTATTATTTTATTGGCATATTGTTCATTATTGTATTTCTTTTCAGTATTTCCTTATTGTCTATATATCTCTTGTATCTATTTTGTGCATCTTGTTTACCCACAGCTATTTACTGTTACATAGTTTTTATCATGGATTAGAACTGCTGTTAGAGATGTACTCTGCTCCTTTCCTGACTGGATATATTTTTCCAGATGACACTGAGGAGTACCCTACCTATTATGGACCCCAGGATGTTGTGGGTTTAGATTCGGAGACCCTGGCTCAAGAGGGACTTATCCCAACTGAGACAGTTGACCCTGGAGTGTAGCTTGTAGTATGATAGTATTCTTTTGTACTAGATTTGTCTCCAGCTTATTTTTGTTACTCTTCAGACTCATTGATGTATTATTTTAAACTCATGAGTTGATGACTATTCTATTCTTATCTGATTCGTGTTCATTCTATCTTAGTTCTATGATTGAGTACACTATCTTTTGGTGGTTCATTATATTAGATAGACTTTCTAGACAGCGTTCTACCGCCGATTCTGCGGCGTAGGCTGGGCGTTGTTTCCGACTAGTACCCTTACCCCGGGTGCGGGTCGTGACAGGAGCATATGGGAATTCATTTAGGTGTGACACAAGTATCATGAATGTTTAGGCTTAGAGTAGGTCATAGTCATATAATTGGTTGCAATAAACGGATCGAAATTGTGTCTCCAATTTCGATGAGAATGGACATAGGTGCATGGCTTAGATTTGAATTAAAAATTGGGTCATGAATGTTATGCGATTAAAATAAAGCACAAGAGAGTGTGTTTGTGAGTGACATAATATTCAGGATTGAAGACTGGCTTGTCTAAGTCAAGTATATAAAAAATTTTGGAAGACAAATGCTAGTGTAGTGCTATAAATATCGAAGCAATAGTAAGGTGCACCAAATATAACAAAATATAACATGTTATATTAATCTCTAATTTCTAATCCTAATTGACTCTAAATAAACCATTATCTCTCACTAAGCTAATTGTATATTAAAATTGGGTGGGGGTTTACACCTTGTGCCATAGTCGTATCATCCTCTTCTTACTATTAAAAAGATTGTTCGATGCCACTGCTGCAAGCCACCTGATTATCGTAATACGGTATCATTGGGATCTGCATACCAATCCTTGGAAGTTCTTACATGAGCTGCCAAAATCATTTTACTTTATCTATTGCAACTGATAGTACATAAAAATTAGACTCCATAGATGAGTGAGAGAGAAAAGTATGCTTCTTTGACTTCTACGATATAGCATCACCATCTATGGAGAAGATCATATTCTCTTGTGGACCTTTCACTCTTCTTTTCTAAGCACCGAATGGCATCACTGAAGCTTTCCACTACTATCGAAAACCTGCTGTAGTGTAGAGCCACCCTCTGAGTCCTATTAAGACTTCTCATGATTCTCTTTACAGCTTTCTACTGCTCAATAACTAGATTGCTCATGAACTGACTCGTCATCCCCACAATAAAGCTATGTCCGGTCTGGTGGCACTCATTGCATACATCAAACTTCTGATGAAACTAGAGAACTTCAGATATTTGGCACTTTCTTCTGGATTTGGCTTTAGCTTTTGGTCACATATGTAAGTAGTATCGATCCCTAGTAGATCCTCATATTTGTAGCGTATAAGCATCTTTTCCATATAGTACGCTTGTGAGAGAGCAAGCCCAGCTTCTGTCTGATTATCTTAAGCCCTAGGATAATATTTGTATCTTCCATGTCTTTCATACTAAATTTTGATGAGAGGAACATCTTTGTCTCTATAAGACATGCTAAAATCGTACCCAAGATTAGCATGTCATTCACATATAGACACACAATGACTCCTCTAACCTTGTAGCAGTTTGACCTTGATGACTTAGACAAACTTTTCTAGCCACAGCTTGGGAGGTTGCTTCAGGACGTACAAAGATGTCACCAACCTGCAAACTTTGTCTCCAAGATCCTGAACGACAAATCCTTATGGCTGTTGCATGTAAATTATTTTTGTAAATTCTTCATTCAGAAAAGCTATATTGACATCCATCTGATAAATAATCATCTTATGAATAGTAGCCATAGCAATCATCATCTTGATTGTTGATATCCTCTCCATAAGAGCATATACGTCAAATTAGTCAATCCCCTACTTCTGAGAAAATTCCTTAGCTATCAACCAGCCTAATCTTGAAGTTATTAACTATTTTTTCATCTCTCATGTTCTTCTTTATGATCCACTTACATATAATGGGTTTAGCTCCTTTAGACATATTTACCAATATTAAAATATTATTCGAGTCAATCTTGTCATGGACTGCCTCCTCCTAGAAGATTGTATCTCTAGTCTTTTTTGCCTCATTATAAGTAAGCAATTCAGCTTCTACATGGTTAGTGATAAAGTCATCTTTGAAGTCCTTTGGCCACCTCACTCGCTTTACTGACGGCTCACCGAGTACTAATTCAAGAGTTATCTCTTCAACGATAACCTCTACCTGGACTATATTTTCGTTGGAAGTGCTTGCTCCTTCGTTGCTAACAATATTTTGTGGAACATCTACGAGAATAATATTCTTTCCCTTGCAAACTTGACTTCAAAGAACTATATGTCATGAGACTCAATGATATGATTTGACTCAATAACGAGGAACCTCCAAGCATCATATTTATCGGCAAATCCCAAAAATATGGTCTTCATAGTCCTTGTCTCCGACTTTTGAATCTTGCTATCCAAAAGCTTCACATATGCCAAACACCCCCATACTCGAATGACATTTAAGTTGGGTCTAACCTTGAACCATAGTTCATGAGGAGTAATGAGTGAAGTTGAGTACGATACTCTATTGAGAATAAAAGTAGCCGTAAGCATAGCTTCTTCCCAGAAGCAATTTAAAAGACCCACAGTCAGTAGCATAGAGTTCATCATCTCTGTCAGTGTAATGTTCTTCCTTTCTGTAACTCCATTAGGATTAGGAAGAATACGAAGCAGTCATTTTATTGATAATTTTGTGTTCTATGTAAAACAATAAGAATTTAAGAGAATAATACTCTCCGTCACGATCACTTCTGAGTCTTTTGAGTTGTTTGACCGGTTTGACATCTCATCTTCAGCTTTGAAGTCCTTGAACTTCTTAAACGCTTCATCCTTTACTTTATAAGATACATGAGCATGTACTTTGAGAAGTCGTCATTGAAAGTAATAAATTACTTTATCTCAGCCTTTGTGGAGAATTGTTTGAAGTGATAGATATCTGAGTGCACCAACTCCAGAAGATCTGTATTTTAGTTCACTCGTCTGAACGACTTTCTAAAAATCTTTGTCTGTACACAGACTTCATACTTCTCCACCTCCTTAACCCCATATTTTGAGATAAGACCTAGACTAGATTTTGTTAATCCTTTCTCAGAGCATAATCCTAGTCTAGTGTCCCACAACTCAATAATAAAATTATATTTATAAACAGAAGTTTGAACATACCTTCGATACAGAAAGTCTTTTCAAAGCTTGTTCCTTGCCATGAAATTACCATCTGGTCAGCAAGAATATCCATCCTCAAGCCTACATAAGACAAAAGACTTCCAAAGATCAAGTCCTCAAAAATTACCGGTATGTGTTACATGCACTCTTGTGTCAGTAACTTTCTGAAAGTCCAGAACTACTATCCTGGTCTCCAGATTTTCTTCTTAAGAATTGTTCGCCATTAATATCTTCTTTAAAGGTAGGCTCATCCTTGGTTAATAGCTTCTTCTTAGAGAACATATGGATAGATGTACCAGTGTCCACCCATAAGTCATCAACCATGCTAGATGACTCAACTTGTACAATCGTAGCAACCAAATTAAGTAATTATAGCAACCAGGTTAAGATTTATCTTGCAATTTTTGTTTGGAATTGGATTTGCAATTCTTCTTCAAGCCACACTTGTAACAAACCTGTAAAGCTTGGGCTTAAATAAAGCTAACTTCACAGTAGCTGGTTACATTGTTGGAGCAACTAAAGAGACATATGCAAACACTTGTAGAACCCCACATGCATATACTGATGGCGAATAGACCTCACTCAAAAATTGTTGCACAGATACTGCCATGCATAAAGACTGCCTTGCGCAAAAAAATGCCAAGTGTAGAGACCTGCCATGCGTAGAGATATGCCATGGACATAATCTGGACATGCGCAAAGACCTATCAAGCAAAGAGATCTACCATGCACAGAAAGTGTCATACGTAGAGATTGCCATGTGTGAGATTCATCTCACTGTTCTAGTATATGTACCTGATATATGCCTATTATACATGTATAGCTCATTTATTGTCTAATTTTTTAATCATATTTTATGTCATTTATGTATTGTTTAGGTTATTTTTATAAGTTTTTCTTAGTAGCATACTTTGGACCGTTGGTCCCTTATTTTTCTTAGTGTGTGGCTGTGATGAACCCGGATGAGGGACATGGATTATGATCCAATATCCTACAATCCTAGATCTTTCTATATAAGTAATCACATTATCTTTTCTTTACTTTTTTCCTTTTATTTCTCTTTCCTTCTTCATTTCTTCTATAGTAGAGAGCAGCAGCCGAGATTGGCCTTGACCGTGGGTGACCTTGGTAGTTTTGGTATTAGGCTAGAACTTGATCATAGATAAGTACATTTTGCCAACTGAAGGAACAACCATGGATCTTGCATTGATTCTTAATATAGTTTATTTTAATTATTTAATCGATTTTATTTTTGGGTAACACTTAGAACTTGTCTCATTGATGATTTTGTTTTTCTTGGATTGGTTTGTTCATGGAGCCCGAGAACAACAAGTCAGAGAATACATAGGTGGTTTGAGAATGCATACAAAAAGTACGTTGGAAACCTTTGTGACATATAGCGAAGTTCCAGTGAGCGCACTTGTGTGTGTTTCACAAATTTCTTAGAAAGTACGCCAAGATATATTGAGTACTCTTGGCGCATTTCTCTACTCCTGCGTACATTTTATACTATGGCAATTTCTTGAAAAGTACGTCAATCCTACTTAGTGCACTTTTGAATGGGTCTGCATGTCATCAAGAATGTATGCCAATGCTTAAATACCTAAGTTGGCACACTTTGCAGATATTGCAGAGTTGGCGCACATTGGTATAACTTTCCTTACCGGTGCACTTTATCGCTTCTTGAGAATAGCGCACTTTACTACGTGGTACACTATGTGGCATTCTCCAGAGACAACGTACTTTGTAGCCCTTCGTAATTACTTAAAGAATAATGACTTCTGACCATTCTCGAGAATTGTGTTCTTGTCTGCAGTATTATCTCGACTGTTGTGCCATGCCTTAGAACTTACGTTTTGACTTTTAGTAGACCTTCCTATGCTTGTTTGTGCGCAAAACCTCACTACTAGCAATATGGCAATAGTGCACCAAGTGCATAGCTTGGGTACTTTTATTTGTGTGCCAATGATAGATTTATGGCCAAGCTTCTAGCTTGTGCACTTCTATCATTGTGCGCCAAGGTCCTAGAAGTGCGCTTTAGTATGATTTGTGCGCCATCTTTTCTAGGAGCACATTTGTATAAAAGTGCGCCAGAAGTGTCCAGATTAGTGATTTGTACGCCAAAATTATTTTTGGCCATTTGTTCGCCAATACTCATTTTGGTCATTTGTGCGCCAATAGTATATTTTGGGCCTATTGTGTGCGGATATTATTTTCTTGTCTGATTTTATGCCCCAACCCTAAATTGATGATTTATGCAAATGTATGCCATTATTTTCTTTAATATGCTTAACACTTGATGATTCTCTGGTTCTCTTTAATCCTGTTATTTTAGTTAATATTGGTTATTTCTTGAATATGGCATTCTTGATATTTTTCTTATTTTCTGAAATGATCTAGTTATTGTACCCTATAAATAAACTCCTGAATCTTGATATTATACTGATAATCCTGATCATGTACTGATAATCCTGATATTGATCCTGATAATCCTGATAATCCTGATAGTAACTCGACGTAGCGTACCCATGATACGAGATTTTTGTAACTGTCTTGATCAAGGCTATTAGTAGCACCGGTATTGCATGACATGTATCTCCATGGTTGATTTTGATTATACTCGTCAAGTTATTGTCCTGTCTTACATCATATCTAAGGCAGATTCTTGAGTACCACGATCGAGAATCCTTGATAATTGTCTAGGATAATAAGGATAATAACTAGAATAATAATCTAGATAGCATCTAGAAAGATTTCTTGGATATATGTAATCCTTGTATCCCAACGATATTTGATGGATTTGGAGCTCTCCATCGTGAGTGGCAAACTTTTAGCATACCAACGAGTGTTGTGCTACCAAAAAAGACAAACAAATAATTATACCTGATAAACCGGTACTATGTACCCGTTTGCTTGGATAACGCAAATAATCTGCAGGGCATGTGGTTGTAAGAAATCTCAAATTGCTTGTGTTAGTAACTAGGACTGTGATAAACCTAGTTAGCTAATGATAGCAAGCCGTAGGGCATGATTGGCCGTGATTGCTTGATTACCAGTCTATTCTTGTCATGTCTTGATTTAAATTAGTAGCTGATCCAGAAATGGTAACCAAAGTACTAATTCCAGATGTTATTATTTATATACTCCAAAACTGTTTAACTGTTACTTTAACTACTATTCTTATTGATTTATTAGTATGCTATTTTTAGTTCATAATTTTGGCACCCTGGTTGTTTTAGGGTCTGACCCTACTGGTTTTGTATGGCCAGATATCAGAGCAGGACTATAGGATCTTCCGTACTTCCAACCTCAAGATGGTGAACACCAGAAGCACCCGGGGTCATGAGTAGGTTTCTTCTTCCTCACCCACTTGATCTTGTATATTATTCTTTTGAGACGTTTATCCACCAAATACGTGTTTAGCTCGTATTTTGGGCCTTGACTTTCTAGCCTATCGTCCTTCATATAAAGCATATTCTAGACTAAAGCTAATGATGATCATAAAATATTGTACTCTGCTAGTTCTTTATTTTGGTAACTAGTTTCATGATCTTCCGGATATATATAGTTTGGGATGCCTTACTATTATATATTAGTGATCATACATCCTATAAACTGGTTGCTTGCATGAGATTGAGACACCTAGGATTCTTGACCCAGGATTGCCTGAGGGATTGTAGAGTAAACCCTCACATGTCTAGAAAGTCATGACCTTATCTCGGGTATAAAGTACTCTGGTATACGTTGCTGGCTTCGTCTTTCCCTACTCTCCAGTATTCTGGTTCTAGACCATGACACCATGTGCAGAAATATGCCATGCGTAGAGACCTGCTATGCGCAGAGACTGCCATGCTCAGAAACCTATCATTCGCGGAGATTTTCCATGTGTAGAGATCTTCCATGCGTAGAGATCTTCCATGCGCAAAGACTGCCACGCGCAAAAACCTTTCATGTATAAAGATAGGCCATGTACAGAGATCTACTATGCGTAGAGACTGCCATGCACAGAAACATGCTATGCGGCAAGATTGCTCGTGCATAGAGCCAATCTACAACTGCCTTAGACATCTTCCATGTCGCAACTTGCATAAGTTACAATATATCCATCTACTATTGCTTCTCATCAACTGCTGACTTCTGTGCAATATCAGTTCTTGATAGTTTGGCCTAGGATGTAACAACACACATCCAAGTGTTTTCCTTCTATATTCTCAAGTTTGGTAAAACTTGTTTGAAGACTGATTCTACGCTCTACAAAAAATACTAAAATTTATTGACGAATGTTTTCATCGCTAAAGGGCCTATTTTCCTCGCTATTTCTAATTAGCGACGGATTGACGACAAAAAAGTGTCATTACTAGATTAAATGTTGTTGTCATTATTCCCTTGCTAATCCGTTGCTGCAATGACGGATTAGCAACGAAAAAATAGCGATGGCTTGGCGACATATTATTTTTGTCGCTGAAGCAACGATGACTTAGCGACGGATTGGCAAATTTTTTTGTGCGCCCATTTTTTTCCATTTGGATATGCTGTTTTAGACTCATAGTTAGTGTATTTAGATACTGTCTATTATGGTTAAGGTTTTATTGTTAATTTAGGTTATGGGCAGGATATTTAAAGTTAGGATTAACTTTTTAGGTTAAACATCACGTATTTTAATTATAAAAAGAATATAATTAAATTCACTAAATAATTTTTTTATCAAAAAACTTACTTATGCCTTGACTGCTAGGTCATCTGCGAACTTTTCTTCCTTCTTGCGTTCATGGGTCTACTCAAAGAGTTTGTGGAAGTCGACAGTGCTCAGGTCTCCGCCTACCCTGGCTGCCTTCTAGCACTATGATAAATAAGTAATTAATAACTAAAAAATAAGAATTAAATAAATTAACAAATATAAAAATTTAGAATACTCACCATTCATCGATAATGTTCAGAGTATGGGATAGATTTACCGGTGTAGTAACCACCCTTAGCACGGGCCGCCTTTGCCTTTGTGTACTTGGCCTTAAATACTGGAGTGTCCATCTTCTTCCAGAAATCCTCCTTCAGCCACTCCTTGTGCTGATCTTCTGGAAGTAGAGATAGTGCCTTCTGGTCGTGGATCATATCCCTCAATCTTTTGCCGACGATGGACTTGTAGCACTTCCGGATAGACTTATCTCTATGATCCAGCCACCAGTATATCTTCTGAAAATTAAAAAAATATAAAAAAATAAGCAAATATTTAAGCAATATTGTAAACAAAGACAATCTTATATATATACCCCCAGCATCTTAAGCCAAATATATCACCTATCCCATGGGATATCACTGAAGTTGAGATAGGAATGTTGAGATAGGGACCAAAAAATTAATGTCGTAAGATTTTCCCCAAATCTTTTCCAGCCTGGACCAGAAAGAACCTGAAATAAGTAAACAATGTACAATTAGAATATAAAAAAAGTATGATTAAATGTGTAAATTTATAATAAAATAAAATTATATACTTACGTCGCTCCATCGGCCCACAGCTCGAGACGACCGATATTGGTTGGTCGCTCTGGTAGAGTAAGAAGATTTGCAAATCCTGGACAATAGACATATACTTTGTAGTCCAACAACATGCCAATATATAGATTCGCCCCAGTAGGAGCGACATGTGCAGTCCTCGATATAGTAGTAGTAGTGGTCGAACCGGAGGTAGCACCAACAGTAGATGTTGGAGGAACACTAGAAGATGTAGTAGCTCTGCCTACTGATGAAGGAGTATATAGCAAAGATAAATCATCATCAGCATCTACGAAGTCATCCTCGCTATCTCCTCTACGATCTACATTTGGAGTAGTGGGTGGGGGATGGTGAGATGAAGATCCTCGACGTCATCCCATAGGTAAATCTTAAAGAAATAAAAAATGATATGATAAAACAAATAATCAATGAATGTGATAAAACAAATAATGATGGTGTCATGATACTCATAAAGGTGTGATAAAAAATACTATTTTTATTATACTACTAATAATAGTGTGATGAAACAAATAAATAATCTAATCTAATGAATATATATAACTACGTAGTAATCTTCTTCATCTTCTGATTCGTCTTCATCTTCCCAATCACATCTCGAATCATCTTCATATTCTATTTCTTCATTTTAATTTTTACTATCACTTTTACTTTTATCTTCCAATTCTTCTTCCTAATCTGATGTCGCCATATCAAAGTCCTCATAATAAATAAGGTAAATCATCTATCTCAAGCTCTTCGTCAACTCTATCATCCTCTGTATTAACGTCAACCTCCATATCATCAACACTGATCTAACTCATATATGTAAGTTGAGGCATGACCACCTCACCCCCCTGGTAGGCTAGATCCCCAATATTATATATGTTTCTATCTTTGGGTTTATAGACAGCCCTCTATTCCCGGGTATTACATCATTGACTAGGATAACTCGTATAATACACTTGAACCGTTTGACTAGCCAACACAAATGGTTCATATTAGCCCAATTTTTAAGTTATGTTTTTGAATATGGCTAATCGATTAAGTTTAACATTATGATAATCGAACAATTACTATAGTAACTCCTCCTTAAACTCAATATTGTCCAGATATGCATTATTACTTTAATATTTATTTTTGTATATTTATTTGTTCATCTAAAATGTACTTACAAAAAGCAATAAGCAAGACAAGTATGGACATATGCAACGAAGAAAACATTATGAGCCAAAGACGGTATTATAATAGAAGATTTCTCTGAACCCCCTACGATATCTCCGGAGCCTCGTACTCAGGAGTTTATTTTTGGACAACTTTTATCAAGGGAAAAGGGGTCTTCAAGGCAGCGGACGTTTTAGAAGTTTGGCATCATCAAGTGCTCTTGGTTTGTTATGAATTTTCTATTTATTTTCTAGGACCAATTGTACATCGGGTCGCATTGGCACTAGGGAGTTCAAACCCATATTAAACTTTAACCTGACCCAAATTAACCCATATGAAACCTGAACCCAATATTCTAGAAATATGCCTACCAAACTCGGGCCGAACTCCTAACCGAACTCGGATCTAATTCGGTCTGTCAAAAAATAGAAGTTTGGCTAGCCGTGTAATCCATCATTTTGTGGCTCCAACGTTCAAATTTTTAAATGCTTGTGTGCTAAATTCTGGCCGAACTCTGTCCAGAATACCCCATAAATAGACTTGGATTCCTCTATTCTTACTTACTCATCTTTTTTCAAATTGTCTTATCCATTAGAGAGTAATATTCCTGAGCTTAACCTTCTACAAGTCCAAGATCAACTCTCCATCCTTCTAGTGCCAAGTGCGATCTCGGTTAGAAGTCTGTCAGAGTAGTAAAATCTTGATTTGTCAAGTTTTAAGTGTTCGAAGTCTGTGTGTCCTTCGCATAAAATGCACATGTGAAGTCTTCCAAGCCTTCATATCAAAACTCGATATTATAAGAAGTCAGCAAGTCTTTGGATCAAAGCTTATGATTCAGTATTGGTGATTATAGTGGTGTTCGCCATTAATGTAGGTTTGGGAAACCTTCTTTTAATAACAAAAAAAGATTATAAGAAAATCCTAGACAGACAATCTAAGTACAATATTTTTATCTGGGTAGTGTGACGATGGAGATCGAGTAATGTAGTAACTCTTTTATTTCGTTGACGGTCCAACGAGTAAATGAGGGATACTCTCTTCTCTTCTCTCTCCTGATCTTGTGTGCATGTACGTAGCTCGCCTGGAGGGGTATGGTCTCTCTGAAGCAAAAAAACTAGCCTTTAGGGCGTCTAAGTTGCCTCTATTTATAGCCATCATATTAATGGGCTATAGGAGACGCATATCCTTCTGTTTGGTGGCCGCAGGGGGCTCCTTGTCACTCCCCTCTCCCAAATACATGGATATACTCAAGATTGGCGCACTTTTTTGCTTAGGAATTCCTCTTGGCGCACTTTGGGTATACTTCAAGTGCACGATTGTATGGATGCTTGGCAAATATTAGCTAATTTTGATGGTGTGGTGGTGGTAGGTAGGGTGTGTGGCTTGGATTTGTTGGAGAGATCTGACGGTTCACAATCAACCTATTGCCTATATATATCCTTATTTTTATTCTCTCTCCTCACTTATTCATTTTTCTGGTTTTGCTCCTAGTTTTCTTCATAGGCAAGTATATCTTCCAAATATAAAAAAATATGAACGGCTATAGTTTTATTCTTAATATTTGTTGTTTTAATTAGTTTCTAGTAGTGTTCTGATTATAGTTAGTTCTTGGAGTTTTTAGATTTAAGGTGGTTAATGGTTTTATCTTGATTTTATTATGAGAGTTTTTATGATATATTTTCTAGAGAATGATCCCTTAAAATGATGTATTTTCTTTGATGTTGTTTCCTAATTTTGAGCCAAGATTTTTCTTTGATTTCTGGTTCTTGTTGCTTGAGGAATGGAGCACTGTCATAGTCTCGAGCTTGAGCTCCGAATACATCAAATAGTAGGTCGGTTGGAGAACCAGAATAGTAACAAAAAGTACACATGAGGATTTACAATATGGGTACATGTGGAATGTGACCCATATTTCATACTCGTGCGTACTTTAAGAGTACTGCTAATTTCTTGCAAAAGTATGTCAACGGGATAAATATTTTGAAAAATCCTTCTTGGCGCACTTTTGGAAGATTTCAGCTGCTAGTGCGCAATTGATGTATTATCGAACAAACCAAACAAAAGTGCGCCAGTCTAATTTTCAGTGCACTTTTGACCAACTTCCTCCTTGGCCCACTTTTAACGAAATCAGTAGACCGGTGCATAATTGACACATTGTGCATTAATGATCAAAACTGCATCACTCTTATACACACAATCCTTGGTACATTTTCTGGACGCTCAACGTTTGCATACTTTTGATGGATTATTACCCGGCACACTTGTTAACTCTTGGCACACTCTTGCTTAGTTCAGCCTCGATAAGCGAGCCTTGACTTTGGCACATCTTAATTCTCGAGGCCTAGACTGTCGTGCCCTTGACTGTTGTGCTGCTTTGGGCCTTTTATTTTGTCTTGTAGTTGTTTTGCACTTGTATAGTGCAATACTTCTCTTACTTTTAACTCTTGCTTTGTGTGCCAGTTTGCTTTCATGAGTAGAATGTGCCTATTCTTGTAATTTCTGATTTGTGTGCCATATCTTCCTGCTGCTCTATTATCGATTATGTGTGCCATGTTATAGAATTTTGTGCCATGACTTCTGGGAACTAGTGTTATAGGTTTGTGCGCCATATAGTTGCTTGCTCGCGCATATTGTGCCACTATTCTTGACTAGCCTATGTTTCGCACTTGAAAAGTGCGCCGACCCAGGAATTTTTGTGATTGATTGTGCATGTATGGGTCTTATTTTGTACTTTATGCCTATTTTAGATTAGTTGAGCTTGACTATGATTGGTGATCTATGATCCCAGAATTTGAGAAATTGATGAGACATCATGACCGTGACTCGATCATATGAGATATGAGAATCCTAATTAATTATGACTTTTGGCTTGATTAAAACATGAATCATGTGACCAACTGATAGGTTTGGTATCCTGACTTGGTTATTGTATTTTTGATGATACACTTGTCCTACTCGCCTATTTATAATGGCTATATTATATATACTGAGTGTGGG
The DNA here is from genome assembly GCA_036927795.1 of Iris macrosiphon. NCBI lineage: Eukaryota > Viridiplantae > Streptophyta > Magnoliopsida > Asparagales > Iridaceae > Iris > Iris macrosiphon. Next base: position 124,581,986 of record JAYESA010000010.1, on the reverse strand, counting down.
ACATTGGCTAACATGTTCACTGAACGTGACATGATAATTCCTGCTTGGTGCATAATACTATATTCCTGAATTCTCAACAGAAAATGATAATGAGTAAGAACCATAACGTAGTTAGGTTATTGCTTGTTTTAATATTGCATCTATATTTGGGTGAATCCAGACTTGACTCTTTATATAAAATAGACTCGTATCAAATGTGCCCGTACTCTGTACGACATTGTTAATGGGAATGTTCCTGTAGCCACGGTAGGGGATTTCATATCACTGAAGGGTTAATTAGGTAATATAAAAGCTGATTAGAACATAGGGAGGGAACGATATCCCAAGATCATGCGTAATGGGCTGCCCTATGGTAAGATTCATGGCATGCAAGACTGGCCACCACGGATATTGTATATCATCCGCATGTAGTAGAGTGCAATATTCGACATTTTTATATTTAACAGTAACGTCAAACAATACATGGCACATGCTTGGTATTCATATACAATACTCATAGGTGCATAACCTAAGCATGAGTATATAAGACTACATAATACTCATAGGTGCATAACCTAAGTTTTGGTTTGAAACTGCTAGAGCGTGGTATCTGCACATGTAACGTCAAACACTCCAAAGAATGCGATATCTGCATAAATATATACGTCTATATCACTCCAAAGAACCCGATATCTGTATAAAGGAGGTGGGTGTCCCATACGCCTACTAGTCGTCCTCCCCTCCCAATGCCAATGTACAAGTCTGAAATACGACTTGGATATCTCGTAACTATAATGCAAGTCACCTAAAACAATACACCTATGCTAAGTACCAACACACGAGGTACTCGCACCGATGGCCAGTCGTGTGCGTAAACTCGTGTCCTATTATGAACTCACTATGTGACATAAAATGATACATGTCAAGGCCTTAGAGTTATAATGATAACTCCGTCACTTAGGGTACGTCCACTAGACGCTAGGTCAAAAATAAGTCCTAACGTCGATGCCATCATCGACTGCACCCGAGTCATTCTCAGATGCGCACAGTTATATAATATAGAGATTATAATATATAATATTAACTTGAATTTTAAACAGTATAATAAGGCAAGTTATACTTGCTTGGAAGTCAGATGAAGATTCGAACACGAACTCGCCATGGAAGTAACAGAGCAGCAATAAAAACTGGAGCTGATATCCTCGGATGCTGTCAAAAATATCACCAACAGTTCCGAAATGAGTGAAATACTCAAAAAAGCATATACATACGTCCAATTTGGGCATAGGGGCAAAAATGCAGTTTCTGGTCAACACGGGGTCCACAAGTGGACCCGTCTTACACCAAAAAATATGCCAGAGACAAATTTCTTCAAATTCGTCAAACTTATTGTTTACGAGTCTAAAACGATGATACGAATCCAAAGGAATGTCCAGAACTGGATTTTGATGAGCCGATCACGAAATTGCCCATCATGTAGAACCGTGAGGCGCACGAAATAATGTTTCGTCAATGTTTTCAGAATCAAACCAAACTTGGGTCACAGGACCAGCGTAACATTGCGAATCTGATGGCGTAAGTTTTATTATGAACGACAGGCGCACACAAAATTTGGATGAGTGTCAGAATAGGCTGATACTGTACTTTTTGACGGATACGCATTGATTCTGTTGATTATGTAGTCTTATATACTCATGCTTAGGTTATGCACCTATGAGTATTGTATATGAATACCAAGCACCATGTCTATCTTAAACCACTTAATTATTGTACCCTATTTGTTTATTACCTTAGTTTGCCAATATTCGATGATGAACCCACCTAGCATAGTCATAATTAATGCATCTCTGAGAGAATTAGCTTCTCATTAATACCAAAATTAATACTAAATCAATACTTTTCTTGAATATATACGATACGTACATGCAAAATTGGTTTGAATAATGCGTCGAAACTTAGTTGATCATTCGTGGATGTATAATCGGCGATAGAGAGCAGGATTGGTTTGATGGATAGTTTCAAGGCAGGCATTAAGGAATTTTTCAAATATGTTAGTAGCCAACCTTATTTTATGGATGTGAGGCTCATCAAGTGCCCTTATGTCAAATATAATAAAATACCATTCAATGATGTGGATCTCGTGAGGGAGCATCTCTATCCGGAGCAGCCTGTGGAGATCCTAGACTGCAGAGATAAAGTGCTTCATAAACAAGTACTTCCCTTGGTTCGTATCACTTGGAGAGGCATCATTCTCCTGGTGAATCCACTTTGGAGTGGGAAGAGGAGATGTGATAGCATTGCCCCTATTTTTTTGCACCATGAGGTAATTTTCTTGTTGTATTTGCTCAGTCTTAAATTTTGAGGATGAAATTTTTTTAGGAGGGTAGACTTGTAACCTCAGTATCCTCAAATTCTAGCTTAAATATTGTTATTAGGTTAATTTGGGGCTATTGGGATTTTTCTATAATTTTTACTTAATTAAAAACTAGTAACACTAATTTCCTAGGACTTTCAATAATTTATTTTAGGGTCAAATATAGTTAAAAAATTCCAAACTTTTATTTTAGGTTCTAAAAAATCAAATTTATTTTCTAGAATTTTTTGGAAATTTTCTGATTATTTTTAGCATTTATTTTCAGTTGATTATGAAGATCTGAATTAAAAACTATTCTCTGAAAAAGAAAACCCATAAAAGTAATTTTTCTGCCCAGTCAGCCAACAGGGGCCGACCCGTCAGCCTCCCACACCACGTGGTGCACTCCAAACCGTGGCTGCTCTCTCTCTCTCCTATATATATAGTATTTAGTTTATAATTTCTAGGGTTTCTTTTAGCCAATTTTGGGAAATTGTCATCTAGGGTTTCCTTCATTTTCAAGAAGTGATTACTCATAGCTTTGGACTCCAAAAGTGGACTAGTTTCTTGCATAAGAACCATATTGAGGTTAGTTTTCTGAATATGTAAATTTTTTCATGAAATACTGAATATTAAATTCTAGAAAATTCGTAGAGCACCGCATGTCTAAAAATAGATGTATCTCGGTATTTTCGTGATTCTGGGAGAATAAAGAATCAGAATCATGAACCGTTTGAAGTTTCAAAAAGCTAATATCAAGATCATTAACATATGTTTTTCCTAGGATTTAATTTGAAATATTACAGAGCTGTTAATTTTGTAGAACTTCTAGGTTAACAATCAACTACCGTTGTACAATACGATTTTGGTATGTGCAATAATTCTCAAACGAATTTGAATTCAGATAATCCATAAATTCCAACATAATTTTGATGCTAAAATCTATAGGAAATCATGCATAAAAGTTGAGTTTGTGTCTATTGACTTTTTGGTCAACAGATTGTCTCGATTTGCGTGCCAAGAGTCTCGAGTTGATAAAATTCAGTTTTTTTGGACAAAATTTAGGATTTAACCTAAAATCAGAATAATAAGATTAAAATAGGATTTTAGAGTAATTATTTAAGAATTAAATAAATTAAAATAAATTATCTTTTGACATGGTAAAATTGTAATACATAGGCTATTGGACTATGACTTGGATTCTGATTCATACCAGCTAAGGACCCCAAGCGTGTAAATTTTTGTGATTACTTTTAGTGCTTGATAGTCTCTATAATGCATGCTTAGTATTGATTATGTGACTTGTGTCACTTGTTACACGGATTAGTGTGATGGATTCTTATTATGAGATACGTGACTGTTCTGGACTATTGTTATTTCTTTGTGACTGGTTTGGAATCCATGTGTCCATGTGTACGTGGACATGTGGGCTTTCGTGGAACTTGATTTGGATGTGCGTGCACAACAGAATCAATGCGTATCCGTCAAAAAGTACAGTATCAGCCTATTCTGACACTCATCCAAATTTTGTGTGCGTCTGTCGTTCGTAACGAAACTTACGCCATCTGATTCGCAATATTACGTTGGTCCTGTGACCCAAGTTTGGTTTGATTCTGAAAACATTGACGAAACATCATTTCGTGCGCCTCACGGTTCTACATGATGGGCAATTTCGTGATCGTCTCATCGAAATCCAGTTCTGGACGTTCCGTTGGATTCGTATCATCGTTTTAGACTCGTAAATAATAAGTTTGACGAATTTGAAGAAATTTGTCTCTGGCATATTTTTTGGTGTAAGACGGGTCCACTTGTGGACCCCGTGTTGACCAGAAACTGTATTTTTGCCCCTATGCCCAAATTGGACGTATGTATATGCTTTTTTGAGTATTTCACTCATTTCAGAACTGTTGGTGATATTTTTGACAGCATCCGAGGATATCAGCTCCAGTTTTTATTGCTGCTCTGTTACTTCCATGGCGAGTTCGTGTTCGAATCATCGTCTGGCTTCCAAGCAAGTATAACTTGCCTTATTGTACTGTTTAAAATTCAAGTTAATATTATATATTATGATCTCTATATTATATAACTGTGCGCATCTGAGAATGACTCGGGTGCAGTCGATGATGGCATCGACGTTAGGACTTATTTTTGACCTAGCGTCTAGTGGACGTACCCTAAGTGACGGAGTTATCATTATAACTCTAAGGCCTTGACATGTATCATTTCATGTCACATAGTGAGTTCATAATAGGACACGAGTTTACGCACACGACTGGCCATCGGTGCGAGTAGCTCGTGTGTTGGTACTTAGCATAGGTGTATTATTTTAGGTGACTTGCATTATAGTTACGAGATATCCAAGTCGCATTTCAGACTTGTACATTGGCATTGGGAGGGGAGGACGACTAGTAGGCGTATGGGACACCCACCTCCTTTATACAGATATCGGGTTCTTCGGAGTGATACAGACGTATATATTTATGCAGATATCGCATTCTTTGGAGTGTTTGACGTTACATGTGCAGATACCACGCTCTTCGGAGTGTTAGCAGTTTTAAACCAAAACTTAGGTTATGCACCTATGAGTATTATGTAGTCTTATATACTCATGCTTAGGTTATGCACCTATGAGTATTGTATATGAATACCAAGCATGTGCCATGTATTGTTTGACGTTATTGTTAAATATAAAAATGTCGAATATTGCACTCTACTATATGCGGATGATATACAATATCCGTGGTGGCCAGTCTTGCATGCCATGAATCTTACCATAGGGCAGCCCATTACGCATGATCTCGGGATATCGTTCCCTCCCTATGTTCTATTCAGCTTTTATATTACCTAATTAACCCTTCAGTGATATAAAATCCCTTACCGTGGCTACAGGAACATTCCCATTAAAAATGTCGTACAGAGTACGGGCATATTTGATACGAGTCTATTTTATATAAAGAGTCAAGTCTGGATTCACCCAAATATAGATGCAATATTAAAACAAGCAATAACATAACTACGCTATGGTTCTCACCCATTATCATTTTGTGTTGAGAATTCAGGAATATAGTATTATGCACCAAGCAGGAATTATCATGTCACGTTCAGTGAACATGTTAGCCAATGTCTCACACTCAGTATACAATATAGCCATTATAAATAGGCGAGTAGGACAAGTGTATCATCAAAAATACAATAACCAAGTCAGGATACCAAACCTATCAGTTGGTCACATGATTCATGTTTTAATCAAGCCAAAAGTCATAATTAATTAGGATTCTCATATCTCATATGATCGAGTCACGGTCATGAATATCTCATCAATTTCTCAAATTCTGGGATCATAGATCACCAATCATAGTCAAGCTCAACTAATCTAGATTAGGTATAAAGTGCAAAATAAGACCCATACATGCACAATCAATCACAAAAATTCCTGGGTCGGCGCACTTTTCAAGTACGAAACATAGGCTAGTCAAGAATAGTGGCACAATATGCGCGAGCAAGCAACTATATGGCGCACAAACCTATAACACTAGTTCCCAGAAATCATGGCACAAAATTCTATAACATGACACACATAATCGATAATAGAGCAGCAGGAAGATATGGCACACAAATTAGAAATTACAAGAATAGGCACATTCTACTCATGAAAGCAAACTGGAACACAAAGCAAGTGTTAAAAGTAAGAGAAGTATTGCACTATACAAGTGAAAAACAACTACAAGACAAAATACAAGGCCCAAAGCAGCACAACAGTCAAGGGCACGACAGTCTAGGCCTCAGGAATTAAGATGTGCCAAAGTCAAGGCTCGCTTATCGAGGCAGAACTAAGCAAGAGTGTGCCAAGAGTTAACAAGTGTGCCGGGTAATTAATCCATCAAAAGTATGCCAAGCGTTGAGCGTCCAAAAAATGTACCAAGGATTGCGTGTATAAGAGCGATGCAATTTTGATCATTAATGCACAATGTGTCAATTATGCACCGGTCTACTGATTTGGTTAAAAGTGGGCCAAGGAGGAAGTTGGTCAAAAGTGCACTGAAAATTAGACTGGCGCACTTTTGCTTGGTTTGTTCGATAATACATCAATTGCACACTAGCGGCTGAAATCTTCCAAAAGTGCGTCAAGAAGGATTTTTCAAAATATTTATCCCGTTGACATACTTTAGCAAGAAATTAGCAGTACTCTTAAAGTACGCACGAGTATGAAATATGGGTCACATTCCACATGTACCCATATTGTAAATCCTCCTATGTACTTTTTGTTACTATTCTGGTTCTCCAACCGACCTACCATTTGATATATTCGAAGCTCAAGCTCGAGACTATGACAGTGCTCCATTCCTCAAGCAACAAGAACCAGAAATCAAGGAAAAATCTTGGCTCAAAATTAGGAAACAACATCTTTTGAAAATACATCATTTTAAGGGATCATTCTCTAGAAAATATATCATAAAAACTCTCATAATAAAATTAAGATAAAACCATTGACCACCTTAAATCTAAAAACTCCAAGAACTAACTATAATCAGAACACTACTAGAAACTAATTAAAACAACAAATATTAAGAATAAAACTATAGCCGTTCATATTTTTTTATATTTGGAAGATATACTTGCCTATGAAGAAAACTAGGAGCAAAACCAGAAAAATGAACAAGTGAGGAGAGAGAATAAAAACAAGGATATATATAGGCAATAGGTTGATTATGAACCGTCAGATCTCTCCAACAAATCCAAGCCACACACCCTACCTACCACCACCACACCATCAAAATTAGCTAATATTTGCCAAGCATCCATACAATCGTGCACTTAAAGTATACCCAAAGTGCGCCAAGAGGAATTCCCAAGCAAAAAAAAAGTGCGCCAATCTTGAGTATATCCATGTATTTGGGAGAGGGGAGTGACAAGGAGCCCCCTGCGGCCACCAAACAGAAGGATATGCGTCTCCTATAGCCCATTAATATGATGGCTATAAATAGAGGTAACTTAGACGTCCTAAAGGCTAGTTTTTTTGCTTCAGAGAGACCATACCCCTCCAAGCGAGCTACGTACATGCACACAAGATCAGGAGAGAGAAGAGAAGAGAGTATCCCTCATTTACTCGTTGGACCGTCAACGAAATAAAAGAGTTACTACATTACTCGATCTCCATCGTCACACTACCCAGATAAAAATATTGTACTTAGATTGTCTGTCTAGGATTTTCTTATAATCTTTTTTTGTTATTAAAAGAAGGTTTCCCAAACCTACATTAATGGCGAACACCACTATAATCACCAATACTGAATCATAAGCTTTGATCCGAAGACTTGCTGACTTCTTATAATATCGAGTTTTGATATGAAGGCTTGGAAGACTTCACATGTGCATTTTATGCGAAGGACACACAGACTTCGAACACTTAAAACTTGACAAATCAAGATTTTACTACTCTGACAGACTTCTAACCGAGATCGCACTTGGCACTAGAAGACTGGAGAGTTGATCTTGGACTTGTAGAAGGTTAAGCTCAGGAATATTACTCACTAATGGATAAGATAATTTGAAAAGAGATGAGTAAGTAAGAATAGAGGAATCCAAGTCTATTTATGGGGTATTCTGGACAGAGTTCGGCCAGAATTTGGTACCCTAGCATTTAAAAATTTGAACGTTGGAGCCACAAAATGATGGATTACACGTCTAGCCAAACTTCTATTTTTTGACAGACCGAATTAGATCCGAGTTCGGTCAGGAGTTCGGCCCGAGTTTGGTAGGCATATTTCTAGAATATTGGGTTCAGGTTTCATATGGGTTAATTTGGGTCAGGTTAAAGTTTAATATGGGTTTGAACTCTCTAGTGCCAATGCGACCCGATGTACAATTGGTCCTAGAAAATAAATAGAAAATTCATAACAATGTCGAATATTGCAATCTACTACATGCGTATATTTTAGCAGTTTCAAACCAAAACTTAGGTTATGCACCTATGAGTATTATGTAGTCTTATATACTCATGCTTAGGTTATGCACCTATGAGTATTGTATATGAATATGTATATCTCACTCTACTCTCATGTATATCTGACTCTACTCTCGTGTGTGTAACAATCAAGACACGAAAATGTAGCATGTATAGATAAAATTTTACAATATAAAATAATTGCATATGAAAGCATTAAACAAGTACTTGCCTTAGCCTTCGCATTATGCGAACCAAACAGTTGAGAAGAGATCCATGCACTTCGCTTATCCCAAAGTCCTAAAAAAATTAGATGCCTGACAATTATTTATTTATTAAATATATTTATAATTAGACTTCAACGTATTTTATTTATTTATATTTTATATTTTAAGAAAATAATTTAATCTAAGAGTATAGGTCCTGTACATATTATATTATCAAAATTGTTTTATTAAATATAGGCTATATTATATAGTCAATAGATTTAAAATAATTAAACCCACTTCCTCTAAAATATAATAACAGCAATAATATAGTTCTAGGTTTGTACTTATCTATTTCTAGGGCTTATGGAAAACTTACCATTAAAGTTTCTTGTGCCTCCTTCCATGCAACCTACGTAAATAGTATTTTCTTCCTTAAAACACCTACTTATGAGCAGTTTTTATAACACTTAGTTGTTATTAAACTCTAGTGACCAAAATAAGAGGGGAAAAGGAGAAGCACACCTAGGAGCATAGGGTAGAGGTGTTGGTAGATCTCACTCTACCAGCAGGACCCTCAAAGAAGAGACCAGCCCAAGTATATACGCATGTGCGTTGCACGTATTTCATATTACTTGAAAAAAAAAAATAGATTATTAAAAGAGCAAACGATAATTTCTTAAATTTATTATAGGTGAAAATATAATAGGCAAGAGCATGAAAGTTGGAAGAAATTAAATGACGGGAATAGGAAAGGTTTCTCTTATCTCTTGGACTAATGTGCCTAGTTTGCATGCATGCTTTATTAACTTTTGTTTTATTCTCCAAACTACCTACTTTGCATGCATGCATATCTTTGTTTTATTAACTATCATTCCCCAAGTTGCCTCATGCATGTATACATATATTTAATATGTATTTAATTACTTTTTTAATTACTTAGATATCCTTATCAACGTTAATACATATTGAAATATAGTAAAGGGTATTTTTGGAACGAAAAGCTTTCACGGTGAAGCCTTGTTTTGGCATTATATAGTAGAATAGATATCATTCCCCAAGTGGCCTCATGCATGTATACATATATTTAATATGTATTTAATTATTTTTTTAATTACTTAGATATCCTTATCAACGTTAATACATATTGAAATGTAATAAAGGGTATTTTTGGAACGAAAAACTTTCACGGTGAAGTCTTGTTTTGGCATTATATAGTAGAATAGAAGAATAGATTGAAATGTAATGAAGGGTATTTTTAGAACGAAAAACTTTCACGGTGAAGCCTTGTTTTGGCATTATATAGTAGAATAGATATCATTCCCCAAGTTGCCTCATGCATGTATACATATATTTAATATGTATTTAATTATTTTTTTAATTACTTAGATATCCTTATCAACGTTAATACATATTGAAATGTAATGAAGGGTATTTTTGGAACGAAAAACTTTCACGGTGAAGCCTTGTTTTGACATTATATAGTAGAATAGAAAAACTTTCACTAGGCCTGCGTTGCCGGCTATAGTTGCTTCGGTATACTTGGGCTGGTCTCTCACATCCAAGAACCTGTCGTCCTGGCCGGGACCTGCTACTATGGCTCCGACCAGAACGTTCGGATTGGGATCCTTCGATTCCTTCCATCTCTTACCGTCAGCGCAACTGTAGTGCCGGCCGTTCCAAGGGATCGATGCGCCCCTGTGGTGGACTTGCTTCGGGTAGCGCTCTCCGAAACCGACCAAGTAGCTCATTTTCATAGGATTGTGGCCTAGTATGTAATTAACCTGAGAGAGATGAGATGTTGTGAATCATAAGCTTGAACTGCACGATGAGAATACCCTCTCGTGTCCGTATCTATATAGAGGGAAGGTCTAGTCAACTTTGTAAATTATATTAGAAAACTTTCTTAAGCTCCATAGTCGACTTCGAAGACTTGGAATTATAGCAACAATGTTCTTCCCATATATCTACCTGAGATTTGGCAAATCTTTGCAACACCTCCGGGGAAATAGGATGGCTTCCACAAGTTCCACCGGGGGCACGAATGAGGTCGAGATAATCAGCGTAGAGTTTGCTTAGGAAAGCAGCAGTCGCAGCAAATTGGAGTGGTGCCTTGCTAACAATGGACGGGAAAATCAATCCACTTGGATCATAAGCAAAGATTGAACACCAATATCTCTCGCCTCTACATTGTATATTCTTGATTCATTATTTCCCGAAATAACTTGAATTTTTTTTTTTTTTACCATTTTAGATAAAAAAAAATTAAGGATATAATCTTTAACGGTCAAAAAAAAACAATCTAACTTTTGCTATTTTGGAAAGCATGCAGAAAAACTCTGATACCTGGTGAGACACTTGGTACTAGACCAGACCATTTAGGGGGAGAAACGTACGAACACATGATCGTGCTCGCCATGTCCGTGCACCGCCTCAGCACCGTCTCGTACGGATAACCAGGACAGTTATAAATATTAAAATATTTTAATATTTACGAAGTACTTGTTTACTAATCTTTTGAAATCACTATTTTTGAATTCGCCTCTATGATCACTTCGGATACGAGTAATCATGAAACATTTTTCGTTTTGAACCTTTTTCCAAAAAGTGACAAATTCAGAGAATGCTTTATTTTTTTGCATAAAAATAAATCCATGTATATCTAGAAAAATCATCAACAATAACATAAGTATAAAGCTTACCGCCAAGACTGGCGACTCTAATGGGTCCAAACAAGTCCATATACAAGAGTTGTAGAGGTCTAGAAGTACTTATAGCGTTGATTGATTTATAGGAAGATTTAGTAGCTTTATTCATTTTACAGTCAGCACATACCATATCTTTCTTGAAAGTAATCTCCGATAAGCCTCTTACGAGCTTCTTTGTGGATAGTCTTGCAATAATGTCCATATTTTCGTGTCCTGGACACATATGCCATAGCCAGCTATCATCTTTGTTGGCGTAAAGACATCTGCCTGCATTGTTAGTATCTTATGCAAGATAGAAAATATATATATTATCTTCTCCGATCCCTTCAAAGATAACATTACCTATGGATCTTTTATAAATAGAGCATTTATTTTTAATGAAGTTAATACCATAACCATGGTCAGCTAGATGACTGATGCTGAGTAGGTTATATTTTAATTCCGTTACTAGACAAACGTCTTTAAAGATAGGATATAGAAGAATACCTATATTACCATTACCAATAATATATCCTCTGAGGTTATTGCCAAAGGAGACATAACCTTCTTTCTTCATCGATAGCGTTGCAAATAGGTTAGCATCATCAACCATATGTCGTGAGCAACCACTATCGAGAATCTACTTGCTTTTAGCATGATAGGGTTGGTCCACCTACAAAATGAGTTATAGATGTAACCCTGGGTACATATTTCTTTGAGGGTCCTGCTGTGTTAGTTTTTGGTACCCATGTATAAATATTCATATCTACTAACTTTTTAGTTTTACAGAATCTAGATATATGTCCTTTCTTACTGCTGTAGTGACATATACTTGTGTGGTTGTTGTTTGGTACAACATGAAAGATATGATTGTGTGAAGCAGTTCTTTGTGGTATATGTGGATAGAATGCATGATTATATGAGATATTTCTTTGTGGTCTTCGTGGGTATCTATAATAGAATGCATGATTATGTTTGGTTCTATATGCATGATGTGTCCTGAATGTATGATTGTATGAACTATTATTTATGTAGGTAGGAGCATAGCTATGAGTTTTCTTTTGCCTTGCTACGTGTCTCGTGTTAGGTTGGTTAGAGGTTTGTTCGACCTATTTACCCAATCTAATCTCTAATCTTTAGACGTAGCATATACTTCATCATATTTTGCCTTGCTACGTGTCTTCGTGCGACTGTTGATCTCTCTTTCTCTATTTACTTACTATCATTTTATATTTAGATTGTTAGCTAATTGTGTTAATTTTTATTAGTTGATTTTTAGTCCGCTATATATACAAGCACTATATTCACCCACCTCTAGAGGTGCTTATTCGATTCTACAGGTGTATGTATCTTGAGTGTCTACAAGCTTACTCTCAAAAGATGGCCTACATATATGTTCGTACACTTAGGTGAGTTCTTTAACGGAGTTTAATATTCCTATCATGAAGCCTTGTGCTTCCTTGCGGTGCTACGCCATTATGACATGGCCCAAAGTTGTGGTCCACAATCTCTTGGTGGTGTCATCCCACTATATCATGAGGTCACATGCCTCTTTGTAGTGTTGTACTATCACTCTCCACCTCTTTGGAATTAGGATATCTGCCTATACGGAATGCTACTGCCATTGTGATGACCCGAAGTTGAGGCTCTACCTCATTATGGTGTCACTCTACTGTAGCATGGGAAGGTACCATCCCCTTTGTAGTGTCGAGCTACCCGTGTTTCGTGTAAAGAACGTCGAACATTCAAAATGTCCGAAAACTCATTAAGGTTAATGGCCATCCCCCTATAGGACTTAGTCTATACCAAGAACAATTAGTCGACCATAGTGGTTCTGGGATAATATCCCCATACTCATAAGACTAACTCTCCACTGTACCTGATATTGTTTTAGTCAATGGTCCTTCTTTGAACCAAAAGTTAGATGACTCGTAGATTTTTTTTTGAACTAATAGCATAAAATTTTGTGGTAGAATTATAAAGACACAATATTAACATGTCTTCAAGTCTATTTTTCTTATTGTCTCCTCGACCATCTAGTGCTTTAGTGAACAAATATGCCATATTCTCCTGGCTCCGAACATGAAATACTGCAATGATGCCATCTTTGATGCGTTCATTCAGTTCCCTGTGCCAAAGCCGCCCAATCCTTTTCTTACCATTGAAGAGATTATTCGATGCCACTGTTGCAGTTGTCTAATTATCATAGTATATAATACCACTAAAATCTGTGCAACAATCAGAGAAAGATCATACATGAGATTCTGAAGCTATTCTTCTTTATCCACTATACTGCTAGTCCAAAGAACTCAGATTACATAGATAAATGAGAGTGGATTGTCTGTTTCTTTGACTTCTACGATATAGCAGCTCTACCCATGATGAAGACATATCCTTTTGTGGACCTATCGCTCTCTTCTTCTTAGCACTAGCTTTTATCATTGAAACCTTCCACTATTGCCGGATAATCGTTGTAGTAAATGCATATTTTTGAGTCCTCTTGAGATATCTCATGACTCTCTTCACGGCTTTCTAGTGCTCAATAATTGGTTGCTCGTAAACTGACTCTGCATTCCCATGGCGAAGGCTATATCCGGCCTAGTGGCACTCATAGCATACATAAAACTCTCGATGACACTTGAGTACTCTAATTGCATGACACTCTCTACTATATATGGCTTCAACTTTTTGTCACACTTGTATAGAGTATCGATCCCTAAAAGATCCTGATATATTTAACATATGAGCAGCTTCTGTCTGGATGATCTTTATCCTCATGATAACATCAACACCCCCCAAGTTCTTCATACTGAACTTGGATGAAAGAAACTTTTTTGTCTTTGTGACACATTCTAAATTTGTACCTAGGATTAGCTTCTCGTCAACATAAAGACAAACTATGACTCCTCTACCAGCAGCAAACTTAGTATAAACACACTTATTTGTCTCACAGACCTAGTAGCTGTTCGATCTAATAATTTTATCAAACTTCTTATGCCATATCTTTGGTGCTTCCTTCATACCGTACAGTAATTTTACTAACTTGCAGACTTTGTCTTCAAGACTCTTCACAACAAATTATTAGTTATTGTATGTAAATCTTTTCGGTAATTTCTTCATTCAAAAAATTTGTTTTAATATCTATCTAATGTATCACCAGCTTGTGAATTACCCATAGAGAAATAAGTATCAAGATCGTTATCATCCGTGCAATTGGAGCATACGCGTCTAAATAATTAATCCGTTGCTTCTGAGAAAACTTTTTGGCAACCAGCTTTTCCTTGAACTTGTCAACAATTTCATCGGCCTTTATCTTCCCTTTGAAGATCCATTTACACCCGATGGATTTTGTTCCTTCAGGAAGATCGACCAATACCCAAATGTTGTTGGAGGTAATAGAGTCAAACTTATCATTGATAGCCTTCTTCCAGAAGACAACATCTCTGGTCTTTATCATCTCATCATAGGTAAGCGGATATGCTTTCACATGATAGATGACGAAGTTATCTCCAAAGTCCTTCTACATCCTCACTCATTTTGACAAGGGCTCAATGAGTTTTGGTTCAAATATTCTCTTCAATGACAACTTCATCTTGGACTATATCTTCTTTGGAAGCATTGGGCTCCACTGCACTCATAATATTTTCCAGAATATTCGCAAGAATAATGTTCTTATGCCTACAAAATTTGTTTTAAAAGAATTCTGCATCACAAGATTCAATGATATGATTTTATTCGATATCAAGAAACCTCCGAGCATTAATATTTTTAGTATATACCAAAATTATGGCCTTCTTAGTCCTCGTTCCCAGCTTTAAATCTCCATATCTAGAAGCTTCACATAGGTCAGTCACCCCAATATTCGATTGACATTCAACTTGGTCTGACCTTGAACTAGAGTTCATGAAGAGTAATGTCAAAAGTTGCGTACGGTACTTTATTGAGAATATAAGTAGTCGTTAGTGTACCTACTTTCGAGAAGCAGTTTTGAAGTCCCATAGTCAACAACATTGAGCTCATCATCTCTGTCAACGTCCTATTCTTCCTTTCTACAAATCCATTTGATTGGGGAGAATATTGAGCAGTCATCTTATTGATAATTTTATGTTCTTTACAGAACGATACGAATTCAAGAGACCATTACTCTCTATCTCGATCACCTTCTGAGTCTCTTGAGTTGTTGTCCGATTTAACTTTCTGCTTATATCATGAAGTCTTTGCACTTCTCAAACACTTCATCCTTCGACTAGAGAAGATAGACGAATACTTACTTTGAGAAGTCGTCGATAGAAGTAATAAAATACTCCATCCAGACCTTTATGAAGAATTATTTGAAGTCATAAATATCTGAGTGCACCAACTCCAAAAGATATGTGCTTCGGTCCGTTTGAATAGTTTTTTGACAATCTTCGTCTTCGCACATACTTCACACTTCTCCACTGTCTTACCCCCACATTTAAAGATAAGTCATAAACTAGACATCTTGTTTATTCTTTTATAATGTTTATGTCCTAATCTATTATGCCATAACTCAAGAGGATAACCAGATGAAGAGACTGCATTGACATTTTCAATATGAGTTACAAGCTTAAGTTTGAAAATCTATTAGGGTTTTATTTCAAACTCCCAGTTCAGGAGGATAACCAGCTGAAGTTACAATCTAAGTTACAAGCCCCCCATATTGAATATAGTACGGATTCTACTGTTCGGTGCATTAACCCGACCTTCATCATTCCTTGGGGCATTGTTCTAATTTTTTTTGACATGAATATCGAAGTAGATATAACAAAAGTTTTAAATCTCCTCAATGATATATGCTTTGCATATCGAAGCTTCTACATGATCCTTATTGCCAAACTTTTTCTTTAGGTGATGTAGATATCTCTAAATAATATATTGAATATTAGAATTTTTTTAGTAAAGAAATTACTAGAAAAGGTAATAAAATTATGCCTCTCAAATAGATACGTATATCAATAATGTACGGGAGCATCGATACGTGCTTCATATGCAAAATGAATCGACAAATGTTCCATACTATCAAAAAAAATTGGGGAGGAGGGGAGCACCCTTTCTAATTTGCACAATGTCAATACAATCTTCTCCTCAAGTCCCATTATGTGTTGCACCATCAACTTGCTTGAATACAAATCTTTAAAGAATATAGATATCTTGGCCAACATAGTTCATACTTGAGGAGGTATAATCTCTCTCAAAGCGATAAGATGTAACATTTCCATGAACATGTGGCAATCATGAGTCTTTATCCCTGTCAGCTTGCTTTTGTTGAGATCAACATATCTAGCCAGATTCGATATATACCCATCAGGAAATCATAACTTTGTAATCCAGTTGCTTATTATCAATTTATCAACCCTATTCAATGTAAATGGCGCTGGAGATTTGACCAAATTACCATTGGAAATTTGTTTTAGGTGCAAACCTGGATGCCTATAAATAATTTCGAAGTCCTTTCTCACTTTGGGATTGTCTTTCATTTTTCCCTTGATATCCATTACCATATTGAAGATGTTGTCGAATATATTCTTTTTTACATGTATGACATCAAGATTGTGTCTTATGAGATTGTCCTTCCAATAAGGTAAGTACCAAAAGATACTCTGTTTCGTCCAATTATGGCTATATCTGAATCCATCAAAGGGAAGTCCTGATCATGGATCTTCCATCACAGTCGGTAATTCCTCTACCTCTTTCCAAACTGCATCTCTTGTCAATCTCAACTGGGGCGGAGAAGGTTCATGTTTACTAGCTCTAAAACTATTTTTGTTCCTTCTCCACGGATGCGAAGCAGGAAGGAACTGACGATGAAAATAAAGAAGTATGCTTTTCCTCCATTCTGAAGACGAAATGTCTTACAATTTTTCATACATATCAGACAAGATATAGTACCATTGAGTACTCCACCCCGACAACATCCCATATGCTAGAAAATTGTTGATGGTCTACATGAGTGACGTTCTAATCTAAAAGTTCTGTTCGATCTATTTATCATACGCATGAACACCGAACTGCCATAATTATTTTAACTCATCAACCAGTGGCTTCAAATAGATATCAATGTTCTTTATTAGATTTTTGGATAGGGTATGATAAGTATAAAAAACATGTACGGAGTCATCGTGTACATCCACGGTGGTAGATTATAAGAGGTCATAATCACTGGCCAATAAGAGTACTGAGATCCCGATTGTCCAAAAAGAGTGAATCTATCAGAACATAAAGCCAAACAAATATTCCTAGGCTCTGCAGCAAATTAAGGATGACATCGATCAAAATGGTTCCATGCCTCAACATCGGAAGGATGAGATAGTTCTCCTTCATCCATCTTATGTTTCTTGCTATGTCATATCATTTGTTGTGATATATTTGTTGACAAATACATCCTCTGCAGTCTTTTGTGATCGACAAAAACTGTATGTACTTGTAGGGACGCAACCTTACTAGGTCAGTTGACTTTCTTTGTCCCGAATTGGCATGTACCGGTCCTCATGACAGAAAATGCATCTGTATTTATCATTAATTCTCCTTGCTGTACAACATGCAACCATTTTGACAAGAATCTATCTTTTTGTAGCCTAGTATGAGTTTTTGCATCATCATCTTCGACTTGTAGAAGTTTTTAATCAAGTCCTTCGATCTATGTAGCAATAACTTTCTAACAAACTGAATTATCCGGTGGTAGCATTCATGCGATAAGTTAAAATCAGACTTGAGATTCAAAAGTTGCATCACCACTAACAGGACAGAATGAGAATCACATTCCGGGTATAACGGAGTATCGTTATTCCTGAACATATTATATAATTCCATTGCATAAGGATTCGGATCCTCCGGATGAAAACTAGGACCGGTCGCATCAAATACCAACTCACGTGTCAGGTTTCAGAGTCGATATTCGATGTGATCTCTAAGAGTGGACTCTCCCACCTCCGTATTGAAGGAGGAATGATATTACAGAAATAAAGGTTCTCCTTGAGTCGTCCACTCCTTTTAGTTCGATACGAAACCCTTCTTATAGAGATGCTCCCTCACGAGATCCACCTCATTGAATGGTATTTTATTATATTTGACATAAGGGCACTTGATGAGCCTCACATCCATAAAATAAGGTTGGCTATGCTAGGTGGGTTCATCATCGAATATTGGCAAACTAAGGTAATAAACAAATAGGGTACAATAATTAAGTGGTTTAAGACAGACATGGTGCTTGGTATTCATATACAATACTCATAGGTGCATAACCTAAGCATGAGTATATAAGACTACATAATACTCATAGGTGCATAACCTAAGTTTTGGTTTGAAACTGCTAAAATAATTTCTTAGGTAACCATTCAATAAATTGCTAAGAAATTGTTGCTTAGGTAACCATAGGTTTGGATCTTGGATACAATACGGGACCGTATCGACTGTATTGAACCATAATTAGTATTATATTTTAGAATTAAGACTAATAAATAACCATAGGAATGAGAAATAAAGAGCAAGGAAGGAAAAACCTTAGGTTGTCTCTAGAATGGTTTTGGAATATTAAAAATCGGTCGTATTGGTCAAAATAATGACTTTGACCAACGAATGTTTAAGAAACTATTTTTTCAACATTTAGTAATATTGATAAGATCAAATTGATACTTATAAGTAAAGGAATTTTAGTAAAATAAGTTATAAGTCCATAATTAAAGTTTTAGGGCCATATCGGTCCTAAAGTTAGTCAAATCATAGGTGTCCAGCATATCTTTGTTCATGTTCTCATGTTCGTGTGCAGCGTATCATGTCTATACGTGTCTATACCTGTCCAACACACAAATGCAAAAAATATATATAACCCCCAAATCACAAATCCAATAATTAACCAAATGACAATGAGGGTTAGAGTTTACCTTCAAGGAGAGGAGGGCCGGAGAGGGGCATCAAGGAGAGGGGGGACGGTGAGGGGTATCGAGGAGGGGGGGCAGAGATGGGGTTCAAAATAGGGGGGTCGGAGAGGGGGGTCGTCGGAGTTGCAGGGGTCGTTGGAGCCAGGGGGTGCCAGAGCAAGGGGGGTTGCTGGGGTGGGGGTGGGGTTCAATCGCACCCAGAGAGAGAGAGAAAAAGAGAGAGAGAGAGAGAGAGAGAGGTATGAAATGGTTTGGGGGAGGGGATTGAAACTGAAAAGAGGGCACTCGAATTAAAATAATAGGTTAGCGACGGAAGTAGTCCGTCGCTAATCCATTGTTGAAGGTTAGCCGACGAAATATCGACAAACTAGTGACGAAAAATTATTATATAAAAAAATTGTCATTGTCCGTCTATTATTCGTCATTGTCTCACCGACGGAAAATAATTCATCATTAAAATCCATCGCTATTAATCGGTATTTTTGTGTGAAGTGGTATAACCGCCCTTCCTACGAGCAAGGACAATTGTTTGGCTCATATGAGGATCCTTCACAATATATGTGAGGAAATCAAAAATAACAATAGATCCACTATCACAAATGCTACTAACTGATATGAGACGTAAAGTTATATGGAAAACATATGTAAGCTCCCTCTCCCGTATTTTAATTTTTGGATATATTTTTTAAATAAGAGTTTAGAAGTATAATGGTTAAATTAGTTTAATTTCAAATTATTGGTTAATCAAAATATTCTTAAACCATATAAGTATATTGACTATTTGTTTTAAATTAGTTATATAAGTATATTAATTATTTATTCCCAAATATTTTAAATAAACTTATTGAATAGATAATAATAAATAAAGTAAAATCTATAACTAATTAAACAATAAGTCTAATCCCTCTTACTGTTCACCGATACCCTTACTCTAAACCTATTAAACCTGAACATATTTAAACTAATACATAATAATATATATAAATAAATCAAATGTGTGTGTATATATATATATATATATATATATATATATATATATATGTATATATATATATATTAATAATAATAATAATAATATATCACATAAACATATAAGTATACAGAAGCTATACACAAGGAAACCACATGCAAAGTAAATCTTATTTTAGGATCAAGCTAAATCCTTTCCTCCTTATCAATAAACAAAACCCCTCCTTTGTATACAAACGTAAATTTCTATCCGACATCATCCTCCAATTTCCCCTCCATCAACGCCCCTGTGCGCTCATGCGATCGAGTCTTCATCGGTCGCTCGAGCGGGCGCCACAACTCCATCAATGATCGACGGTTATCGCGAGAACCATCCCATTCTTGGCGATGGTCACGAGCGCATGTCTTAGTTGGTGGTCAACTATGACCTAACGGTGCACGGGTCTGAGTCATAGGGAACCACCATCGTCTCCGCTTTAATTTCGATACTGTTCGACATTGTCGATCGTGGGCGAACCCAACGTTTCTGCAACAGTCTGCTGCCATCCGACCCCGTTGGTAGCCTCAATATCTCCATCTCCGCCATACCTTACTACTGCAGTCTCGCCTAGTCATCGAGCAACAGACACATCGAATAAACCCTCTTCCAAATAAAGTACACACCCGTGCCATCCAACAGCTTATTTTTGATCTACCAACACCTCTACCCTATGCTCCTAGGTGAGCTTCTCCTTTTCCCCTCTTATTTTGGTCACTAGAGTTTAATAGCAACTAAGTGTTATAAAAACTGCTCATAAGTAGGTGTTTTAAGGAAGAAAATACTATTTACGTAGGTTGCATGGAAGGAGGCACAAGAAACTTTAATGGTAAGTTTTCCATAAGCCCTAGAAATAGATAGTACAAACCTAGAACTATATTATTGCTGTTATTATATTTTAGAGGAAGTGGGTTTAATTATTTTAAATCTATTGACTATATAATATAGCCTATATTTAATAAAACAATTTTGATAATATAATATGTACAGGACCTATACTCTTAGATTAAATTATTTTCTTAAAAAATATAAAATATAAATAAATAAAATATGTTGAAGTCTAATTAAAAATATATTTAATAAATAAATAATTGTCAGGCATCTAATTTTTTTAGGACTTTGGGATAAGTGAAGTGCATGGATCTCTTCTTAACTGTTTGGTTCGCATAATGCGAAGGCTAAGGCAAGTACTTGTTTAATGCTTTCATATGCAATTATTTTATATTGTAAAATTTTATCTATACATGCTACATTTTCGTGTCTTGATTGTTACACACACGAGAGTAGAGTGAGATATACATGTTCCCTTATTGTTGTTATTGTTACCGTTATCGTGATCGTGTTTCGTGATTGTGAGGTATGGATATGAGAGAGGTACAGTTACTATGCACGTGGACCAGTCCTATCGTTGGCATTTCTCCCGTTTACGGGGGCGAACCATTTCATATCGTTTTTACCCAAGCCTTCCACTTGTAGGAAAGTTGTACTTCTTACGACACGAGCACTTATTATTTATTATTGAGCGTTCTCAGTATTAATCTTGTATGCTTCTTTTTGTCATCTGTTCTCCTTATCAAATAATTTATTGTTCATCTCGTGCATATTCCTATTACTCATTGGTTCACATGTTTAGTATCTTAGTGCTTTATATTATACTTGTATTTTTTTTGACTTAGATTTATTCTTTACTCCAATCCTGACTGGATATGTTGACAATTTTAGGTGACTTGCTACCTTGCTCTTTAGACATTCGTTGGAGATAATTATATTTTTGGAGTCCAATATTAGATGGTAGATAGACAAGATATTCCTTTAATCTAAATTATTTAGCGGATTTGTTCCCGAGTATTATTTTGATGCAATTATTGAATTTGTAAATTGAATAGTTGTTGTGAATGAGCAAAGAGATATTATTTGTGATTAAAAGATTATATTTGAATTTGAAGATTGATATTGAGGTCTAGACAGCGTACTACCGTCGATGTTGCGGCATAGGCTAAACTTAGCCACGTACTCGTTTCCCAAAAGTGGGAGCGGGTCGTGACAACGTGTAAAATGAAAGAAAGACTTAAAGTGTCAAAAATAATAGAGCCAGATTGAATGATGACCAATTGGGAACATAATATTGTGTGTAAAGAGGAAAAGTGGGATGGTAAAGGTATAATATTAGATAAGAGACTAATGTCAGAAGTCATAGGATGAGAAGCACCCGAGTTTAATATCCAAGAAGTAGACGTACCAAAATAGGTAGATGCAAAAGTGCCAGCAAATGCATACTGGCGTTGGAGCTAGAACTCTAACTGATTAAGACGATACTCAATATCTTCCGATGTATGTGTGCTATCAATAATGTAAGCCTGAGGTACCGGAGAGCGAGTCGAGAAAAAAACTATTTGTATTTACCCGTTTACAAAAATTAAAATTTGAAATATGGATGAAGTAGAAAACAATTATCTACTAAGGTCCACGATTCTGGCAATGAGAACAAACCAGACTATACCGTTGTCGAGTATAGGAGGTGGTAGCAGGCTTCCCGCAATAAGTATATAAAAGACGAGAAGAGATTTTGGAGGTAGGAGTACGAGTCTTCTCGAAAGTGGAAGTCGGAAGAGAATCTCGAAACTGCTCAGATAAATGCATCAATTTTTTTTTCTTTTCTTTAAATAAATCTTGATTTTTTTATGATAAGATAATATAAAAGAAAAATTCCTGAGATGAAATATTGCTTCATCTGATAAGGACAATCATAGACGCAAGGGCCGCTCGTGCAAAAGCTACCAAGTCTAGCATAGATGATTAGAATAATCCTGCTAGTGAAGAAGAGAATTGTTAATGCTTATTTGGAAATTGTTTACTCTCACGAATCCTTTTCTAGAATAAATTTGGCATTGGTTGCAACTCAAAAGCATATGACGAAGAGGGCATCAAACAAGAAGGAGCAGACATTCCAAACCAGCACATATGCAAAATCGAAATTAAGTGGAATCGGAATGCTTCGTGGGCGAGCTTCTTTCACACCCGCTTGACCGTCGTCACAATCCTGGTGCACTTTCGATCTGATATCTGCAGTCATCAACTAGGATTCTAAAATTAGTTGAGATCAAAAAACGAGATAATTTGCCGTTGTGGCTCACGACAGCGGAGTATCCGTGTCGGCTCTTTGAATGGTCTTAGAATTTATAAATGCTAGACTCTGGTACAATAAAACAAACAAACAATATTAATTTTATTAATTGATTAATATAAAAGTTCATTCAACTATAAATATAAATGGAAGGAGAACCGATCCATATCCATATAGTAGATAGGAATCTGAATTGAAATAAGAGAAGAAATATAATCCTAACTCTATCTAATCTTAACAATTGAATTTATCTTTAACCTTGTTTTCCTTTTTAATATTGAGCTGTTACCACAAGAATCTATTTTTCTCTTACCATAAGCCAAGTATTTTACCCTAATGTTGAAACAAAACTGAGTTAACTGTAGAATTTTGGACCAGTGGGATGCATTGCTTGTTGGTTTATTATATTATTCTTCTTCGTTTTTTATGGTTTCTTAACATTTCCTACTTTCTTCTCATGATTTTGTTGGAGTCCAATCTGAATTTTGTGAATTTTGGAGTCTAAATATGGTCAATGATTTGATTTGATATAATTTAAAAATCTACACTAAATGTAAGATTTTGATTAGATTTCAAATTTGTATTAAATATTAATTTAACCATATTTGGACATCCATAATTGGTGTTGGACTATTTTAGGTGGAATATGATTCTAATTTTAAGATTTTATATTTAGGAAATCATAACCTAAAATAGGATTTCTTATCCTATAAATATAGGAGGAGCGTGGAGGCACATAATATAGCACAAGTTGGAAATTTGGGGTATTTGTAAACTCCCAGACCAAAATATAGGATTATGGATTAAATTAGTATTATTTGGGATTAATTATGGGGGTTATAATTCACTACAGTGATTTTTTTTATTCAATTGTTGTACTTTACCATTGTTTAAATATCTAGAGCACTACACTAGTTTTTGCCTTCCAACAAATTCCACACACTTGACCTAGACGTACCAATCTTAAATCCTGACCTTTGTGTCACTCGTATATGCACTCTCTGGTGCTTCATTTTAATTTTACAATATTCATGTAGATTTTCTAATTTTAAATTCAACTTTGCATCATTGTCCGTTTCAATCGAAATTAGAGACACAATCTCGACCCGTTCCTTGCAACCCAATATTTAGCAATAACCTATTCCGAGTCTTCTACGTCCATGACACTTGTATCCTACCCAATTTAAATCCTATACACTCCCAATTAATTAAAGAACACATTTCACACTAATTTTAATTAAATTGGTGCAATGACTCAACCTAACCCAAAACTAGACCCAACACCAACCTAAATCCCCATTCACACCCTCATGATTCATACAAAACAACCCACACCAATTCCTCTCTCTACAAAATACCAAACATCAATTTTGGCACACCAAATCCTATTTTTTTACCCCTCTTTAATTTGAATTCTGCCATGTATAGGAAAGAGTGTAAACCAATGTGACTTTCCTACCTAGTACACATGATGGCCCCAAAAATAGATAAATGACATCCACCCCACTCCCCATGATAGCCTTGACTGGATTCCAAGGTCCTCACTCCATTCTAGACCATAGGATCTCACCAAATCTATCACCACCCTTTATTTGAAATGCCCCATGCACATATATGCATTGGCCAGCACTAACTCTTCCATAAATCCTCTTGTCCACTTCAAACCTATCCATCCTCTTCCTCATAGCCTCCTCTCCCTCTCTCCTACCTTCTCCACCACCTGCAACCACCCGTACGGCCACCTCGACCAACCCCCCACTACGAAAAATAACCTCCACCACCACCGCTGCTGTTATTGTCTCCTCCATTTCGACTACCAACTACACCACCACCCGACCACCACCATCATCCCCGACCACCTCCACAATCGCCTCTACCCCCATCGAGTCTCCCCTGACTCCCCAGGCCAGCGGCCGCTGCTGCCATGGCCATTAGTGTCGCTGCTGCTGCTGTTAAAGCCACCGCTAATGCTGCTGTTCCTGCCATTTTTGCTGTCTTTTCGACCCCCGCAGGCCAACCCTGATGACCGATGACCCCCCCCTTCGACGACTGGCGACCCCCCTAGGACTCCCCTGAACTTCGACGAATTCCCCCCCAGCGGAGCAGACCGCCAATACCGCCTGCATGGCCGCCCCGAACCTACCCTCGCGATCCCACTTCACATCACCAATACCCCGTCTTCGCATCGTGATATCTCCCTCCTTGCTTGATCGAATCCCGAACCATCACCTCTGGTATATTTTCCACCTAACCCTCTTGTAATGCCTTCAAGTAGAATAATATTGCTTGCATTCTATTGTTAGTAATTGGAGTTCCAAATCGAAGAAAAAATTATTTTATCAAATATTAAAATTCTTCGATACAGAGTTGGTCCCGTCAATCCGGGCAACCGCGTCAAATACTTATTGCACTGAAAGATGCGTATCGTCAACGTGGATATGTGGGCTTTCGTAGAACTTGATTTGGATGTGCGTGCACAACAGAATCAATACGTATCCGTCAAAAAGTACAGTATCAGCCTATTCTGACACTCATCCAAATTTTGTGTGCGCCTGTCGTTCGTAACGAAACTTACGCCATCAGATTCGCAATGTTACGCTGGTCCTGTGACCCAAGTTTGGTTTGATTCTAAAAACATTGACGAAACATTATTTCGTGCGCCTCACGGTTCTACATGATGGGCAATTTCGTGATCGGCTTATCGAAATCCAGTTTTGGACGTTCCGTTGGATTCGTATCATCGTTTTAGACTCGTAAACAATAAGTTTGACAAATTTAAAGAAATTTATCTCTGGCATATTTTTTGGTGTAATACGGGTCCACTTGTGGACCCCGTGTTGACCAGAAATTGCATTTTTGCCCCTATGCCCAAATTGGACGTATGTCTATGCTTTTCTGAGTATTTTACTCATTTCAGAACTGTTGGTAATATTTTTGCTGCTCTGTTACTTCCATGGCGAGTTCGTGTTCGAATCTTCGTCTGGCTTCCAAGCAAGTATAACTTACCTTATTGTACTATTTAAAATTCAAGTTAATATTATATATTATGATCTCTATATTATATAACTGTGCGCATATGAGAATGACTCGGGTGCAGTCGATGATGGCATCGATGTTAGGACTTATTTTTGACCTAGCATCTTATGGACGTACCCTAAGTGACGGAGTTATCATTATAACTCTAAGGCCTTGACATGTATCATTTCATGTCACATAGTGAGTTCATAATAGGACACGAGTTTACGCACACGACTGGCCATCGGTGCGAGTAGCTCGTGTATTGGTACTTAGCATAGGTGTATTATTTTAGGTGACTTGCATTATAGTTACGAGATATCCAAGTCGCATTTCAGACTTGTACATTGGCATTGGGAGGGGAGGACGACTAGTAGGCGTATGGGACACTCACCTCCTTTATACAGATATCGGGTTCTTTGGAGTGATACAGACGTATATATTTATGCAGATATCGTATTCTTTGGAGTGTTTGACGTTACATGTGCAGATACCATGCTCTTCGGAGTGTTAGACGTTGTACAGATACTACTCTCTAGAGAACGTTGGATGTATTTACTTATACAGATACCACGCTCCTCGGAGCATTGGACGTTATTATATATGCATATTGCCCTAAGATGGGGGGCATATATAGCATATACTAGCCAGTCATGGTGATTGGTGAATTACGTCAGCATATGTCTAGCCTACACTTCCCATACATACTAAGTTGGGCTCAAATTGCATTCACTTAGGAGGATAGTTCACCCTGATTTACTTTATTTACATTATGGCATGTACTTTTTGTATCTTGTTATGTCTCTCTGAGGACCTGGTTTCCTTCTACGTTATTTGTGTAGTTTGTAAGATGCTTGATCTAGTAGAGTGTGGACATCGTTGCAGGTATCTTTATATTTTGAGCTATTACAGTAATGTACTACTTTCTAGTTTTTATTCTACTTTTATAGCCTAGTGTTTATAGTTCTATATTGTTCTTTTGGCCTATTCGAAACGGATGTATTATTGGGCTGCAGACTGATGATGTGTACCGTTCTTTCTTGAGATTTATTTACCATGGATTGAGATTTAATTTAGTTGTTGCATGTTAGAATTAGATTTTAACTGGATCACTTAATCTTGGACAACGTAAGTATACTTTGTCGGGCCCATTAAATTCAAAAGCCCTACGTAGTCATACCAGCTGGCCATTGCCACATGTCTGGTCCCATATATTTTGGGACTGGGGCATGACAATATTCGTCCACATAAAATCTAAGAGAAAGTTCGTGCTTTGCTCTTAGGACTTGTCATCCAAGACAGAAAAAAGAAGAAGATCTGATCGAGAAATCATCGCCTTCGCTCAGAGAGATTGCCACAGGTTGGTAATTTATTTCAATTATAATCTTTTTTTTCTTCTTGAGTGTGGTGAGGGGGTTGAATTTATTAGGGCAAACGGTTTAATATTGATTCTGTCAATCTTATAATTTTATCTGAGTTATAAAGGTTAAAATTTGTCCACGTGACGTAGTCACCGCCATATACTTGTCTTTATCTTTGCTTGGGATTCGTTAGACAGGGGTTGGTCATCTCAGGTGGGTTAGCATAAAGTTTCTGCTACGGGCACTCTGAGATACGGTGTCGAAACGATTGTAGGACGTGTCTAATTCCCAACTTCTGGTATCAGAGCTACTGGTTTTGATTCTGGCAACTATGTCTACGGAGCAGATGAACACTCGTATGATCACCCTCACAAGGGAGAATTAGGCGATTCGAAAGCCAAGGATGGAGGATCTACTCTGGTTCAAGGACTTGCATGGTCCGTTGGAGGACGATAACACTAAGCCATCAGACAAAGCTACTGAAGACTGGAAACGAATGGATCGGAAGGCAGTTGGATTCATCCGCTAATGGATGGATGACTCGGTGTTTCACCACATGTCCATGGAGAGTTCAACAAAATCATTACGAGAGAAACTATATTCATTGTACGAAAGAAAGACGACTGGCAATAAGGCATTTATGATTCGCCAATCAACTTAAAGTACACGAAGGGTGCCCTAGTGGCACAATAACTGAACAAGATTCAAGGTATTATCAATCAGCTATCTGTGATGAAGATGGTGATTGATGATGATCTTCAGGCCCTTTTGCTTTTGAGTTTTCTACTAAAAAGCTGTGAGATATTGGTGGTGTCGGTGAGGAACTCCACGCCTGGTGGAATTGTCACGATGGAGGCAGTCAAAAGCAGCTTGTTGAATGAGGAGATCTGGCGTAAGCAACTGAAATTGCCATAGGAGTCCACTCTGGTGGTTTCCTACGGGAAGGGAAGTCCCAAGTCATAGGCGAGGACATGGGAGAGTTCTCGAGATCTTTTGACTGTGGACCGCAAGGAGGGCTGCTATCACTATGGCAAAATGGGTCATATCAAGTGGAACTGCAAGAATCTCAATGCTAAGAAGGCCAAAGGCAAGGATGATCAGGAGGATCTAACGGTTATGGAAGATCTCATTATCGTTGCAATAATGCAGGGGAACCTTGTGGCATATGGCATGATGGCGATTGGGTCATGGATACGGGAGCATCGTATCACGCCATTCCATATAGAAGGATTTTCACATCATACCACGATGGCATGTTTGGACGTGTGAAGATGGGCAACAAGGGGACGGTTGCAGCTGTAGGCATTAGTGATGTACACTTGACAACGGAGCTTGGTGAGAAGATCATTCTCAAGGATGTCCGACATATACCAAGTTTGTACTACAACTTGTTTTGGTAGGGAAGCTAGCGGATTATGGTTGTCGCAGTTTGTTTGGGGACAAAGATTGGATGCTTAAGAAGGGTTCCCAACAGCTGGTTTGAGGAGATTTATGTTGTGGCATATACAGGCTCAAGCCGTTGAGTTATACAGGCAGGCCACAGATATCAGATGGAGGCTCTAGGGGTATTCGACAGGAGTTGGATCGTCGAGAACTTGATGAGGAGGGGCTTCAACATACTTTAAGGATTACGGAGGATTCGGTTTGTTGATACATATTAACGAATGGTGATGAGCCAAAGATTGAGGGTCAGTATGTTGGTCCTATGACAACTGGTCGATCTCTAGGTGGGG
Organism: Iris macrosiphon; assembly: GCA_036927795.1. Classification (NCBI taxonomy): domain Eukaryota; kingdom Viridiplantae; phylum Streptophyta; class Magnoliopsida; order Asparagales; family Iridaceae; genus Iris; species Iris macrosiphon. The sequence goes on along the minus strand of JAYESA010000010.1, from coordinate 124,552,680 downwards.
GTTGCTTCACAGATCCGATTTTGGTGACAAATGGTTTGCTAAATCTTTACGGAGCGACATTGGTTTCAGTAGTTCGAGGCCAGGAAGGAGGTTAAAGTTTGCAGCAAACTTAATCTGAGGTGGGAGCATCATTATTCACACAGTTCTGAGGGAGATGTGGGTCGTTGATGTTATGCAAAGTGCGTGCTATTTTGCTCGAGGACGCATGTGTATGAGGGAGCTTCAAGTCGAGGTGGACAGATTCAGAAGTTCGAATCTTGGAAGAATCGTACCGTCCTCTTAGTTGGGCCAGACGTTAACACATTTCGGTGAAAGACAGAAGTCGGGGACATGCAACCAAGACTTACAGTAAGGCTGATAGTCATGGACTTTGGTCTCAGCCGTGTCATTGATATCGGCATGATCCCAATGGTAAAGAAGATATTACGCATGACGTCTAGCATCGATGTGACGGTCGAGAAGCTGGAGACAAAGAAAGATACAAAGCAACTAGGGGATCGTAGATCGGTACCATAGGGGGTAGGAACTCTGTCGTGGGTCAACATGCATGGAGTCTAGTTGAGAAGCCATGGGCTCAATACCCTCTCATTAGACCGGAGGAGGTGATTGTTGGGGTCCAGTCTGGCTATGGTGAATTTTGGAGACCAAATAAGGTCAAAGATTTAATTTGATATAATTTAGAAATCTATATTAAATGTCCCTTCAGGAGTTCAGACTTAGACTTTCAAAGGCTCACTCGAAGTATCGCTTGAACGAGGTGAATCATCGTTAAGGTGGGTGGGTATGATAAACTTATCTTTGCTTAGCCAGCACACTTAAAATATGGACGATACATGTTAGTCGCTAGGTGAATCACCCCTTGTATGCTAATAAAGAATACAACGTACCTTGCTAAGGGAATAATCCTATTTTATATTGCTTGTGTTAGAACATGGAAATAAAATTTGGCTTATAACTTGGACATTCGCAAGCTACCTTTGCCTTGTCCAAGTAGACCCCGCTATGCCTCGAGTAGATCATCATAAACTCTTCGTAGTGCACTGCTTCACTTGTTTACACTTACACGTCCCTAGATTATGTCGCTCGGTATATCCATATACGGTTGTACTCCTTGCACTGCCCCCTAGACCATGCTAACGTAAATGCTTATATTTCACATAAATGCATGCTTGCCTGCTTACATTATAGTTTGTACTTGTTGCCTCATTTCAATGCTTGTCACATAATTTATGCCACGACCCCGGTAACACTATATTTTCTTGTATTCATCTAAGTTTTCCAAAAGACTATCGAATCGTCATTCCGTGCAAGTATGAACCAGAAAGTATTCATGACCGTTAGGTCGCCATCCAGAACCAGAAGATTTATACCATGTTAATAATCCAAGAATCACAGCTCGTGGTTCAATATTTATCCCATACTGAATTAAATGGCTCAGGGAATCGATATATATTTGTGAACAATCCTACCTTGAACTTGTACCTGATATATCCTGACTTGTTCCTGTACCTGTACCAAACAAAAGGCCCAAAAGATTAGAGACTTGCATGGTCACGGACAACTTGGTTCACAAGGGAGATCTTTGGATCTCGTTCTACGGACGGTCTCCGGGGCTGTTGTTGCAAAATTATAGAGATGGGGTGGGTTATTATAGTTGGAATTTGGTTGTTAGGATCTTGGGTGGTTAGGTAGTTAGTTAGTTAGGTAGTTTGCCAACTAGGATGCAACATATGGCCTTTTCTATAATTAGAAATCTATAAATAGAATAAAATTAATATAAATATAATATATATATATATATATATATATATATATATATATATATATATATATAGGGGGTATTTGTGTGCACTACATGACTACATCCATTTAGGTTGGGTTTGGGTCAAGTTTTAGTCAAAAAGAGGCAGTTTTACGGTAACTATGGTTCTAGATGTTTGACAATATTTTTTGGAGCATAGGAGAGGTCAAACAAATATAATATCCATGTCCCAAATATATTAGGCACAATCAAGATTAGTAATATAAATTTTGTTGGGAGAAAAAATGTTGTGCATTGCTTAAAATATCGAAGCCAAAGTAAATGATCATATATATAAAAGAAGGATTTAGAAATTAATACTGAATCCATTAAATTAAATATAATAAGTTAAAAAATAATAAATTAACCCTATTCAAAAATGAGGGGGCTTACAATCTATCAACATTAAAAGAATTGCGTCTTCGCAATTAAAAAAAATAAAACGCAACTGGTCAGGAAAGGTTTACTCCAAAAGAGATGACACGGTAGTATGACATATTTGTTAAAGCACGACACAAATGATAAGGGACCATGAACAAGGAAAAATTAAGAGGAAGGGTGATGGTTTTGTTCAAGCAGAACACATAGGAAAGTAATGGAAACTTTTTCCTAGGCAATGAGATATGGGTAACTCAAGAGTAAATGAGTCTGATTGGAATGAGGATCAACTACAACTTCTGAAAAACTGGGTACCTCTTACATATTACTACTATAGACTAAAAAGTTTATGCTAACATAATACTAGGTAGAGACTAAGGAATGGAACTAACAAGCACATGTTAAAGTATTACTAGGAATATCCGTCACTATAGCTAGCTATGATAAAACTAAATCTTATCCATATTCGCTACTCCTCCAGTTCGTGCCTCCTCTACTATCATTGCAAAAGCCTGACCACGTCCCAGAGCTGGTATCCTCTGCTGCTATTCTTCCGGCTGGAAGAGCGCTACCTACGGTGCCAAGGGTGGCCACTGTGGATATCCTTCTGGTGTTGGCGCACTCGATGATGGAATAACTGGCCCCGGTGGCTGTTGAACTGGCCTTGGTACTGGAAAAGCTAGTCGGTGAACTATCAGTGCTCGTAGTTGAACTATCGGTGCTCCTTCTTGTTGCTCCATGCAATCTCTGGCTGAATGCTGGTCTGAACCATAAAGCAAACACAATTCCAATCTGTGTCAGTATTCCTTGGCGAGATGGCCTACCTTGCTACAATAATGACAAGTAGGGAGTCCTAGTGCTGGTGCTAGTAGGGCTGGTCGATGAATCATCAGTGCTCCTCTCCGCTGTTCCATACAGTCTCGTGCCGAGTGTTGTCCCGATCCGCAAATCAAGCATAGTCCAAACTTGCATATGCACTCGCTCGCGTGATGGCCTTGCTTGCCAAAATATTGACATATAGGCAGTATCGGTAGGGTTACTCTGGGTGGCTGGTGCATATAAGGTCTCTTTGCAGCTCCTTCTTGTTGTGCTCAGTCTGGTACTAGTGCATGCGGCTATTTTTGTATGGACTCTCTCCCATTGACGCATTCCATGCGTCGAGCTGCTTCAAGGACGTCTATATAAAAGTAGGTGCAACTGCACCAATCAATCTTTGTAACTCAAAGCTCAGTCCATCAAAGAATTTCTTTGCCTTCTATTCTTTTGTCGGAATCAGTGAATGGTCGAACAGTTGAATCAAGCATAATGCAATTGAAGAAACTTATTCGAGTCCGATATAGAGGTCAAGAACTTGTCAACATGTGGATGAGATCCTATAAATTTATTCTATCCTAATCGCAGGCTTGCTCGGTCCTTTAATTGAAATAAAAGCAATATATTCGTAGACCTATATGGGCCACCACAAAAACTCTGTCACGCTCCTGTCCCAAAATACCAAAGGACTACCACATGGCAATGGCCAGCACCTTAACTCCAATGGGCAAACCCAATTTAATGGACCCTTTAGAGTATACTTAAGCTGTAATACATATAAAATGGGCTACAAATATATGTCAAAGTCTATATATCTAATCTCATACACGATAAGCATCAAAATCACAAAGAGATATTCCAGTCACAATGAACATAAAATAATTTGTCCAACCAAAGCAATATAAATAATGTCACGGGGAACAACACGTCATCAAAATAGAAAGAAAAATATCTCCAAGTACAATATCCAGAAGTTACTACAAGATCAAATATCTAAGAACACAAGCATAATAAATGAATGGTGAGAATATTGTGTGCTCAAGAGAAGACATCCAGAATAATCTCGTCCTCTGTAACCAGTACGTCTCCAATAACAGCACATGACCCATAAACCTTGGGATAGCTATCATCGTCTACACCTGGTGTTACGCCCCAACCTAACACCCCAATCCTAAAATACCGAGGGACTAGCTACGTGGCAATGGCCAGCAGCACAACTCCAAAGGGCAACCTAATTTAATGGACCCGTTAGAGGGTACTTAAGCTATAATAAATATAAATACAGTCTACACCATCTATCACAAAAGAATTTTAATCTCTCCACAAAAAGAAATAAAACTCAATATGATAGACTAATCATGATAATAGATAAAAGAAATAGTACATCATTAAGTCAACATATGTAGTGTCTCGGGGAACAACCCGATAAAATAAGAAAAGAGAATTAGTTAATACATAAGTCCATGAGTCAAGATATGAAATAACTGGAAGCATAAATAACTGAGTATGTAGCAAAATACTCAGGAGAAATTCTTTGGCAGAAACTCATCTTCTGGTGCCAGTACTGCTCCAGCGTCAGCTCCAGTTCCGTATATCTCGGGGTAATCCTCCTCTGTTGTACCTGGGGACATAATCCGGAACCAGGTCCTTAGGGGACATAGCAAGGTACAAGAAACAGTCAAGCAAAATAAAATACAGTAAATAAAAATAGATCCTCAGGGCAAGCTATATAACCCGCTAAGTAAAATGCAAATGAGAGCATCACTAGTAAGCTCTATGTCAGGGAGCCCGTAGCAGCAAGAATATCACGTGATGGGCCAAGCTCTGGAATAGAGTCTAAAGCACCTCAATAATAAAGTATATATGTATTTAATTGGCCTGTAGCCTGTGTGTCTCTCTCCACCTAATGTAACTTACGCCTCATGTCCACAATGTCTTATGTCCATAACACGCAAGATCATGACCTCTAGCTAGTACAGCGAGTCATAATGATATCTATGTATATACAAGTCTCATGTTACGAATCCTGTAAGCCTATACAGAATCACCATGAATAACTCAAAAAAGATTTTGTCACATGAATAGTGTCAAGTGTCCTATGGAATGACATACTTGGTAAAGCCAGCACGTAAAAATATATTGGATCGTGGTATCAACTCTCTAAGTAATGTTACATGACTATGCGTATGGCATCGACACTCGAATCTTGTTTGGACGTTAAGCAACGTCTTACAGTCCTAGGTTGAACAAGTACATCACAAAAGTATATGGAAAGAATACAAGCAAATAATAGCACATGATATTCTGCAAGTTGGCAAGGTACACTTGCTTGGGTTCTGAGCTCCGTCAATTGCTCCTGTATAAGTGGAATCTACAGGTACGCTTACGAATACTGAAACAAACATTATCATTTTTCTCAGAATACTTGAAATAGATAGAATTGACTACCCATAAATCGAATTGGACACAGGGGCAGAATTGACAGTTTCTGTTCAAAGCGGGGTCCACATATGGCCCACTTCGTACGAAAAAATATGCCAGAGACAAAATTCTTCGAATTAATCAAACTTAGTATCTACAAGTCCAAAATATTGATATGAATCCAACAGAACATCCAGAACTAGATTTTGATGAGTCGATCGAGAAATCGTCCGTCAAGTGGAACCGTGGGGCCCGTAAAACGGTATTTTGTCAGTATTCTCAGAATCAAACCAAACTTAGGTCACAGGACCAGCATAATACTGTGAATCTGATGGCGCAAGTTTCGTTGCGAAACAATAAGCACATATGAAATTATGAAGAGTGTCAAAATAGGCCGATACAGGGCTTTTCGACAGATGCGCGTTGATTTCGGTGTGCACGCACATCCAAATCAACTTTCACAAAATCACACACGTCTGCGTTGACGATACGCGCCTTTCAGTGCAATTTGAACTTGACAAAGTTGCCTCGTTTAGCGAAACGTATCCCATTTCAAAAAAAATTGAGTTTAGATTAAAACAGCAATTAAAACACAGCATACAACAAATTAAAATAAACTAATTGAATAGATTAAATCTTGGTTAGGTTGTCTAAATTACTATTTAAGTAGAATTTTTAAATATTAACTAGGTTGGAAGAAAATTAGCCATGACATGGGTGAGTGGAACAATTTCTGAACTTCAAACTGGGTCATTTTTTCTTGTTTTGCATCACGAATTATGATCGACACAGGACACGATACACCAAACTAATTATACAAGGTTCATGGCGGTCATGTGGTCTTCGCATAGGACTCGACGGGTCGATATTTAGTTAACTGTGCAGGAAGATAAAGGGGCTAGAAGTAGTGTACCTCGATGTGTGCTGTGCTCGGGATGTCGGAGCGGCTTCTTTGCGGCGGCGTGCTACGGCGGTCTGGTGTCGGCGGCGGTCGAGTCTCGTCGAGATTGGAAGGGGAGATGATAGTGGTGGGGGCCTCTGCTCTATGTTATATATAGGAGTGAAGGGGAAGGAGTTACAAGAAACTTAAGAGGAGGGGTTTGGTCGGTTTGGGAAGGGGAAGTGATGGAGTCGGGCGAGCTGTGGGGGGGAGGGGTTCAGTTACAGTAGAGGCGGGTTATGGGTTTGTGGTTTTGGGTTATCGGGTTATAGGTTCGGATCCGGTTCGGGTGGTTTGGTTTTGGTTGGTTTGGGTTGGTTTGGTTTAGGTTGGTTTTGGTTGGTTTAATTAAACCAAAAAATATATATATGCATATATGGCCATCTAAAAATAGTTTTGGACCCCAATCAATTCCAGAAAAATTATACAATATTCTATTATTAATTATACAACCAAAAATATATTTTTTGCACTATTTTAATAATTAATTAAATAAACATAATTATAAATCCATGAATGAATATTTATTATAATTAGATAAAAAATACAGAAAAATCTCCCTTAATCTCAAAAATTCATAATTCTAATAATTAAAATTATAAAATTAAATTCTAAAAAAATTAGGATATTTATAATCTACCCACCTTAAAAGAATTGCGTCCTCACAATTAAGAAAATGAAACGTAACCGGTCAAGAAAATGTTTGCTATGATGCGATGGCAAAACATGTTTGTTGAAGCACGACACAAAGGATAAGGAACCGTGAACAAGGAAAAATTTGGAGAAAGGGTAAGGGTTTTGTTCAAACAGGAAAATGCTAAAGTATTACTAGGAATACTCGCTATTATAACTAGCTATGATAAAACTAAATCTGACTCATATTTAATACTCATTGTATTTGTGCCTCCTCCGCTCTCATCGTAAAATCCTGTCCACGTCCCTGTGGTGGTGCCCTCTGCTGTTGCTGGGCCTGCTGGAAGAGTGCTTCCTATGGTGCCAAGGGTGACCTCGGCTGATATCCTCCCGGTGCTGGTAAAACTTGTTGGTTAACCATCTGTGCTCCCTCTCGACGCTTAAGGCAATCCTTGGCTGAATGTTGGTTGGATCTGCAAATCAAGCATAATCCTAACTTGCGTCTGCACTCGCTCTCGTAATGACCTCGCTTGCTACAATATTAATACGTAGGCAGTACTTGCGGAGCTGCTCTAGGTGGTTGGTGTATGTGAGGTCTCTTTGCAGCTTCTTTCTGTGGTGCCCTGGCTAGTGCTGATGTGAATGGTCATTTTTGGCTGGCCTCTCTCCTGGTGATGCACTCCATGTGTCGGGCTGCAGCAAGGACATCTGTGTATGAAGTAGGTGCAACAGAGCCGATTAATCTATGTAGCTCAAAGCTAAGTTTGTCAAATAACTTCTCCGTCTTTTCCTCTTCTGTCAGAATCAGAGTAGGAGCGAAGCGACTCAAATGGATAAACTCTACATTGTACTCTTCTACTGTCATATTGCCTTGAATGAGGCGGTTAAACTTATCTCTAAGTTCTGCTCTGGCAATGGCTGGAATGTACTTCTCCTGAAAAACTTTAGAGAACTCCTCACAAGTGACTCGGTCTGGTCCGAGCCTTCTCTCCTCAGATATCCACCAGTGATGTGCATTGTCCGTCAACTACATCCTGACGGCAGTCATCCAACGCTCCCTCGGAAGCTCAGAAGATTCCAATTGGTGTTGAGTGTTTGTGAGCCACTCATGAACTTCAGTGGGCTCCTCCTTGCCTAAAAAGGTACGGGGCTTCAGCTGGCGAAAATCAGTGAAAGATCCCGTCGATGGTCGTCTAGCTGGTGGGTTCGCCTGCTCAAGTGCTGTCATTAGTTTGTTTCTCATATTTTTTGCCTGACATTGTTGGGAATTTTGATGAACCTATTATTGTGCTTGCAACATTGCGTAGAATATTTGGAACGTCTGCTGACTATCCATAGGCTGTCCTAGTGGAAAAACGGGCATCGGTGGAGTTAACTACGACGGTGGTGGAATATCGTCTCGTCGGAACCTCGAATCATGCTGATCTGCTTGATTGCTTTGTTAAATGGAAGGATCACCTAATGGTGTCACTCCATCATCGTAGGTGACTACAACACCTTGTGGTGTTCCAGTGATAGTCTTATCGCTGGCTCATAGATCCATTACTCTGCATACAAAGTAAACTATGAGAGGCGCACAGAGAAATCAAGGCAGGATATAAGTCAAGAAATTATTTTGAAGTCGATATAGAGGTTAAGAACATATCAACAAGTGGATGAGATCCTATAACTTATCCTATCCTAATCGCAGGCTTGATCGGTTCCTTAGTTGAACCTAAAGCAATATAGTCGTAGACCTGCATAGGCCACCACAAAAACTATGTCATGTCCCAGTCCCAAAATATCGAGGGACTAGCCACGTGGCAATGGCCAGAAGCACAACTCCAAAGGGCAACCCTTTTTGATGGACTCGTTAGAGGGTACTTAAGCTGTAATAAATAAACATACAATCTACACCGTCTATCACAGAATAATTCTAATCTCATCCATAAAAAGAAACATAACTAAATATGATAGACTAATCAAGATAATAGATAAAGGAAATAGTACATTATTAAGTCAACATATGTAGTATCTCTAGGAACAATCCGATAAAATAAGAAAAGAGAATAAGTAGATACATAAGTCCATGAGTTAAGATATAAACTAACTGGAAGCATAAATAACTGAGTATGTAACAGAATAATCAGAAGAAATCCTCTAGCACAACCTCGTATTCTGGTGCCAGTAATGCTCCAAAATCAGCTTCTGTCCCGAATATCTTGGGGTAATCCTCCTCTGTTGTACCTGGGGATATAATCCGGATCTAGGTCCTTAGGGGACATAACAAAATCCAAGAAACACTCAAGCCAAATAAAATACGATAAATAAAAATAGATCCTCAGGACAAGCTATATAACCAGCTAAGTGAAATAAAAATTTGAGCATCAATAGTACTCAGGCTGAGGCCACTACAAGCTCTGTGTTGGGAAGCCCGTAGTAGCATGAATATCACGTAATAGGCCAAGCTCTAGAACATAGACTAAAGCACCTCAATAATAAAGTATCTATGTATGTAATCAGCCTGTAGCCTGTGTGTCTCTTCCCACCCAATCTAATCTCACGTCTCATGTCCACAACGTCTCATGTCCATAACACGCAAGATCATGACCTCTAGCTAGTACAGCGAGTCATATTGATATCTATGTATATACAAGTCTCATGTCATGAATTATGTAAGCCTATACAGAATCACCTTGAATAACTCAGAAAAGATTATGTCACATAAATAGTATCAAGTGTCCTATGGTATGACGTACTTGGTAAAGCAAGCACGTAAAAATATATTGGATCATGGTATCAACTCTCTAAGTAACGTTACACGACTCTGCTTAAGACGTCGACAACCGAATCTTATTCGGTTAAGCAATGTCTCACGGTCCTAGGTTGAACATGTACATCACAGAAGTATATGGAAAGAATACAACAAATAATAGCACAGTATCTTTTGCAAGTTGGCAAGGTACACTTGTCTGGGTTCCGAGCTCCGTCAATTGCTCCTATATAAGTGGAATATCCAGGTACGCTTTCAGATGCTGAAACAAATATCACCATTATTCTCATGATACTTGACATAGCTAGGATTGACTACCCATAAGTCTAATTTGGACACGGGCAGAATTGATAGTTTTTGGTCAAAGCGGGGTCCACATGTGGCCCACTTCACACGAAAAATGTGTCAGAGACAAGCACACGAAATTATGACGAATACGCAAAATGGTGTTTCATCAACGTTCTCAGAATCGAATAAAACTTGGGTTACATGACCAGCATAACGTTGCGAATCTAATGGTGTAAGTTTCGTTTGGAAACGACAAGCACACACAAAATTATGACGAGTGTCAGAACAAACTAATATGTGACTTTTGACGAATACGCATTGATTCTGGTGTGCACGCATATCCAAATCAACTTCCGTAAAATTTCACACGTCCGCGTTGAAGATACGCGCCTTTTGGTGTAATTTGTACTCGACGAAGTCGCCTCATTTAGCGGAACGCACCCTATTTTAGAAAATTTTGAGATTAGAAAACCAAGTTTTTGACAGATTTTAACAACAACTAAAACACAATTTACAACGAATTAAAATAAACTAATTGAAGAAGAGGTGTTCGGTTAGTTTGGGAAGGAAAAGTGATGGAGTCGGGCGAGCTGCGGGTGGAGGGTTCGGTTACAGTATAGGCGGGTTATGGGTTTGTGAGTTTTGGGTTAACGGGTTATGGGTTCGGATCCGGTTCGGGTGTTTGGTTTGGGTTGGTTTGGTTTGGTTTATGTTGGTTTGGGTAGGTTTGGGGGCTGTTTAATTAAACCAAAAAATATATATACGCATATATGGCCATCTAAAGTTAATTTTGGACCCCAATAAATTCCAAAAAATAACACAATATTCTATTATCAATTATACACCCAAAAATATAATTTTTGCACCATTTTAATAATTAATTGAATACACATAATTTTAAATCTATGAAAGAATATTTATTATAATTAGCTAAAAATTACAAAAAATCTTCCTTAATATCAAAATTTCATAATTTTAATAATTAAAAGTCTAAAATTAAATTCTAAAAAATTAGGATATTTACACCTGGGGACAAAATTCGGATCCAGGTCCTCAAGGGACATAGCAAGGTACAAAAATACTCAAGACAAATAAAATACAGTAAGTAAAAACAGATCCTCAGGACAAGCTAAATGAAATATTAATGAGAACATCACTAGTACTCAGGCTGAGACCACTACAAACTCTGTGTCGGGGAGCCCATAGCAGCAAGTAGTATCTCGTAGGGCTAGTAAATGTGCCAAGCTCAAGTACAAAGACTAAAACACCTTCTGTAATATTGTATATATGTAAATATAATCAGCCTGTAGTATGTGTGTCCGTCCCCACCCATTATAACCTCATATCTCATGTCCATAATATCTCATGTCTATAACACGCAAGATCATGATATCTAGCTAGTACAACGAGTCATAATGATATCTATATAATATGCAACTCTCATATCACGTATCCTATAAGCCTATACAGAATCACCGTGAATAACTCAAGAAAGATTCTGTCACATGAAATAGTGTCAAGTGTCCTACATCCTGACGTACTTGGTAAAACAAGCACGTAAAAATAGGATCATGGAATCAACTCTCTAAGTGATGTTACACCACTCCGCATACGACGTCGACACCCGAATCTTGTTCGGACACTAAGCAACGTCTCACGGTCCTAGGTTGAACAAGTACATCAGAATAGTATATATATATATGAAAAGAAACACAAGCATATAATATAATAGGATCTACTACAAGTATGGCAAGATACACTTGCCTGGGTCTGCAGTATGTAGTTGCAAAGTTGGCCCCGCTTCCACTCCTCCGGAATCCAATTGACCTAAACAATAAATTTTGTACTTTAAGTATCTAATCAAGAATCTTGTAACCGCAACTAAATTGTATAATTTATTATAAACCATTAATATCGAAGTCCAACCTTATCCTAACATATAAATTCTTGACACAACAACTTACACATTTTTCGAGATATCGGAACCTAGTTTCATGGTTTATGATTTCCAAATTCACGGTTAAGTCCCCAATCGAAGGAAATAAACATAAATTATAATAAATCATGTAATCTTGATTTATATAAATTTTTAACCATTAAATTTTAGAATTGACAAAATAATCATATTTTAATATTAGGGCTACTTTAAGTTGACTAGTTTTGTACAAAACTTGTTAGGAGCATTGCCAGACCATGGGTATGGTTTATATTAATAAAAAATTATTTTATATCATATTTTATTCTATTTTAATCTCAGAAAATAATTACCTTTTATTTCTTCCAAAATAAGCCTTATTTATGAACAAAACTATGCCACAAAAAAACCCAAAACCTAGGCTAGTGACTCTTATTTTTAGGGTTCAAAATTTTGATAAAAATACCATAAAAATAATTCTAAAATACTTATTTTAAAGTAATAAACTACCAATAAATTTATTTTTAATAATTAACAAAAAGGCCTCCAAGAACCGTGTCACAAAGTCTAAAATTAGCCCTACTTTTATCCAATCTATCATAAATCTAACATAAAATTTTCTATAGATTTTTATGCTAAAAAAAGATGGCAAGGGAGGGTTCTAGAATATTAAACTTACATAAATCTAAGAGATTCATGCCATAGGGATTTGTGAAGAAAAGTTTGAATTCTTACCCGAAAGCTTTGAAGGTTTGGATGACGGGACCTCTTCTTGTTCAAGAACGCACCTTCTTGCTTGTGCTTGCTTTGCTTCTCCCTTCTTGATAGATTGATGATGATGGCAATGGATTCTTGATGGATTTGATGGCAAAGGTAGAACCTTTATGGTTGTTGTGGAGATTGGGTGGAAGGATAATGAATGGTGGAGCTTTGGAAGAGATGAGAGAATTTTTGGTGAAGGAGATGATGTTGTGAGGGGTAGATGACAAGGGGGCTTCTCTTACACGTGAAAGAGAGGGGAGGGGTTGGCCAAAAAGGGGAGAGAGTCGTTAGGGTTAGGGTTTTGTGATAAGGGGTATATTTATGGACTTTTTGGATAGATTTAAACCTAGGAGGGGGTATTCTTAGGGCTTGTAGGGGTCGACCACCAAGGGGGCTGCTCTTGCACAAAATTATGAAGAGGGGGTAGGTTGTTATGGTTGAAATTTGGTTGTTTATGATCTTGGGTGGTTAGTTAGTTTGGTAGTTTGCCAACTAGGATGTCACGTATGGCCATTTCTTTAATTAGAACTCTATAAATAGAACCAAATATATATATATATATATATATATATATATATATATATATATATATATATATATATATATATATATATATATAGGGGTATTTGTGTGCACTACATGACTATATGCATTTGGGTTGAGTTTGGGTCAAGTTCTAGTCAAAAGGAGGCAGTTTTACAGTAACCATGATTCTAGATGTTTGTCATTATTTTTGGGCATGGAGGAGGTCAAAAAAATGTAACATCCATGTCCCAAATATATTAGGCACAATCAAGATTAGTAATATAAATTTTGTTGAGAGAAAAAATATTGTGCATTGTTTAAAATATCCAAGCCATGACAAATGGTCATATATATAAAAGAAGGATTTAGAAATTAATATTTTAATCCATTAAATAAAATAAATAAAGTAAATTAAAAAATAATAAATTAACCCTATTCAAAAATGAGGGGGCTTACAACTCACGGTAAGACTGATAGTCAGGGACTTTGGTCTCAGCCTTGTCATTGATGTCGGCAGAATCCCAGTAGTGCTGAAGGTGCTACACATGACAGATAGCATCGAAGTGATGGTCGAGGAAATGGAGACGAAGGAAGATGCAAAGCAACTAGGAAGCTTGGAGATCGGTGGCATGGGGGAGCAAAAATTATGTCGCGGGACGACATTTATGGAGTCCAGTTAATAAGCCATGGGGTCAACACCTTCTTATCTGACAGGAGGGGGAGATTGTTGGCGTCCAGTCTGGATTTGATGAATTTTAGAGCCCAAATATGGTCAAAGATTTGATTTGATATAATTTAGAAATCTACATTAAATGTAAGATTTGATTAGATTTCAAATTTGTGTCCAATATTTTATTTGACCATATTTGGACGTCCATAATTGGTGTTAGGCTATTTTAGGTGGAATATGATTCTTATTTTAATATTTCTATTTAGGAAATCCTATTAGGACCTAAAATATGATGTCTCATCATATAAATATAGGAGGGTGGAGGCACATAGTATAACACAAGTTGGAGCTTCGGGGTGTTCGTCCATAGAAAATCTAAGAGAAAGTCCCTTTCTTTTCTTTTTGAGTTTGGTAAGGGGGTTGAATCAATTAGGATAAATGGTTCAACATTGATTCTGTCAATCTTGTAATGTCACATGAGTTATAAATGAAAAAAATTATCCAGGTGTCGGACGTAGTCACCGTCATATACTTGTCTTTATCTGTACTTGATATTCGTTAGACAAAAATTGATTATCTTTGATGGGTTGGTCAAAAATTTTTTCTGCTGTCACTTTCAGACATGATGTCGAAACGTTTGTTGTACGTGTCCGATTTCCAACAAATTTGTTCTCATAGAGCATAATTAGGAACTTGATTGGTGTATTCCGCATAAAGCTATGTCACCGTACGCTTGTGCTGTGGGTCCTCAATCCGTATTTCTAAATTCTAACACCACAGCTCTACAAGTCAGATCGCATAAATTACTTTAGGTTCCTTTCCCATCGTAACGTTAGCTTCTTCAACTAGACATCCATGAGCTGTCCATCTTTATATAAACCAAGTCCCCTTTGCCAGAAACATGATGGATAACTAACTCACTGTTTAACAAAGGAAAATTTCACAGAAACTACAACTAAGTTGCAGATGGCATTCGGAGTTGAAGATAATTCTGCGATCAGAAAAGGCCACCGTTCGCTGTCGAGATCACCCAACCTCAAAAATCCGAGGTGCGCCGAAGCAGCCATACAAGCTATCGAGCACGCCAGGAGGAGGCGAAATGTTCTCAGTTGCAATAGCGATGGTGAAGACGGCATTCAGGTGAAAATCGTCATAAGCAAGCAAGAATTGAAGCAAATGATCGCATCCATGGGTTGGGGAAGGAACGGAATTAGCAACAACCATCACAAACAAGGGTCTGCGACATTGGATCAGCTACGGCATCTTCTTAAGAGGAGGAACATGAAGAAGGCCGACTCCGGAAAGGGCCACCATAGCGGCAGATGGAGTCCTTCACTGCATACTATCCTGGAAGAGTTTTGATGCTATGAAAGCTATGTTATTTATGAATGCAAGGTTGCAAACCTAGAGAGTTTTAAAGTTTGTCTTCTATGGTTCTCTTTCTTTGATTGGATATAACACCTACATATTTGCTAAGTTTACTTCTAATATCAAGGAGCATGATGCTGCTACTACTACTACTACAAATTAAGATATAAAATGTGTGAAGAAAAGTGAACATGTATTTTAGGGTAACAAGAACAAATCGGTGATTTCTTCTACATATTGTTAGTTGCCGAGCAATTTTAATCAAGTATCTGTACTTACGGGTGACATATATATTTTAAAAAAAAGAAACCTAAGGGTGATAAATATGTTAGTCCCGAGGTAGATCAAAGATGGATCACAAAGAGTAAGAAAGATATTCAGGCGGGACGTTCCAATCTGCTCTATGTTTGATCGTGATTTTGTTGTCGAGTTCCAGAGATTCACGCAAGAAATTGCTCTCTGGAAGAACTCGGTTCCAACGAAACTTATTAAAACTCGGGTTACAAATTGACAATAACCAAATTCGTTCTTCCTTGAAAACGCATTTGCAATTGAGATAGAATGTATTACAAAAATTGAGTGGATGGAGAAGAAGAAGATAGAATAAAAATTATTATTGCTAGGGTGATAAAGAGCACGGTTGCTAAACGCAAGATTCGTCCTCTATTGACGATCTGCTCCCAGGAGCCAATACGTTCACAAGAGAACTTTTAGAACGCTCGTAGTCAACTATGTATATGACTCGAACAAACTCACTGGACCCGTTTTAACTTTTTTTCTTATATCTCCAAAGGTAGGCATGGAGACTATTTATAGAAGGGTGAAAACCCCATCACTAGTTCTGGCCGATATGGGACTAAAGTACCATCTCCCAAAAATTAGGATTAATAATAAAAAATCCCGTAATCTGCGCATATGCACAAAATATGTACAACCTGCGCATACTAAATACGAGTATACTCAGATGCGCGCAGCAGAATAGCAGCATAGCAGCTCATGTGCGCAAAAGCGCTGCAACACAAGCATGCATATATGCAATAGCACATAGCCAGCGCATAGCCCGTGCATGCACTAGCACAAAACCCCGCACGTGCAACTCGAGCATACACCAGCGCTAGCAACCACGCATGCAACTTGCGCATATGCAACTACTCATGCAATTCGCTCATAAAACAAGCACACGAGCACAACATATGCGTACAAGCACCATGCGACCGATGCGTACATGTGAAGTGCAAAGTGTACCATTAAAGTGTCACTTTGTGTCCCGTCCGAGCCTGAGTCTGAGTTGCTAAGCCCCTACGAGCCTTAGCTCCTATGGAAATTTCCCAAAGTGAGTGACAAAACCAAAGATTATTTCTTTGGGGTTTAAACTTAAACCCTCTAGAAAATTATCCCACATAAACCACCACATCCCATGTGCATATGCCTATACAAAGCATAGCTATATATATTAGGATATACACTTTGGTGGTTTTTTTTAATGTGGTACTATAGTTCCCAAAGCCAAGTAATTAGAAAACCTAACAATCTACCACATATATTACAATATATGGTTGAGTGTTCCTTACAACGACTCTCCATCATGCATTAGGATAGATGTCACTAACGACTTGAATCTTCCTACATGGGTCAAACAATAGTATGATATAATAATGGGACTAAGCCTTGAATTATGGACTATAGCTGTTATTCTTCCCACTCGCACGATGATAGCAGTTGTGCCTTCTGGTCGCACATTAAATATCTTGTGATGACCTGGGTTTGGTGTATGTATCTTGGGTGTCTACAAGTTTTTTCTCAAGAGATGGCCTACATCTTTGTCCATACACTCTAGGTGAGTACTTTGTAAACAGTCCCAACATGAAGCCTTGTGCTTCCTTGCAGTGCTACGTTGTATAACATGGCATAAAGCCAAGCCTATATCTCATCGTGGTGCATACCACTGTAGCATGAAGTCACAAGCCTCTTTGTAGTGTCGTACTACCTAGCATGAAGCCTTGCACTTCGTTATGGTGCTACACCACTATGACATGGCCCAAAGCCGAGGCATTACATATTTTACCTCTATGTGGTCAGGGCCGGCCCTGGCCCAAGGCTACTAGGGCGACTTCTTGGGCCAACAAATTAGGAGGGCCCAAAAAATCGGTTTAAACATATATGTATTAATAATTTTGTATTGAAAGTAGAACTAGTATATACCATGGGCCTTTTATAATATAAAATAATTGTCGTGTAGTGGTTATTATGTTAGACTTGTATACTAGAGGTTGATGGTTCAATCCTTGGTGGTAATATTTTTTTAATTTAATTTTAATTCAATTTTAGTTTTTTTACATTATATATGGGGGGCCCATTTTGAAAGTTCTTCTTGGGCTCCCATGAACTCAGGGCCGGCCATGTATATGGTGTCACACCATTGTAGCATGCGGTCACATGCCTCTTTGTAGTGCTGCCTACCACTCTCCATTCAACAACATTAGGCTACCTGTCTATATGCGTTGCTACGCCGCTGTGACATGGCCTAAAGCTGAAGCTTTATATCATTTAACTCTTTGTGGTGTCACGCCATTGTAGCATAGAATATTTAGCCCTTTTGTAGTGTTGTGCTACCCGTGCTTCCTATAAAGCATGTTGTATATTTTAAATGCCCGAGAACTCATTAAGGCGCCGAATCCATCCTCTCACATGATCTGTTCTATAGAAAGAAAAATTAGTAGACCACAGTGGTTTCGGGATCGTATCCCCATAGTCTCAAAGGACTTTCTACTATATCATATATTTTTTCAGTCAATGGTCCTCCCTTGAACAAAAAGCTAGATGCCTAGTAGATTTATCTTTGAACTAATAGCATAAAACTTTATGGTGGGATTGCAAAAAATAATATTAGAGGTCCTTCAAGCCTATTTTTCTTGCTGTGTCATCGACCAGCTAACACTTGAGGCCTTTTGTGAATGGATTCGCCAGATTCTTTTGGATTTGAACATCAACCACTATAATGATTCTACGTTTATTGCGCTCATTCAGTACCCTGTGACATGCCCCATTCCAAAAAGATATTGGACCAGATATGTGGCAATGGTCAGCTGGTACGACTCCATAGGGCTTTCCAATTTAATAGACCAGACGTAGTATATTTACGTAGTCCAAGATCAAGTGATCAAGTTAAATATCTATATCTAACATCCAACAACTAACTAAATCTTAATCCATGGTAAATAAATCTCAAGAAGGAACAACATTCATCGGCAGACTGCAGCCCAATAATATATTCGTTCGAATAGGCAAATTGAATAATAAAGGCCTATAAACACTAGGCTATAGAAGAAGAATCATGATGGAAGTAGTACATAACTGTAATATATGAAAGATATAATGATACTTGCAAATATGTCCAACACTTCACTAAATCAAGCATCATGCAACCTGCTCAAATAACCTAGATGGGAAGCAGGTCCTTATAGGGACGTAACAAGATACAAAAAGTATATGCCATAAAGTAAATACTGAGTAAAGTAAATAAGGGTAAACTATCCATCTAAGTGAATCTAATCTGAGGACAACTTTAATGCATATGGGTAGCTATAGGCATATGTATAAAGCCATAACGCTCCAAAGAATGCAACATCTGAGTATATATAAAATTGTAACGTTCTATTGAACGCGAAATCTAAATATATTTAAACCATAACATTCCGAAGAATATGGCATCTTAGTATATAAAAAATCATAACATTCCGAAGAATGCGGCACCTGCATATATATAGAGGTCATCAATTTCTGTAGTTCTCGGGATACTACGGTTACCAATGTGGGCATTCCATACGCCTACTAGTCCTCCTCCCCGTCCAATGCCAATGTACAAGTCTCAAGTGTGACGTGGACATCTCATAACTATAATACAAGTCACATAAAGTTAGACAACTATGCTAAGTACCATCATACGTATTACTCGCACCAATGTCCACTCAAATGCTCGAGCTCGTGTCCTAATCATGAAATCTCTTTGTGATGTGAAGTAATACATGACAAAGACTCAGAGTTATAATGATAACTCCACAACTTTATCTACGTCCTCTAGAAACTAGGTCAAACACAAGTCCTAACATCGATATCTTCGTCGACTGCACCTGATGCATTCTCAGACGCGAATAATTATATATTATTCATAGCAAAAATATGTGAACAATAATAACTAAATTTAAATAGTAAAATAAGGCAAGTTATATTTGCATAGATCGCCAAACTGTAAATGTAAAGAATCTGCTCTGGCGTCCAAGTATGAATGATCCCAAGAGCCTATATATATAGTAATATCAAATCAGTCACTACGCTACAGTTCACTAATCACACACAAGAATACAACCTACACATTAGTATTAGTTATTAGGTTATCCAGAGTTTATTAGAAACTTAAGGTGCAATAAGTATCAAAAATAAGTTCTAACTAGTTTACTAATCTAGGCAACCTCATAAGTAACCATGCTACCATCTTCAAACAA
The DNA here is from genome assembly GCA_036927795.1 of Iris macrosiphon. Classification (NCBI taxonomy): domain Eukaryota; kingdom Viridiplantae; phylum Streptophyta; class Magnoliopsida; order Asparagales; family Iridaceae; genus Iris; species Iris macrosiphon. Next base: position 124,532,912 of record JAYESA010000010.1, on the reverse strand, counting down.
TTTTACATCTAAACCTAATATACAAGTGCTAATTGGTTGGAAAATCAAGGATTTAAGATAACTAGGCCACAAATAGGATCACTCAAATTATTGCATGACCAGCAAGATCAACTAGGTTGGTTAACTAAGCAAGTCTTAATTGAAGTGGGTAATCACCAACTCTACTAGTCACATAACATCCCCAAGTTCTCTAATTTTACAACTTCTCACAAATACGTATTTATTTTCATAAATAGGATTCAGGGGGTTGCTAAGTTGCTTCTGAAACACATAGGTATTAGGTGTCCTACATACTAGGGTCTTCTTGCATAAGTGTGACAATATTCTCATCCTCCAAACACGTTTAAACTAAGTGTCAACATATCCTAAGGTGGCTACCAAATTATTCTCAAGTCCCCTATTAGAAATGATCTAAACAACCTAGGCATAATATGGCATGGAAAACAACTTGTACTACTCATATTGTTTACTATGACATGCCATACACAACCACAACATGTAGAAGTTGATCTACACATACTTATCTCTAACATGGTAAGGGTTATCAACGATTCCTTATTTTACATATTATGGTACATTCCATCTATAACCTGATTCAACCATCAACCCAAATATGTGCACACACAAGATTAACTACTTTTGTTATACTTATAATATGTTACAACTTGAACCATCTTCATGAATAAGTATAACCCACGTGTTCTCAAATCTGGACGTAACATTAAACATGGTATTTAAAATCCAACTTGTATAATTCTTATTCCGTTCTAACACATATAAATATAACCACCAAAATAATGAGGGTTGATTTCTAATTGCATTATATAACATCTACATATGTACATGTTTCATCATTGTGTTAAGGTATGACCCAACTCTAATACGTAAATATCACCAATACATTACCTTAATCATGTCAATCACCACCTCATAATACTTCCAAATACCTTCTTGAACTACTTAGTATCAAGTGATCATCATACAAAAATCTAAAATTTATGCTAACATGCCATGAATACCCTTTCCAAACTTGCTTTCCCAAGTTATACGTACACTCAAAACATGCATAAATATTCTGGAAATTAAATAGAAATGGAGTTCTTTGCATGGTTAACAAGTGTTAAATAAGTGTTTTAACATGGCATGTGTTTCCTTTATTCAAGAACATTCTACAAGTAAGAAAAGAGAACAAGAAGATTAAAATAAAGATGTAGAGGTTAGAGATGAAGGAGAATAAGAAGTATATAAAGAACAAGAAGTAGAAGAAGATGAATAAGGTAATGAAGATGAAGTTATACATTGGTAGAAGATGGTAACATCGGCCTGGAGGAGATGGAGCTCTGGTCAGAAGGGGGAGTGGTCGATCGGCCTAGAGCTTGACCTGAACAGCACAACAGCTGCGACAACAGCAGTAGCAAAAATATAGCGGCAGCAGCAGCAAGAACGTAGCAGCAGCAAGGTGGGTGTGGTGGTTGGGTTGGTGTACGAGGCCAGAGTTGTTGTTGTGGTCGGTCGGGGGTTGGTTCAGCAGGTCATGGAGGGGAAGAGGAGAAAATTTTGATAGTGGAAAACAAGGTTTAAATGGTTTAGGACTGACTAAAATTGGGTTATGTGGATGGGGATGTTGAAATAGAGGGTGGTGATGTGTAGGTTATTTTAATCAAGTGGTGGAGATGTAAAGTGAGAATGGTCAGCCAATGGAGTGGGGATGGCTATTTTCCACAGAATATACTCTAATATGTGTGTACAAACAAGTGTGTGTAAGAGGAAAAGAAGGTTTATATCTAGCCAAAAATAGCTATGGCTGAATCCAAATTCAAATGAGGTTGAAAATAAGAATTGATGTGCCGAAATAGATGTTTGGTGTGTTGTAGAGAGGGGGATTTGTGTATGGAATTTATTATGAGCCAATGATTGTGACCCCAAATACGATTAGAATGGACATAGATGCATGGCTTAGGTTTGAATTAAAAATTGAGTCAGGAATGTTGTGCGATTAAAATAAAGTACAAGAGAGTGTGTTTGTCATTAACATATTATTCAGGATAGAAGACTGACTTGTCTAGGCCAAGGGTATAAATTTGTTGGAAGACAAAGGCTAATGTAGTGCTATAAATATCGAAGCAACGATAAGGTTTACCAAGTATAAATAGAACAAGTTATATTAAACTCTAATTTCTAATCATAATTAACTCTAAATAAACCATTATCTCTCACTAAGCTATCTATACATTAAAATTGGGTAAGGGGATTTACAATCTATCCACCTTAGAAAATTTTGTCTTCGAAATTTAAAATCAATCTTCCCAACAACGAACTCTACATAACTTTAAGTATAAGTACACAACTTATCACTTGTCCTACTACACTATCTTAATCTTAAACTGCCACATACATACAGTCTAATCATCTAAGGGATTTGGTCCTCAAATATCTTCTTACTACTATGTATTATCTCGTCATTGCCATCATGCTAATCATCATATAAAAATTTACCACCTATAGTCTTACGTTACTCAAGGATGCCGCAACCAATCTTAGTTTGAAACTTCCAATATCTATAGAAAAATAATGTTATTCCTTTACTCTCGAAGGAGTGCGTGGGTTAGGCACTAAAATCCTACAGGAACCAAAACCCTCAAGGTTTCCTATGTAGTATCTAAATCCCTTATTCTGCAGCTAAGACGACTACTATCCCATCATTATTTCGTAGGTGCAATGTCATCAACCAATAATATCTATAATGAAATCCTCCAGTCTAATTTCTTATTATCGCTCTTAGCAGTAATATGTCTAATCTAGCCAACCAGTCATACCTAGTCTAGTAGCACAACTCAATTCAATCCCTAGGAGAAACACATATAATAAAATACAACATAAGCCTCTATTCAAATACATAGTAATAAAAATAAAAAATAGAAATTATGTAATAAATATTTATTCAATAATTCTAAATACCATGATAAAAGTATAACCAATACAATAATGAGAATATAATTTCTATAATCCAAAAATCCATCGGCTAGGGTAAATTGGAAATAGGTTCCCATATCATCACCTACTAGAAAGGATTTGGTCCGGTAAATCATACCCTATTAGTCAAAAATCTAAATCCCTGGCCCTAAGAACTTTATGTGCAAACCCACAATATTCAGCTATCATTCCTATAATACTTCTATCTTCCATTTATACTCTCCTACCCATATTTCAATCTATAATCTAAGTGTCTTGTGGTAATCCTCTACAGAATGACCAACGAGTTAGTTTGTGATCTGAACCTATGTTTAGTTCCTCAAAATTTGTATCACCTCGAGACTGATCACCAATTTTTACTCGCACTAAATCCTCAAAATTCCAAAACCATTACAATCTACAAATGCTAAAATTATTATCCCTCGTGCCCATATTACGAATCCGTCCTCTTGGACTATGCACCATAATTTCTTTTCTTTTTGCCTTCATACCTTCTAGTATTTCAAACTTGTTTTCAGCTATAAGCTTCTCTAATCAGGGTCCAACACCTCCAACTTCCAAGTATATGTCTTCTCAGCAACTGTCGAGTAATAAAATTCCTGATGCTTCCTAAATTATTTTGTGGATTTTAAAATGCCCAAGGTCAGGTACTGCTCATAAATCTCTTTATTGTTATCCTACATTCTTTACCTCGAATTTAAGGTTCTTTTTAGTTTTGTTTATCCCATGTACACACTTTATCCAAGACTCAGTTACACCTTGATAAAAATTACCGTCCATTTGAGATAATTCACTATATCTAACTCAAGAATATAACATCTTTCAGAACTCTTATCCTTCAACCCATTTGCTCTATAACAGATACTAGCTTATCTACCCAAGTTATCAATAGTAAAAACTATGAGACCAATTAATATTGGCAACCCAGTAAATATGTACATCTAATCTGGTTCCAGAAGCTATACCCCTAGTACCCAAGTTATCAAATCACTCAAACAAAAGATCTAGCAATCAACCTATCTATGTTAGCCTATCCATATAATCATCACTATTTAAAGGGTGAAAAAAAATCTAGGCATGATACTAGAAGTCATAAGGCAACTAAAGATTAACCACTATGGCATGTCACATAAAGTTCCATTTTCTTAAGTTAAAATTCCATTCACATATCATTTGTGCTTTACCCATAATTTTTTCTTAATGTTTTACAGAACTACAAGATTTTATAATAACTCAATTATCCCATTGGTTCACCAAGAATTTCTCCAATCATAGTCTAAACTTAACCTCATATTAGGTTCCTTCATTCAATTTTCCAATACTAATTTTCAATAAAAAATTCATTTTCGTATTTTCTTTCCTTTAATGTATAAATAATCTTCTCATAATTTCTCCTCGAATTTTGTCCTCATTCAAGTTCTATTTCATACCTCAGTTTCATTGGTATCGTTTATTTATCCATAATCAATTTTTTGTTTAATTCTCTAATATGATATTCCCAAATTATTCTATCAATATATTCATTTTTCCTTTGTCCTAAATGTAATTAGGTCATGTATTCATCCCTTATTTTCCTCCCAGTGTAATCTTCTAATTAAACTGTCACAACCAGTATTATCCTAGTAATAGTTGATACCTACTACTTGGCTTAAATTTTCCAAGGTATATAATGTAATCCACTATTTCGTTCTAGTTAATCTTTCACATATCGTATTAAATCATAGCTTATTCTCCCTAAAATTGTATTTCTTAATTTTTTTTCTTTCTGCAATTTAATACACTGAGTCACCATGGTGCAATTATAATAATAGGTATCACCCAAACGCATGTTAGAATTCCTGGTATTATATAATCTTCTTCAAGGTGAGATCATAAAATTCTATCTTCTCAAGTTCATAATACCGTTCCTTGTATCTCTACCATGGGCTACAACTAATCCCTAGCAACTAGCTATGTATCCCATAAAGTATTTTAGAGCATTAGAATCAAACCATCTTTCTAACTTCTAATACTTCTAAATTACTGCTACCTTAAGCAATTGGTAGGGTTAGTTCTAGGCCTCTACTTCTAGGTCCAATTCTTATGCCAAAAATCTACACTTGGTCTAGAATGAAGAAAGAATACATCAACCTTCCCTTCTACGGGTAGCCATTTTGTCAAAACATTATATCAAGCATGCCTTCTTCCACCGTGACAAGGATCTGCTTCGGGAGGGAATTAATCACCTTTCACAAGCATCCGAATTTTTGAAATAAGGGAAGACGAAAAACATTGAAAACGATATCGACAAATTATAAAATTCAAGGGCGACAATCAAATACAAGAGAAGTTTTAAAAATAGTTATGGATTGAGATCTTATTCAACATTAATCCTAAATTGCAGGCTCATTTGGTACAGTAACATAACCGATATGCTCTGACCTACATGGGCCACCAGTAAAATCATGTTACGCCCTAGTTCCAAAATACATAGGACCAGACACATAAAAATGGCCAGCTGGAACGACCCTATAGGGCTTTCTAATTTAATGGACCCGACACAGTATACTCACAATGTCTACGGTCAAGTGATCAAGCTAAATATCTATATCTAACATCCAACAACTAACTAATCTCAATCCATGGTAAATAAATGTCAATAAGGAACGACATGCATCAGTAGTCTGCAGCCCAATAATATATTCGTTCGACTAGGCCAAAAGAATAATATAGGCCAATAAACACTAAGCTATAAAAGCATAATCTTGATAGAAAGTAGTACATAACTATAAAAGATGAAAGATATAATAATACCTGCAAAGATGCAACACTCCACTAAATCAAGCATCGTACAACTTGCTCAAATAACCTGAAAGGATCCAGGTCCTCAGAGGGATGTAACAAGATGCAAAAAGTACATGCCATAAAGTAAGTAACGAGTAAAGTAAATAGGGGTAAACTATCCATCTATGTGAATGCAATCTGAGGACAACTTTAGTGCATATGGGTAGGTGTAGGCATATGTATAAAACCATAAAGCTCTAAAGAAGTGGCATCTGAGTATATATAAAACCATAATATTCTATTGAACGTGGCATCTGAATATATATAAACCATAATGTTCCGAAGAACGCGACGCCTGCATATATATATAGGTCATCAGTTTTCGTAGTTCCTCGAGATACTACGGTTACCAATGTGGGTGTTCCATATGTCTACTAGTTGTCCTCCCCTCGCTATGCTAATATACAAGTATCAAGTATGACATGGACCTCTTGTAACTATAATGCATGTCACATAGAGCTATACAACTATGCTAAGTACTTTCACACGTGCTGCTTGCCCCCATGGCCAGTCAAGTGCGTATGCTTATATCCTAATCATGAACTCTCTCTATGAAGTAAAGTAATACATGGTAAGGCCTCATAGTTATAATGATAACTCCACAACTTTAGGTACATCCTCTAGAAACTAAATCAAACACAAGTCTTAATATCAACGCCTTCGTCGACTACACCTGAGGCATTCTCAGACGCGCACAATTATAAATTATTCAGAGCAAAAATAGGTGAACAATAATAATTGAATTTAAATAGTACAATAAGGCAAGGTATATACTTGCCTAGATCTCTAAGTCATAAATGTAAAGAACCTGCTCCGGCATCCAAGTTTGAATGATCCCAAGAGCCTATATATATAGTAATATTAAATTAGTCACTATGCTACAATTCACTAATCATTCACAAGAATATAACCTATACATTGGTATTAGTTATTAGGTTATCTAGAGTCCATTAAAAACTTAAGGTGCAACAAGTATCAAAAATAGGTTCTAACTAGTTTACCAGTCTAGGAAACCTTATAAGTAACCATGCTACCATCTTCAAACAATGTCTAAACTTAATATTCAAGTGCTAAATTGTTAGAAAATCAAGGGTTTAAGATAACTAGGCCACAAATAGGATAACTTAAATTAGTGCATGACCAGCTAGGTCAAGTAGGTTGATTGACTAAGCAAGTGTCTAGAGAAGTGGGTAATCACCAACTCTACTAGTCACATAACATCCTCAAGTTCTCTAATTGTACAACTTCTCACAAATACGTATTTATTTTCATAACTATGATTCAGGGGGTTGCTAAGTTGCTCCTCAAACACAAAGGTATTAGGTGTCCTACCTACTAGGGTCTTCTTGCACAAGTGTGACAATATTCTCATCCTCCAAACACGTTTAAACTAAGTGTCAACATATCCTAAGGTGGATACCAAATTATTCTCAAGTCCCCTATAAGAAATGATCTGAACAACCTACACATAATATGGCATGGAACACAACTTGTACTACTGATATTGTTTACTATGACATGCCATACACTTATCTCTAATAAGGTAAGGGTTATCAACGATTCCTTCTTTAACATATTAAGGTACATTCCAAGTACAACATGATGCAACCATCAACCCAAATATGTGCACACTCAAGATCAACTACTTTTGTTATACTTACATTATGTTAACAAATTGAACCATCTTCATGAATAAGCATAGCCCACATGTTCTCAAATCTAGACATAACATTAAATATGGTATTTAAAATCCAACTTGCATAATTCTCATTCCGTTCTAACACATATAAACATAAGCACCAAAATAATGAGGGTTGATTCTAATTTTATTATATAACATCTACATATGTGTATCATCATTGTGTTAAGGTTTGACCCAACTATAATATGTAAATATCACCTATACATAACCTCAAACATGTCAATCACCACCTCATAATACTTTCACATACCTTCTTGAACTACTTAGTATCAAGTGATCATCATACAAAAATCAAAAATTTATACTAACATTCCATGAATACCCTTTCCAAACTTGCTTTCCCAAGTTATACGTACACTCAAAACATGCGTAAATATTATGGAAATTAAATAGAAATAGAATTATTTGCAAGGTTAACAAGTGTTAAATAAGTATTTTAACATGGAATAGGTTTTCTTTATTAAAGAACATTCTAAAAGTAAGGAAAGAGAACAAGAAGAATAAAATGAAGAAGTAGAGGTTGGAGATAAAGGAAAATAAGAAGTACATAAAGAACAAGAAGTAGAAGAAGATAAAGAAGGTATTGAAGATGAAGTTATACCTTGGTGGAAGATGGAAAGCTTGGCCTGGAGGAGGTAGAGCTTTGGCCAGAACGGTGGTGGTGGTGGTCGGCCTGAGTTGGTCGGCCAGCCTGGAGGTCGCCCTTAACAGAATAACACCTGCGGCAGCAGAAGCAAAAATATAGCAGCAGCAAGGTGGTGATGGGGCTGGGGGTTGGAATTGTTTATACGACCAAAGTTGTTGCTGTGGGCGGTTGGGGGTTAGTTCAGCAAGTCGTGGAGGCAAAAGGAAGGAAGTTTTGGAAGTGTGAAATGAGGTTTATATAGGTTAGGGCCGGCTAGAAGTAGGGTTATATGAAAGAGGATGTTGAAATGGAGGGTGGTGATGTGTGGGGTTGTTTTGATCAAGTGGTAGGGATATTAAGGGAGAGTGGTTAGCCAAGGGAGTGTGGATGGATATTGTCCACAGTATTTACTCTAATATAGGTGTACAAACAAGTGTGTAAGAGGAAAAGAATGTTTGTGTCAAGCCAAAAATAGCCAAGGCTGAATTCAAATTCAAATAAGGTTAAAATAAGATTTGGTACGCCAAAATAGATGTTTGGTGTGTTATAAAGAGGGATATTGGTGTATGGTACTTAGTATGGGCTAATTAGTATGAGTGTAGATTTGGTTGGGTGTTTGGACTAGTTTAGGGCTATGTTTGTGTTAGTTATTCAACATGACTAGGAAATGTGTCAAGTTGATTGTTGTTGTATTATGAGCAATAGGAAATTCATTTAGGTGTGACACAAGTATCATGAATGTTTAGGCTTAGAGTAAGTCATAGTCATATAATTGGTTGCAATGAACGGGTCGAATTGTGTCTCCAATTTTGATGAGAATGGACATAGGTGCATGGCTTAGATTTGAATTAAAAATTGAGTCATGAATGTTGTGCGATTAAAATGAAGCACAAGAGAGTGTGTTTGTAAGTGACATAATAGTCAGGATTGAAGATTGGCTTGTCTAAGTCAAGTATATAAAATTTGTTGAAAGACAAATTCTAGTACAGTGCTCTAAATATCGAAGCAATGGTAAGGTGCACCAAGTATAACAAAATAGAACATGTTATATTAATCTCTAATTTCTAATCCTAATTGACTCTAAATAAACCATTATCTCTCACTAAGCTAATTATACGTTAAAATTGGGTGAGAAGATTTACACCTTGTGTCATAGTCGTATCATCCTCTTCTACTATTAAAGAGATCGTTCGATGCCACTGCTGCAGCCGCCTAGTTGTCATAATATGGTGTCATTGGGATCTGTGTACCAATCCTTGGAAGTTCTTTCATGAGCTGCCAAAATCATTTTACTTCATCTATTACAACTAATAGTACATAAAAATTAGACTCTATAGATGAATGAGAGAGCAAAGTATGCTTCTTCAACTTTTACGATATAGCGTCAACATCCATGGAGAAGATCATATTCTCTTGTGGACCTTTCACTCTTCTTTTCTAAGCACCGAATGGCATCACTGAAGCCGTCCACTACTATCGGAAACCTGCTGTAGTGTAGAGCCACCCTCTGAGTCCTATTGAGACATATTATGATTCTCTTTACAGCTTTCTAGTGCTCAATAACTAGATTACTCGTTAACCGACTCGTCATCCCCACAACAAAGCTATGTCCCGTCTGGTGGCACTCATCAAACTTCTGATGACACTAGAGAACTTTAGATATCTGACACTTTCTTCTGGATTTGGCTTCAGCTTTTGGTCACATATGTAAGTAGTATCGATCCATAGTAAATCCTCATATATGTAGTGTATAAGCATCTTTTCCATATAGTACGCTTGTGAGAGAGCAAGCCCAGCTTCCGTCTGATTATCGTAAGCCCTAGGATAATATTTGTATCTCCATGTCTTTCATACAAAATTTTGATGAGAGGAACATCTTTGTCTCTATGAGACATACTAAAATTATACCCAAGATTAGCATGTCATCCACATAGAGACACACGATGACTCCTCTATCATCAAAAAACTTAGTAAAAATACACACGTCCATCTCGCTGATCTTGTAGCAGTTTGACCATGATGACTTTGTCAAACTTTTCTAGCCACAGCCTGGGAAGTTGCATCAGGTCATACAGAGATGTCACCAACCTGCAAACTTTGTCTCCAAGATCATGAACGACAAATCCTTATGGCTGTTGCATGTAAATATTTTTTGTCAATTCTTCATTCAGAAAAGCTGTCTTGATATCCATCTGATAAATAATCAGCTTATGAATAGTAGCCATAGAAATCATTATCTTGATTGTTGACATCCTCTACGTAAGAGCATATACGTCAATTAGTCAATCCCTTACTTTTGAGAAAATTCCTTGGCTATCAACCAGCCTAATCTTGAATTTATTAACTATTTTTTTTATCTTTTATCTTCTTCTTGATGATCCACTTACATATAATAGGTTTAGCTCCTTCAGAAAAATTTACTAACACTAAAATGTTATTCGAGCCAATCTTGTCATAGACTGCCTTCTCCTAGAAGAGTGCATCTCTAGTCTTTTTTGCCTCATTATAAGTAAGCGATTCAGCTTCTACATGGTTAGTGATAAAGTCATCTTTGAAGTCCTTCGGCCACCACACTCGCTTTACTAACGGCTCACCGAGTACTAATTCAATAGTTATCTCTTCAACGACAACCTCTACTTGGACTATATTTTCTTTGGAAGTCTTGTTCCTTCATTGCTAATAATATTTTTTGGAACATCTACGAGAAAAATTTTCTTTCCCTTACAAACTTGCCTTCAAAGAACTATGTGTCGTGAGACTCAATGATATAATTTGACTCAATAACAAGGAACCTCCAAGCATCGCATTTATCAGCAAATCCCAAAAATATGGTCTTCATAGTCCTTGTCTCCAACTTCTAAATCTTGCTATCCAAAAGCTTCACATATGCTAGACACCCCCACACTCGAATGACATTTAAGTTGGGTCCAACCTTGAACCATAGTTCATAAGGAGTAATATCTTAAGTTGAGTACGATACTCTATTGAGAATAAAAGTAGCCGTAAGCACAGCTTCATCCCAGAAGCAATTTGAAAGACCTACAGTCAGTAGCATAGAGTTCATCATCTCTGTCAGTGTAATGTTCTTCCTTTCTACAGCTCCATTAGGATTAGGGAGAATACAGATCAGTCATTTTATTGACAATTTTATGTTCTTTGCAGAACAATATGAATTCAAGAGAATAATACTCTCCGTCACGATCACTTCTGAGTCTTTTGAGTTGTTTGACCGGCTTGACGTCTCATCTTCAGCTTTGAAGTCCTTGAACTTCTTAAACGCTTCATCCTTTACTTTAGAAAATACATAAGCACGCACTTTGAGAAGTCGTCATTGAAAGTAATAAATTACTTTATCCTAGCCTTTGTGGAGAATTTTTTGAAGTTACAGATATCCGAGTGCACCAACTCTAGAAGATCTGTATTTCAGTTCACTTGTCTGAATGGCTTCCTGACAATCTTTGTCTGTATACAGTCTTCATATTTCTCCACCTTCTTACCCCCATATTTGAAGATAAGACCTAGACTAGATTTTGTTAATCCTTTCACAGAGAACAATCCTAGTCTAGTGTCCCACAACTTAATAATAAAGTTATATTTATAAACAGAAGTTTGAACATCCCTTCGATACTGAAAGTCATTTCGAAGCTTGTTCCTTGCCATGACATTACCATCTGGTCAGCATGAATGTCCCCTCAAGCCTACATACGATAACAAACTTCCAAATATCAAGTCCTCAAAAATCAACGGTATATGTTACATGCACTCTTGTGTCAGTAACTTTCTGAAAGTCCAAAACCACTATCCTGGTCTCCAGAATTTTTGCTTAAGAATTGTTCGCCATTGATACCTTCTTTAAAGGTAGGCTCATCCTTGGTTAACAGCTTCTTCTTAGAGAAAATATGGATAGATGTACCAGTGTCCACCCATAAGTCATCAACCATGCTAGATGACTCAACTTGTACAATCGTAGCAACAAAGTTAAGTAATTATAGCAACCAAGTTAAGATTTATCTTGCAATTTTGGTTTGGAATTGGATTTGCAATTTTTCTTCAAGCCATACTTGTAACAAACCTGTCAAGCTTGGGCTTAAATGAAGTTGACTTCAGAGTGGACGGTTATATTATTGGAGCAACTAAAGAGATATATGAAAACACGTGCAGAACCCACATGCATATACTGATCGCGCATAGACCACACTCAGAAATTGTAGCACAGATACTACCATGGGTAGAGACTGCCTTGTGCAGAAAACTGCCAAGTGTAGAGACCTGCCATGCGTAGAGATATGCCATGCACAGAATCCTGACATACGCAGAGACCTATCAAGCATAGAGATCTACCATGCACATTGAGTGTCATGCGTAGAGATTGCCATGTGTGAGACTCGTCTCATTGTTCTAGTATACGTACCCGATATACGCATATTATACATTATAGCTTATTTATTGTTTAATTTTTTATATCATGTTTTATGTCATTTATGCATTATTTTGGTTATTTTTGTAAGTTTTTCTTAGTAGCATGCTTTGGACCGTTGGTCCCTTATTTTTCTTAGTGTATGGCTGTGATAAACCCGGGTGAGGGACATGGATTATGATACAATATCCTACAATCCTAGATCTTCCTATATAAGCAATCACATTATCTTTCCTTCACTTTCCTTTTTCTTTTATTTCTCTTTCCTTCTTCATTTCTTCTCTAGTAGAGAGCAGCAACTGAGCTTGGCCTTGACCGTGGGTGACCTTGGTAGTGTTGGTATTAGGCTAGAACTTGATCGTAGACAAGTACATCTTTCTAACCGCAGGAACAACCATGGATCTTGCATTGATTCTTAGTATAGCTTGTTTTAATTATTTGATCAATTTTATTTTTGGGTGATACTTAGAACTTGTCTCATTGATAATTTTATTTTCCTTGGATTGGTTTGTTCATGGTGCCCTAGAACAACAAGTCAGAGAATGCAAAGTTGGTCTGAGAATGCATAAAAAAAGTACGTAGAAAACCCTTGTCACATATAGCAAAGTTTCAGTGAGTGCACTTGTGTGTGTTTCACAAATTTCTTAAAAAGTACGCCAAGATATGTTGAGTACTCTTGGCGCACTTCTCTACTCCTACGTACATTTTATACTATGGCAATTTCTTGAAATGTATGTCAATCCTACTTGGCGTACTTTTGAATGGGTCTGCAAGTCATCAAGAATGTACGCCACTGCTTAATTAGCTAAGTTGGCGCACTTTGCAGATATTGCAGAGTTGGCACATATTGGTAAACTTTTTTTACCGGTGCACTTTATCGCTTCTAGAGAATGGCGCACTTTACTATATGGTACACTATGTAGCATTCTCCAGAGATAGCGCACTTTGTAGCCCTTCGTAATTACTTAATGACTAAGTAATGACTTCTGACCATTCTCGAGAATTGTGTTCTTTACTGCAGGATTGTCTCGACTATTCTGCCATGCCTTGGAACTTACGTTTTGACTTTTAGTAGACCTTCCTACGCTTGTTTGTGCGCAAAATCTCACTACTAGCAATATGGCAAAAGTGCACAAAGTGCATAGCTTGGGTACTTTTATTTGTGTGCCAATAATAGATTTATGCACCAAGCTCCTGGCTTGTGCACTCTATCATTGTGCGCCAAGGTGATAGAAGTGCGCTTTAGTATGATTTGTGCGCCATCTTTTCTAGGAGCACTTTTGTATCAAAGTGCACAAAAACTATCCGGATTAGTGATTTGTGTGCCAAAACTATTTTTGGCCCTTTGTGCACCAATACTCCTTTTGGTCATTTGTGCGCCAATAGTATGTTTTGGGCCTATTGTGTGCGGATGTTATTTTCTTGTCTGATTTTATGTGCCAACCCTGAATTGATGATTTATGTAACTGTATGCCAATATTCCCTTTAGTATGCTTAACTCTTGATAATTCTCTGGTTCTCTTTAATCCCGTTATTTTAGTTAATCCTAGTTATTTCTTGAATATGTCATTCTTGATATTGTTCTTATTTCCTGAAATGATCTAGTTATTGTACCCGATAAATAAACTCCTGAATCTTGATACTATATTGCTAATCCTGATCATGTACTGATAATGTTGATACTGATCATGATAATCCTGGTAGTGGCTCGATGTAGCGTACCCATGATACGAGAATTTTTGTAACTGTCTTGATCAAGGCTATAGTAGCACATGTATTGCATGACATGTATACCCGTGGTTGATTTTGATTATATTCGTCAAGTTATTGTCCTGTCTTACTTCATGTCTAAGGCAGATTTTTGAGTACCACGATCGAGAATCCTTGATAATTATCTAGGATAATAACTAGAATAATAATTTAGATAGCATCTAAAAAGATTTTTTGGATATATGTAATCCCGGTATCCCAACGATATTTGATGGATTTGGAGCTCTCCATCGTGAGTGGCAAACTTTCAGCAAACCGACGAGCGTTATACTACAAAAATAAATAAATAAATGATTATACCGGATAAACCTGTACTATGTACCCGTTCACTTGGATAACTCAGATAATCTACAGGGCATGTGGCTATAAGAAATCTCAAATTGCTTGTGTTAGTAACTAGTAATGTGATAACCCTAGTTAGCTAATGATAGCAAGTCGTAGGGCATGATTGGCCGTGATTGCTTGATTACCAGTCTAGTTTAGTCTTGTCCTAATTTAAATTAGTAGTTGATCCAAAAATGGTAACCGGAGTACTGATTCCAGATGTCATTGTTTATATACTCCAAAACTGTTTATCTGTTACTTTAACTACTATTCTTATTGATTTGTCAGCATGCTAGTTTTAGTTCCTAATTTTGCACCCTTGTTTTTTTGGGGTCTAACCCTACTGGTTTTGTATGGCGATATATCATAGAAGGACTGCAGGATCTTGCGTACTTCCAGTCTCAAGATAGTGAACAACAGGAGCACCCGGGGCCATGAATGGGTTTCTTCTTCCACACCCACTTGATCTTGTATATTATTCTTTTGAGATATTTATCCTCCAAACACGTATTTAGCTCATATTTAGGGCCTTGACTTTCTAGCCTGTGGTCCTTCATGTAAAGCATATTCTAGACTATTGCTAAAGATGATCATAAAATATTGTACTCTCCTAGTTTTTTATTTTGGTAACTAGCTTCATGATCATCCAGATATGTATAGTTTGGGATGCCTTACTATTATATGTTAGTGATCATACATCTTATAAACTTATTGCTTGCATGAGATAGAGACACATAAGATTCTTGACCCAGGATTGACTGATGGATTATAGAGTAAACCCTCACATGTTTAGAAAGTCAGGACCTTATCTCGGGTATAGAGTACTCTGGTATACGTAGCTGGCTTTGTCTTCCCCCGCTCTCCAGTATTCTGGTTCTAGGGCATGACACCATATGCAGAAATATGCCATGCGTAGAGACCTGCTATACGCAGAGACTGCCATGCTCATAAACCTATAATAATCGAGATTTTTCATCCGTAGAGATCTGCCATGCGCAAAGACTGCCACGCCCAAAAACCTTTCATGTATAAAGATATGCCATGTGCAGAGATCTACTATGCGTAGAGACTGCCATGCACAAAAACCTGCCATTCGCTGAGATTGCTCGTGTATAGAGCTGATCTACAACTGCCTTAGACATCTTCCATACAGAAACTTGCATAAGTTACAATATCTCCATCTACTATTGCTGCTAATCAACTGCCAACTTCTGTGCAACATCAGTTCTTGATAGGTTAGCCTAGGATGTAACAACACACATCCAAGTATTTTCCTTCTATCTTCTCAAGTTTATTAAAACTTGTCTCAAGACTAATTTTACACACTACCAAAAATACTAAAATTTAGTGACAAATTTTTTCATCGCTAAAAGGCCTATTTTTGTCGCTATTTCTAATTAGCGACGGATTGACGACAAAAAGGTGTCATTACTAGATTAGATGTTGTTGTCATTATTCCCTTCCTAATTCATCGCTGCAATGACGGATTAGCGACAAAAAAATAGCAATGGCTTGCCGACATATTATTTTCGTCGTTGAAGCAACGACGACTTAGTGATGAATTGGCAAATTTTTTTGTGGGCCCTTTTTCCGTTTGGATATGCTGTTTTAGACTCATAGTTAGTGTATTTAGATACTGTCGATTATGGTTAAGGTTTTATTATTAATTTGGTTAATGGGTAGGATATTTAAAGTTAGGATTAACTTTTTAGGTTAAACATCACGTATTTTAATTATAAAAAATATATAATTAAATTCACTTAATAATTTTTTATAAAAAAACTTACATATGCCTTGACTGCCTGGGCATCTACAAACTTTTCTTCCTTCTTGCATTTATGGGTCTACTTAGAGAGTTTATGGAAGTCGACAATGCTCGGGTCTCCGCCTACCCTGTCTGCTTCCTCGCACTATGATAATTTAGTAATTAATAACTAAAAAATAAGAATTAAATAAATTAACAAAGATAAAAATTTAGAATACTTACCATTCGTCGATAATGTTCAGAGTATGGAATAGATCTACCGGTGTAGTGACCACCCTTAGCACGGGCCGCCTTTGCCTTCGTGCACTTGGCCTTAAATGCTGGAGTGTCCATCTTCTTCCATAACTCCTCCTTCAGCCACTTCTTGTGTTGATCTCCTGGAAGTAGAGATAGTGCCTTCTGGTCGTGGATCATATCCCTCAATCTTTTGCCAACGATGGACTTGTAGCACTTTCGGATCGACTTATCTCTGTGATCCAACCACCAGTATATCTTCTGAAAATTAAAAAAATACACAAAAATAAGCAAATATTTAAGCAATGTAAAAAAATACAATTTTATACATACCCCCAGCATCTTAAGCCAAATATATCACCTATCCCGTGGGACATCACTGAAGTTAAGATAGGAAAGTTGAGATAGGGACCAAAAAATTTATGTCGTAATATTTTTCCCAAATCTTTTCCAGCTTGGACCAGAAAGAACCTGAAATAAGTAAACAATGTACAATTAGAATATAAAAAAATATGATTAAATGTGTAAATTTATAATAAAATAAAATTATATACTTACATGGCTCCATTGCCCTACAGCTCGAGATGACCGATATTGGTTGGCCGCTCTGGTAGAGTAAGAAGATCTGACAATTCTGGACAACAAACATATACTCTGTGGTCCAACGACATGCCAAGATATGGATTCGCCCCCGTAGAAGCGACATGTGCAGTTCCCGATATAGTAGTAGTAGTGGTCGAACCAGAGGTAGCACCAGGAGTAGATGTTGAGGGAACACCAAAAGATGGAGTAGCTTTGCCTACTGATGAAAGAGTATATAGCGAAGATAAACCATCATCAGCATCTACGAAGTCATCCTCGCTAACTCATCTACGATCTACATCTGGAGTAGTCGGTGGGGGATGGTGAGAAGAAGATCCTCGATGTCATCCATGGCCTTGTCCCGCCATAGGTAAATCTAAAAAAATAAAAAATGATATAATAAAACAAATAATCAATGAATGTGATAAAATAAATAATGATGGCGTCATGATACTCATAAAGGTGTGATAAAAAATATTAGTTTTATTATACTATTAATAATAGTGTGATAAAATAAATAAATAATCTATTATAATGAATATATATAACTATATAGTAATCTTCTTCATCTTCTGATTCGTCTTCATCTTCCCAATCACATCTTGAATCATCTTCATCTTCTATTTCTTCACTTTCACTTTTATCTTCCAATTCTTCTTCCTCATCTGATACCGCCATATTAGAGTCCTCATAATACATAAGGTAAATCTTCTATCTCAAGCCCTTCGTCAACTCTATCATCCTCTGTATTAACGTCAACCTCCATATCATCAACACTGGTCAAACTCATATATGTAAGTTGAGGCATGACCACCTCATCCTCCCGGTAGGCTAGATCCCCAATATTATATATGTTTATATCTTTGGGTTTGTAGACAGCCCACTATTCCCAAGTATTACATTATCGACTAGGATAACTCGTATAATACACTTGAACCGTTTGACTAGCCAACACAAATGGTTCATGTTAGCCCAATTTTTAAGTTAAGTTTTTGAATATGGTTAATCGATTAAGTTTAACATTATGATAATCGATCAATCACTATAGTAACTTCTCCTTCTGTATATTTATTTGTTCGTCTAATATGTACTTACAGAAAGTAATAAGCAAGACAATCATGGATATATGCAACAAAGAAAATATGAGGAGCCAAAGACGATATTATACTAGAATATTTCTTTGAACCGCATACGACATCTCTGGAGCCTCTTACTCAAGAGTTTATTTTTGGACAACTATTATCAAGGGAAAATGCGTCTTCAAGGCAGCGGACGCTTCAGAAGTTTGGCATCATCAAGTGCTCTTGGTTTGTTATGTATTTTCTATTTATTTTATACGACCAATTGTACATCGGGTCGCACTGGCACTAGGGAGTTCAAACCCACATTAAACTTTAATCTGACCTAAATCAACCCATATGAAACCTGAACCCAATATTTTAGAAATATGCATACCAAACTCGGCCCGAACTCCTAACCAAACTCGGATCTAATTCGGTCTGTCAAAAACAGAAGTTTGGCTAGCTGTGTAATCCATCATTTTGTGGCTCCAGCGTTCAAATTTTTAAATACAAGGGTACCAAATTCTGGCCGAACTCTGTCCCAGAATACCCTATAAATAGACTTGGATTCCTTTATTCTTACTTACTCATCTCTTCTCAAATCTTCTTATCTATTAGTGAGTAATATTCATGAGCTTAAACTTTTACAAGTCCAAGATCAACTCTCCTGCCTTCTAGTGCGAAGTGCGATATCGGTTAGAAGTCTGTTAGAGTTGTAAAATATTGATTTGTCAAGTTATAAGTGTTTGAAGCCTGTGTGCCCTTCACATAAAATGCACATGTGAAATCTTTCAAGCCTTCATATCAAAACTCGATATTATAAAAAGTTAGCAAGCCTTCGGATCAAAGCTTGTGATTCAGTATTGGTGATTATAGTGGTGTTCGCTATTAATGTAGGTTTGGGAAACCTTCATTTAATAACAAAAAAATAGTATAAGAAAATCCTAGACAGACAATCTAAGTACAATATTTTTATGTAGGTAGTGTGACGATGGAGATCGAGTAATGTAGCAACTCTTTTATTTCGGTGACGGTCCGACGAGTGAATACGGGATACTCTCTTCTCTTCTCTCTTCTGATCTTGTGTGCATGTATATAGATCATCTGGAGGGGTATGGTCTCTCTGAAGCAGAAAAAACTAGCCTTTAGGACGTCTAAGTTGCCTCTATTGATAGCCATCATATTAATGGGCTATAGGAGCCACATATCCTTCTGTTTGGTGGCCGCAGGGGTTCCTTGTCACTTTCCTCTCCCAAATACATGGAATATACTCAACATTGGCGCACTTTTGCTTGGAATTTCCCTTTGGCGCACTTTGGGTATACTTCAAGTGCACGATTGTATGGAAGCTTGGCAAATATTGGCTAATTTTGATG
Organism: Iris macrosiphon; assembly: GCA_036927795.1. Classification (NCBI taxonomy): domain Eukaryota; kingdom Viridiplantae; phylum Streptophyta; class Magnoliopsida; order Asparagales; family Iridaceae; genus Iris; species Iris macrosiphon. The sequence goes on along the minus strand of JAYESA010000010.1, from coordinate 124,513,260 downwards.
GTGTGGTGGTAGTAGGTTAGGTATGTGGCTTGGATTTGTTGGAGAGATCTGACGGTTCACAATCAACCCATTGCCTATATATATCCTTGTTTTTATTCTCTCTCCTCACTTGTTAATTTTTTTGGTTTTGCTCCTGGTTTTCTCCATAGGCAAGTATATCTTCCAAATATAAAAAAATATGTTTGACTATAGCTTTATTCTCAATATTTGTTATTATAATTAGTTTCTAGTAGTGTTATGATTATAGTTAGTTCTTGGAGTTTTCAGATTTAAGGTGGTTAATGGTTTTATCTTGATTTTATTATGAGAGTTTTCATGATATATTTTCCTAGAGAATGATCCCTTAAAATAAGGTATTTTCAAAGGATGTTGTTCCCTAATTTTGAGCCAGGATTTTCCTTGATTTCTGGTTCTTGTTGCTTGAGGAATGGAGCACTGTCATAGTCTCGAGCTTGAGCTCTGAATACATCAAATAGTAGGTCGGTTGGAGAATAAGAATAGTAACAGAAAGTACACAGAAGGATTTGTAATATGTGTACATATGGAATGTGACCCATATTTCATACTCGTGCGTACTTTAAGAGTACTGCCAATTTCTTGCAAAAGTATGATAAGGGGATAAATTTTTGAAAAAAATCCTTCTTTGCGCACTTTTGGAAGATTTCAATCGCTGGTGCATAATTGATGTATTATCGAACGAACCAAGCAAAAGTGCGCCAGTCTATTTTTTAGTGCACTTTTGACCAACTTCCTCCTTGGCCCACTTACCGATGCACAATTGACACATTGTGCATTAACGATTAAAAGTGCTCCACTCTTATACACACAATCCTTGGCACATTTTCTGGACGCTCAATGCTTGACGTACTTTTGATGGATTAATAACCCGGCACACTTGTTAACTCTTGGCCCACTCTTGCTTGGTTCAGTCTTGATAAGCAAGCCTTGACTTTGGTATGTCTCAATTCCCGAGGCCCTAGACTGTCGTGCCCTTGACTGTTGTGCTCTTGGGGACTTGTATTTTGTCTTATATTTGTTTTGCACTTGCATAGTGCAACACTTCTCTTACTTGTAACTCTTGCTTTGTGCTCCAGTTTGCTTGCAAGAGTAGAATGTGCCTATTCTTGTAATTCCTGATTTGTGCGCCATATCTTCCTGCTGCTCTATTATCGATTATGTGTGCCATATTATAGACTTTTACGCCATGACTTATGGGACCTAGTGATATAGATTTGTGCACCATATAGTTGCTTGCTCGCGTATATTATTTCACTATTCGTGACTAGACTATGTTTGGCACTTGTAAAGTGCGCCGACCCAAGACTTTTTGTGATTGATTGTGCATGCATGGGTCTTATTGTGCACTTTATGCCTATTCTAGATTAGTTGAGCTTGACCATGATTGGTGATCTATTTTCCCAGAATTTGAGGAATTGATAAGATATTCATGCGGTGACTCGATCATATGAGATATGAGATTCCTAAATAATTATAACTCTTGGCTAGATTAAAACATGATTCATGTGACCAACTGATAGGTTTGGTATCCTGACTTAGTTATTATATTTGTGACGATACACTTGTCCTACTCGCCTATTTATAAAGGCTATATTATACACTGAGTGTGGGACATTGGCCAACATGTACATTGAATGTGACATGATAATTCCTGCTCGGTGCATAATACTATATTCCTGAATTCTTGGCACACAAAAAATAATGGGTGAGAACCATAGCGTAGCTAGGTTATTGCTTGTTTTAATATTGCATCTACATTTGGGTGAATCCAAACTTGACTCCTTATATAAAATAGACTCGTATCAAATGTGCTCGTACTCTGTACGACATCATTAATGGGAATGTTCCTGTAGCCACGACAGGGAATTTTATATCACTGAAGTGTTAATTAGGTAATATAAAAGCTGATTAGAATATAGAAAGGGAACGACATACCGAGATCGTGCGTGATGGGCCGCCCCATGGTAAGATTCATGGCATGCAAGACTGGCCAGCACGAATATTGTATATCATCCACATATAGTAGAGTACAATATTCAACCTTTTTATATTTAAGACCGAGCCAATATTTTCTCTATAGGAAGGTTGGAACTGTTACTGATTTATCAGCGCGGTGGCCCTACCAAAAACTGGTACGACAATTAGCGTGGTGGCCCTATGGAAAACTTGTACGATCATGATTTCCTGCTAGTATAATATTGTCTCGGTTAACCCTACTCGACATAGCACAATTTGATGATGCTTATTATTATTATTATATCTGTGATAACCCAGACTCCACATAATAAACCGTAATATTGTTTGGACGTTCTAACATGACTTGGTTATGATTCTAATTCTGCTAGTAGCTTAGGGACATGGACCCTCATAGTATGGTGTTCAACTTCTTTCCTAATTTGGTTGAAGAGTTGAGTCATTATTCTATGATAAAATATAGATCGAACTACGGCACAGAATCTTAGCTTGACTATAATCATGGGACATACCTTATCTTGGGTGGCATGTCATTCTCTGTCCTTGTTTGGTAAAGGAGTGCCATGTTATCCCAAAGATGGGGCACGCGCCAATGATTCTTGGCTCTTGTACTATATGCTTGATCTGGTTTTTGTTTCTTCATTCGTGCTTCTTTGTGGTATTTGTTATTTGGTGCCTAACTCCACTAGTTTTGTATGGCCAGGTTTAGAGCCAGTACCAGAGGATCCAGCTTATCCCCCTAACGATGACGCACACCAAACAAATGGTCGCTGAAGGACACGAGTGGTTTTTTTTATCACTGCTCGTCTTATACTTTCTACTCTATTGGGTGTTTAGCCATCGTAACTTGTTAGTCAGCTTATTTAGACATCAGTTACTTTTTATATAACTATAATATAATTGAACTGCAGCTGATCTCGGTTGTGTAACTATTGACATTCTGCTAGCCTAACATTTTAATGGCTAGATCTTTAGAACATTTCGATGGAGCATTTGGGACTCCTTACAACTTTATCTCACATGTTCTATGTTGTTGTTACTTGCTCTAATGATTGAGACATAGTTGTTCTGAGACCCTAGAAGACTTGATTATAGCATGCACTCTCTTATCTTTCTACAGCCGGGATCGCCGTATGATATTCTATACCTTGTACGGGAGAGCTGGCCATGTCCGCCTCTATATTCCGGTACTGGGGCATGACAAGGTTTTAGTGGTAGCCTATGCAAGTCTGATTTTTTAGACTTGTGGGTTGTCATGATCTTAAAAGTCTCAGTCAAACATGTTCCTTATTGTATTCCTGAATTCGTTCTTCTCGATACTCAGCTTGAACCATTTGATTGATTATTTCTCTGTTCCTTTCCGTCCTATTCTTGATAACTTTTGTCCCTTTCTTCCAGGGCATCCCCATCTTCGGTTGCAGGAGCATCAAGGGCATCGAGGCGACCAGTAGGTCCAAGCGAGATAGGATAACAACGTGTGGTAGTATTTCTCTAAGACCCAGTTCGGATCAAGCTAATGGTTGGGACCCTAGGTGAGATAATGGTAGAAAATATTCAGCAACCTGCTCCAGAGGTTTTGGCTCCCCCAGTAGTGCCAACAATTCCAGCAGCACTTGATACCCCTCTTTATTAGAGATCATCAGGGGGATGATGGCCGCACAACATCATCAGATGGTGGTACAGCAACATCAGCAACTCTAACAGCAGGAACATAATGTATTGTTGAACCAGGGGATGCAAACAACTCTAGAAAAAGGCAAAAGGATATATTCGGGGGCGTCGGTAAGATTCTATAAACTTAATCCCCGGTACTTTGATGGTACAGAGGATGCCATCACAAAAGATGATTGGCTCCAGGATATTGAGGGTATTTTGGCGGCGGCTAAGGTTCCAACTGATGAACTTGTTGACCAAGTTCATTTGCAACTTCAGGATCTCGCTAGGGATCCGTGGGCGGCAGAGAAGGTCGGCTTGAGGCAGCCTATTTCTTAGAATAATTTTAAGATTCGGTTCAAAATAAAGTATTTTAGATTCGTGGCCCAGTTTGAGTTGCAATAAAGGTTTATTAACCTCAAGAAGTCTGGTAGAGTAGTGGACGGCTACGCAGCAGAATTTAGCCGACTGAGTAGATTTGCACCAACAATGGTGGAAATAGAGCCAGATAGGGCAATGAGGTTCTAGCAAGGACTTCATCTAAAAAATTTTACAGTTGGTAGAGGGACACAACTACCAGACTTTTGATGACGTATTAGTAGCAGCCAGATGGTATGAATTAACTTTTTAAACGATGACATCTAGGACATGAGGTCAAAAGTGGTCTCATGTACAGAGAATTGGAGGATGAGCATTGCCTCGAACGTCAACACCATCTCATGGCATTCATATTCGTGACACAGCATTATGTAAAGCGGTAGTTTCAACAGTAACGATATCAGCTCGGTAACAACAGCCGATGTACTAGCAGCAACAGAGCCAAGCAACATTAACAGGCTTTACGTACTGTGGCAAGGGAGGCCATACTAGGAGTAATTGTAGGAAAGTAAATAGGTTATGCCCGAGATGTGGTAGAACTGATCTAGGAATTATATATGCCCATTGATGCATAGGTCAGGGGGACCAGCACCCTAGTTTTCTGTATTTTCAGCACTAAGAACAATGCAGCATGGAGAGCCAACATTGGCGATGAGGACGTTAGCTCAGGGAACATTACTAATGCAGGCTCAGATGTATTGGTAGCATCAACATCAATACCAGCACCAATAATAGCAAAGGCATCAGAGACCATGATAGTGCCACCAGGGAAGGCAATAGCAAGGATCTCGACAAGGCGAAGGGAAGGAATTCACTTTGTCTCTGGAGGTGGCTTTGGCATCAGGTGACGTAGTGGCAGATAATATTTCTGTTACATCTTTTTTTGCTATAGCATTAATTGATTCAGGAACTTCACATTCATTTCTAACTGCACAATTTATGGCACGTGTTGGATTGGAGATCAAGACGTAGCCAAAGAGGCAAAATATACTCCCTGGTAATGGACTTATAGAAGTTAGTAGGGTGTGCCTAGAATGTCCAGTCGTAGTGTGTGACCACCAATTACCTGCGAAGTTGATTGAGTTCCCTATGGGTAACTTTGACGTTATCTTGGACATGGACTGGCTGAGAGACAGTCATGCTATGATAGATTGTTATAGGGGTAGAGTGTTATTTTTTATCCCTTGTTTAGAAGAGTTTACACTCGTGAGGTCTACGAGAGGCCAACAAGAAGAAGGAGTCACGACGGTAGCAAGAGAAGAAGAATTGATACCTAAGTTAGTTGACAAATTCATGAATATCTTTCCCTAAGAACTTCTTGGATTGCCACCAGTTCGAGAGGTAGAGCTCAGTATAGATTTGATGCCAATAATGAAGCCTATATCTCATAAGGTTTACCAGATGTCACCTTCTAAAATTGACCAGTTGTATCAATATGTTGAAGAGTTGAAGGCAAAAAAATTTATTCGTACCAGCGGATCACCATGGGGAGCCTTAGTAGTGTTAGTGAAGACGATGGATGGATCGACCCGACTATGTATTGACTATAGGCAGTTGAATGTAGTGATGGTAAAGAACAAGTATCCCTTGCCTTAGATTGGTGACATGTTTGACCACTTAAGTGAAAACAGAGTATTATCTAAGATTGATCTATCAATCCGGATATCATCAGGTACGAGTACAGGAAGTAGGCAAACCGAAGACAACAAACAGGTCATGATATGGAAATTATGAGTTCTTAGTTATGCCATTCAGATTGACCAATGTACCAGCAATGTTTATGGATCTGATGAACAGTATCTTCATGCCTTATTTAGATGACAACAATCAGGAAATTTCCCGAAAAGTTAATTATAGGTTATTCTTTCCATCGGAATAATAGGGCCGTTATGCTCATTACTAAACTTGTTCTACGATACGGACATTATGAGTTCTTAGTTATGCTATTCGGATTGACCAATGCACCAGCAGTGTTTATGGATCTGATGAACAGTATCTTCATGCCCTATTTAGATCAGTTTATGGTAGTATTTATTGACGACATCCTGGTGTACCCCTATAATAAATAAGAACATGAAAAATATCTTAAGAAGGTGTTACAGATTTTGAGGGAGCACCAGTTGTATGAAAAACTTAGCAAGTACGAGTTCTGGTTAGATCATATTTCATTATTAGGATAGATCATCTCGGGAGAAAGAGTATCAGTGGATCCAATAAAAGTTAAAGCGGTAGAGAATTGGCAAGTTTCGAAGACTGGCAGATATGCACAATTTTTATGGATTAGTAGGATACTACAGGAGGTTCATGTCAGATTTTGTAAGGATCTCCGCACCAATGACCCAGTTTACTCGAAAAGATATTTAGTTTGTATGGTCAGCAAAATGTCAGGAATCTTTTGAAGAACTAAGAAAAGGTTGATCTTGGAACCGATCATGACACTTCCAGCAGGACCAGGAGGGTTCACAGTGTATTATGATGCAACAGGGAAGGATCTTGAATGTGTTTTAATATAGCATGGGAGAGTGATAGCATATGTATAACGTCATCTTCAGGATCACGAGAAGAATTACCCAACTAACGACTTGGAGTTGGCAGCAGTGGTGTTTGGGCTCAAGTTGTGGAGACATTACTTGTACCGTGATCGGATAAAAATATTTATATAACATAAGAGTTTAAAATATGTATTCATCTAGAAGGATTTGAACATGAGACAGAGGATATAGCTATAATTACTGAAGGATTAAGACGTGGAACTTCAATACCATCGGGGCAAAGCTAATGTAGTAGTAGATGCTCTTAGCTGGAGGAGTAGCATATTTTTTCTGAAAATGCAGAAGCATATCCTAGAAGATCTTTGAGAGATGGGCATTGAGATAGTATTTCCACAAGATGAGGGAGTCTTGGCTAGTTTACAGATACAGTCCACTTTGGTAGACAGGATCAAAAAAGCTCGGGTAGGAGATTCACGGATCTAGAACTTACAAGCAGATTTCGAGTCGGGACTCCGAAAAGAGTTGACTATTCACAATAATGGGATATTGAGGTTTGGAACTCGTCTCTGTGTACCGAATGGGGATATACGACAAGTGATCATGACTGAGGCCCACGATTCCCAGTATTCTATCCATCCTGGCGGTACGAAGATGTATCAAGAGATTAAACAACAATTTTGGTGGAATGGAATAAAGCGAGAGATAGCACATTTTGCATCCCGATGCCTGATATGTCAACAAGTGAAGGCACAGCAGAGGCTGACATGATTATTATAGCCTTTTTCTATTTTGGAGTAAAAATAGGAGCATGTTACTATGGACTTTGTGATCGGTTTACCTAGATCCCTGACAAGACGAGATACAGTTTGGCGGATAGTGGATCGTCTCACTAAAGTAGAATATTTTCTTCCGTTCAGAATTGGACACAGTCTACGAAATAATTGGCAGATATGTATATGCGAAAGATTGTGAGGCAATATAGTGTACCATTAAGTATAGTATCAGACCGAGATTCAAGGTTCACTTCTTATTTTTGGAAAAGCTTGCTTGAGAGATTGGGTACTAAATTGAAATTTAGTACATCAAATCACCCTCAAACAGATGGACAGTCCGAAAGAACTATCCTGATCTTGGAGGATATGTTACGAGCCTGTACCCTAGACTTGGGTGGATCATGGGAAAAACACCTACACTTGGTAGAATTCTCGTATAAAAATAGTTATCAGGCCAGCATCCAGATGGTACCTTTTTGGGGCAATATATGGAAGGAAGTGTAGGTCACCGTTATCTTGGGATGACATTGGTAAAAGAAAGATATTGAGCCCAGAATTGATCACTCAGACTGTGTAAGTTGTCAAGCAGGTTGGAGAGCGATTGCGAGTTTCGCATGATCGACATCTCTATTGGGAATATCAGCATCTTAGGTCTCTAGAATGTTATGTTAGAGACTACATATTTTTGTGGATCTCGCCCACTAGTGGATTCATTAGATTCGGGGTCCATGGGAAGCTTAGTCCACGATAAGTTGGGCCGTTTGACATTCTCGAGCGAGTAGGGGATATTGCTTATCGTCTCGCCCTTCCTCCTTCGCTTCGTGAGGTACATGATGTATGTTATGTGTCTCAGTTGCATAGGTATATCCTGGACCCAAGATATATCCTCGACCATTTTATGCTAGTCTTGGGTACCGACTTGTCTTACGAGGAACAACCCATGTCCATTTTGGACCGAAGAGAGAAGTTACATAAAAATTGGACTATCCGACTTGTCCGTGTCGCTTGGAGGCACCATTCTTTGGAAAAGTCAATGTGGGAACGCGAGGACAATATTTGATCTCGGTATCTACACTTATTTGACTCGTAAGATATATTTCGTCATATGCCTTTTCCAATTCTGTGATCATTGATCACCTTGCTAAAAGTGTTATTAATATTGTTATGTGTATATTATTTGGTTTGCTTGTATATTGCATATGATTGCTTGCAGCTAGATGTGCTTGTCCTGATGTTTCTAATTGCTTTAGTCCTAAAATTTCGAGGATAAAATTTTTCTAAGGTGAGTATAGATGTCACTCCCCTATCCCGTATACTTGTAATATACTCAACATTGGCGCACTTTTTCTTGGGATTTCCTCTTGGCACACTTTGGGTATACTTTAAGTGCATGGTTGTATAGAAGCTTGGTGCACATTAGCTAATAATGATGGTGTGGTGGTGGTAGGTAGGGTGTATGGCTTGGATTTGTTGGAAAGATCCGATGGTTCACTATCAACCCCTGGCCTATATATATGTCACGACCCGCACCGTGGATTTGGGCATGAGTCATGAGTACGCCAGCCTACGCAGTAGTGTCAGAGCTAGAACGCTGTACAACAAGCCATAACTATAATCTATAACTCACAACATATATATATCTCCACACTATACTAAATCACAGGCACTAGTTTAAATGAATACACTAAGATGATAATGAAATAACAGTCTTGATGCGGGTTCAAGAAATTTTCCCAAAAACTAAATAACCAAAGTACAATATTCAAAATACTTTAGAAAAATTGTCGGAGAATAATCTGGTCCAAAATAACTAACAAAATCAACAACTACTAAACTATTCTATTGCAGACGGTATCTGAGCCGCTAACTCTCCTTGATCCTCCAGAAAGGCAAGATCAGGCTTTGTTATGTCACTAGCATATGGTCCATAATGTGTAGGGATTGTATCCTTATTGTAGTCACCTAAAATATTTATCCAGTCAGGAAAGAAACGAGTAGATCAAAGTGAAAACAGTTCTAACACATGGTAGAAGGTATAAGACAATAAATAGTAAGGAATATATGATAGCAACAAACTGAACTTACAGGCAACTAGAATAACCAATGCTGAAGTCCTGTCATGGCAAACATATGGTACGATATCTCTAAGCCACAAAAGACATAACTGCAATGTATGGAAGAACAGATGGGAACAACTACTCTAGGTGATTTTAAATACCATATTGACATGTGAACGACTAGAGGGTAATATCCGGCAAATCACACGTATCGTGCATGGTTGTTATTATTCCAGAAAGAACATGGGATGGAAAGGATAGTTCACACTTCCACTAAGTATTTTCTCTCCCCACAAGTTCACATAGATTCCAAACCAGCCATGAAGAAATAACAATAACCAGAACAGTCACGTATCTCATAATAAGAATTCATCATACTAATCCGTGTAACAAGTGCCAAGAATCATATAATCAAAACTAAGCATACATTATAGAGACTATCAAGTACTAAAATTTATCACAAAAATGTACTAGCCTAGGGTCCTTAGTTGGTATGAATCAGAATCCAAGTCACAGTCCAAATAGCCTATGTATTATAATTTTACCATGTCAAAAGATAATTTATTTAATTCTAGAATAATTACTCTAAAATTCTATTTTAATCTTATTATTCTAATTTTTAGGTTAATTCCTAAATTCTGTCCAAAGAAACTAAATTTTATTAACTCGAGACTCTTGGCACGCAAATCAAGGTGATATATTGACCAAAAAGTCAACCGACACAAACTCAACATTCATGCATGATTTCCTGTATATTTTAGTGTCAAAAATATGCTGAAATTTATGGATCGTCCAAATTCAAATTTGTTTAGGAATTATTGCATATACCAAAATCGTATTGTGCAACGGTGGTTAATTGTTAACCTAAAAGTTCTATAGAATTAACAGCACCAAAATATTTTGTATTAATTACTGGAAAAAATATATGTCAATTATCTTGACATTAGCTTTCTAAAACTTTAAACGGTTCATAATTCTGATTCTTGGTTCTCCCGAAATCGCGAAAACACCGAGACGCATCTATTTTCAGATATACTGTGCTCTACAAATTTTCTAGAATCTAATATTCTGTATTTTGTGAAACAATTTACATATTCAGAAAATTAACCTTAATACGTTCTAATGCAAGAAACTAGATCACGTTTGGAGTCCAAAGCTATGAGTAATGGCTTCTGGAAGATAAAGGAAACCCTATATGACAATTCCCTAAAATTGACTAAAAGAATCCCTAGAAATTATAAACTAAATACTAAATACTAAATACTATATATATATATATATATATATATATATATAGGATAGAGTGAGCAGCCACGGCTCGGAGTGCGCCACGTGGCAGCCATCTGCTACTGCCCGCTCGGATAGAACGACGAGGGTTCAACCCGGCTGGGCTCAGCTCTGTCCGAGTCGGACTAAGACACGGCTCGGCTCGGCTCGCGGTCGGCTCGGTTGCACCCGTACCCACGCCAAAGGTCGCTGAAAGGCGGGCCCTACCCAGTTTGTTGTGGGAGGCTGACGGGTGGGCCCCTGTTGGCTGACTGGGCAGAATAATTACTTTTATGGATTTTCTTTTTCAGAAAATAGTTTTTAATTCAGTTCTTCATAATTAACTCAAAATAAATGCTAAAAATAATCAAAAAATTTCTAGAAAATTTTAGAAAATATATTTGATTATTTAGAACCTAAAATAAAATTTTGGAATATTTTTAGTTATATTTGACCCTAAAATAAATTCTTGAAAGTCCTAGGAAATTAGTGTTACTAGTTTTTATTTAACTAAAAATTGTGAAAAAATCCTAGTAGCCCCAAATTAATCTAATAACAACATTTAAGCTAGAATTTCAGGATAAGGAGGTTACAAGTCTACCCTCCTAAAAAAAAAATTTGTCCTCAAAATTTAAGGCAAAGTAAATACAATAAGAACATTACCTCATGGTGCAAAAATATAAGGGTAACGCTCTCGCCTCTCCTCTTTCCGCTCCCAAGTGGATTCACCAGGAGAATAATGCCTCCAAGCAACGTGAACTAAAAGAATTACTTGGTTACGAAGCACTTTATCTCTGCGGTCTAGGATCTTCACAGGCTGCTACGGATAACGGAGGCTTGGTCCAACCTCAAGCTCCGAATAATCTAATACATGGCTAGGATCTGCCACGTATCGTCTCAGCTGGGACACATGGAATACGTTGTGTACCCCTTCCAATGTAGGTGGTAAGGCTAGTCGATAAGCTACTTCCCCGACCTCCTCCAGAACATTAAAAGGTCCGATGAATCTTGGACTAAGCTTCCCACCTCCACCAAAATAAATTGTTGCACGTGTCAGAGAGATCCTCAAGAAAAGTAAGTCACCAACCTATGCCAAAACAGGAACTTAATGCATGATCTAAGAATGTAATAGATATTTAAATAAATGAATCGATACCTCAAACTCTAGCGGTCTCCTGTGGCTATCGGCCCACTGCTTCTGTCTTTCCAAAGCCACAGAAAGTCTCTCTCTAATCTGCTTTACTTTTTTTGCAGCATCAACTACCATCTCTGGTCCCAAATGTACTCTCTCTCCTACGTCATCCCAAGATAATGGAGTTTGGCATCTCCTACCATACAAAGCCTCGAAAGGAGACATCTCGATACTAGCCTGATAGCTATTGTTGTTTGTAAACTCTACCAGTTGAAGATGATCCTTCCACGAGCCACCAAAATCTAGTACACATGTCTGAAGCATGTCCTCGAGCGTCAGAATAGTCCTCTCTGACTGTCCATCCGTTTGAGGGTGGTAAGCGTGCTAAATTTGAGTTGGGTACCCAAGCTAGCCTGCAAACTCCTCCAAAAGAGGAACATAAATCTACTATCCCGATCGGACACAATGCTTACTGGAACTCCATGCAGCCTGACTATCTGTCTCACATATAAATCACGAGCTTCTTCGTGGTGAATCCTACTTTGAAAGGCAAAAAGTTGGTTGATTTGGTTAGCTTGTCAACAATGACCCAAATTGTGTCCTTTCCTCCTGGAGTGCGTGGAAATCGAAAAAAAAATCCATTTTGTTATGCGCCAATTTCCACTCAGGAATCTGTAGGGGCTGTAGTAATCCTCCTAGTTTTTGCCTCTCGGCTTTGACTTGCTGGCACACTAAACATCTGGAGACAAAATATGCTACCTCTCGCTTCATCCCATACCATTACACGTGTTCTCTCAGGTCCTTACACATCTTGTTAGCTCCCGAATGTATAGAATACTGGGAACGATGAGCCTCCTGCATGATCTCTTCCCGCAGGTCCCCACTAGGCACATATAACTTAGTCTCGTGCCTTAGTGAACCATCCTCAGCAATAGAGAAGTCATCCATCTATCCTGCCTACACTTGAGCTCAGAGGTTTCACAAACCTTCATCCTGGTACTATGTCTCTCGGATCTTCTTCATCAATCCTGACTGAATCTGTATGCCCATCCTCTGTATCTCCACTCCAAGATTAATAACCTTGATGCCCAAGCTATCCAATTCTACTAATAAGTGATAATCCTTTGCCAAGTACATCGCTACTGGATATCTGCTTAAGGCATCGACAACTACATTACCCTTCCCTGGATGATACTGTAATGAAATATCAAATTCCTTTATCAGTTTTAGCCACCTGCGTTGCCTTATATTCAGCTCTTTCTGCGTAAATACGTACTTCAAGCTTTTTTGGTCAGTGTATATTTCCACATGCTCTCCGTAAAGATAATGTCTCCATAGCTTTAGAGCAAAAATTACCTCTGCTAATTCCAAGTCATGAGTAGGATAGTTTCTCTCATGTGGCTATAAATGTCTAGAAGCATACGCCACCACCTTCTTGTTCTGCTCTAGAACACATCCCAAGCCCTTCCCCGAAGCATCACTATAAATGAAAAATCTACCTGTCATCGATGGCACCATCAAAACATGAGCTATGGTCAATCTCTTCTTTAACTCATTAAAAACAGCCTGACATTTTTCGGTCCACACAAACTGCACATCCTTTCGAGTGAGTCTAGTCAACGGCTCTGCAATCCGAGAAAGATCTTTTATAAATTTCTTGTAATATTCGGCCAATCCTAAGAAGCTTCTGATCTCTACAATAGAACTCGCGGTAGTCCAAGACTCTACAACAATAATCTTTTTTGGATCCACCGATATCCCATCTCCAGTCACCACATGCCCAAAGAACTCTACCTTATCTAGGAAGAACTCATATTTCGAGAGTTTTTCATAGAGCTTCTCCTTCCGAAGGGTCTTTAGCAAAATCCTTAAATACTTCTCATGCTCTTCCGGTGTCTTCGAATAGACAAGAATATCATCTATGAATACTACTATAAACTTGTCAAGGTACTGGTGGAATACCTTGTTCATTAAGTTCATGAAGACTGTCGGGGCATTAGTCAACCCAAATAGCATTACCATAAACTCATATTGGTTGTATCTTGTCCGAAATACAGTTTTCAGAATATCTTCCATCTTCACCTTCAATTGATGATAGCCAGACCTAAAATCAATCTTCGAAAATACTCTAGCACCGCTCAACTAATCAAAAAGATCATCTATTCTTGGTAGCAAGTATTTATTTTTGATGGTGGGGTTGTTCAGAGCCTTGTAATCAATGCATATTCACACCGACCCATCTATCTTTGGTACAAACAAGATCGGGGCTCGCCAAGGCGAGGAACTTGATCTAATAATACCCTTATCTAGTAAATCATCAACCTGCTTTTTCAGTTCTGCCAGCTCGTTGTTGTTGATCCTGTAGACTTGCTGCGATACCGGTTCTGCCCCAAGCACTAGGTCTACAAAGAATTCAAGATCTCTGTCTGGTGGCAATCCTGGAAGCTCCTCAGGAAATACGTCTAAAAATTCTGTAATAATAGGGTTTGGCAATTCTCTGCTACCATGGCTCCACAAATAATTCCATCACTCTGCTCAACTCCTACACTAACAAACTCAAATTCTGTCTCTCCTAGAGGGCGGAACAGTACATGTCCTTCATGACAGTCTATGCTATCATGGTGAATACTCAACTAATCCATTCCAAGGACAATGTCAAAACTCAAAACTGGCATTACGAGTAAACTAGCATCCAAATTGTGGCCTCCTAAGGTAACACGACGCCCCTTGTAAGTATTACTGACTAGGATAGTGCCTCTACTAGTCGTGATCTTGTAACTCCTACTCAAGGTTTCTGTTACTAAACTATGCTTAAGCACAAATGATACATATATGAAGCTATGCGATGCACCAAAATCAAATAAGGCAATAATGGGAAAAGAATCGAGAAGAATAAAACTTGTTATCACGTCACTAGTCGGCTTAGCCTCCTCTACGGTCATGGAAAAAGCTCTGCCCTATGGAGGTACTCCCCTTTGCTGGTGCTGAGCAAACTGTGGTTGTTGCATAGGAAGTGGGGGTCCTCTAGGTTGTAGGGCTACTGGTGGTCCAACTGGTCCTCTCTGGGATGAGGATCCGCCTATAGGGGGTACGATAGGACACTCACTCATCTGATGCATAGGTGATCCACAATATAAGCACACGCCTAATCTCTTCTGACAGATCTCCCATAAATGCCCTTGTTTTTTATAATAGTTGCATAGGGGAGCTTGTTGCACTTGTCTCTGTGGCTGTTGTTGCACTTACTGAGCTAGGTCTCTAACTGGGGCACGGTACTGTTGCAGTTGTTGAAAGGTCCTTGGCTAAAACTATAGACGCTTTGCTAGCCCCTGATTACTACCACTGCCGATAGCATCCCTATTTCTTTTGTTCCGAAGACCCATATCTATCTCGACTCTTTGAGCCTCCGCCAATATGTTAGCAAAAGTCGTATGAGCCAAAGAAATATGGACCTTGACCTCTTGGTTTAAGCCCTCTCTGAATCGTCTAGCTCTATCCTTTGGGTCCCTCACTATGTACTCTGCGAATTGGCTCAGCCTACCAAATTCTGGAGCATACTCGTCCACAATCATCCCGTTCTGCTCAAAGTTCTAGAATTGCTTCTCCAGAACCCCTTTGGCTACTACATGAAAGAATTTCTCTTAAAGAGGTCCTTGTGCTTCAAAGTTAGGTTTGGATCTGCAATCCTAGGCTTGTTTCTGAACCAAGTACGAGCAATATCGTGAAGCTGCAAGCCAACGACCTTAATCTTTAGGTCCTCGGAAAGCCGAAAAACTCTCATGATCCGCTTGATATGTCACGCCCCAGTCCCAAAATACGTAGGTTTAGGAATACGCAAGCATACCAACCGTATGTATATGGAAACTCCAATATATGAAAACCATAACACATACGTAGCTGTATTATCAACAATAATTCATAAGTGGTATATATTTGTCACAAGTCATAGGGCATAACTAAATATCATCCACAAAATCATAAAAAAATAAATGATCAAATATGTCAATAAACCAAATATGAACTAGTCGAGAAGAACTAATAGTTGGATGGAGACAAATCTACTACCAAACTAGAATATAAAAGTAAACATAATAAGTATATCATCTAATGATCCGAGAGGTTCGAAGGGAAGACCTCCTCTAAAGAGAAGAAAGTACACGGTCCTTATTCGTGCTCCTGCGAATAGTCATGATCATCTATACCTGGAAAGGGACCAGGTCCTCAGAGGAACGTAATAAGATACATATAAGCATGCCAATAAAATAATAAAAATAAATATCCAAATGGTCGTCTAACCGCCTATGTGAATGTACTTTGAGAACAACTTTCCAACACGTGGGCTATCTGGCTAAAATAGGATTGGCATGATTCTCTCGGAGAATCAGGGGCCTAAAAAGCATGACATCTTTTGAACGTCAGAGGCCTCCTGTAGATAATATAGGGTTCATCATACTACGCATCTCCGACGGAGCGTGCGGGATAAACAAGAAAAGTGCAAAGGAGCCTAAACACCTTACTTGTTGCTCTCCCTATCCCATGCTCTATTCATGCCATATTCATGACACGATGAGACCTCTAATAACTGCCAAGGCTTCTAATTATGTAAATTCTATCAGCAGTTATCCCTATCCGTCGTACGTCCCAAACGTACCGGTGGCCAGCCGAATACGCAAGTTCGTGTCCTACATGAGACACACTCGTGTAACAAATATTTTACGATGAATGAAACATAAGAATGCCTCATGATAATGGGGTGGTCTCATAAAACTAGGTCAACATGCATAATATATAATAAAGACAAAATATGACGCCACCGTCGTTGCACCCAAGTTATTCTTGGACGGGCAGTTTATATAGCAGTTAAAATATATGAATTAAATAACAAAAATAAAATGCATGTACCATATGGAATGTAGATTATAGTATAATGGTAAGGTATACTTGTCGGCTCTGAAAAAGGATGAAGTCGCAACTCAAGGCGTCGTCCGATCTACCCGTCACATAAATTAAACAAGTTAGGTTACAAAAGTGGGTAAATAGGTTCCTCCATTTTAATCTATTTTAATTTCAAATAAAATAATCTAAAATAGTATTTTAATCTTATTATAATCTAATTTTATTGTTTAAACCCTAATTTTGGTCCAAAGAAGGTCAATTTTAGGGATTTGGGATCCATGGCACGCAAATCGAGGCGATCCGTTGACCAAAAAGTCAACCAACTCAAATCCTGGTTTGTGTGTGGAATCATATGGATTTCAGTGCTATATGAATGCCAAAATCGATAGTTTCATAAAATCACAAGTCGATAAAGAGTTATGGCCACAAGGGCCCACATATGATAATTTTTGGTGGTTTCCTATTTACGTCTACGTTGCACAAATTTTATAGTAGATTAAAATTGTATGTTAAATTATAAAAAATTAATTTTATGGAATTTTATCATGTTAGCTTTTTGAAACTTTAAACAGCTCATAATTCTGAGTTTGAGGTCTCCCAAAATCTCAAAAACACCGAAACCCGTCTGATTTCGGACAGCTGGCACTTTTAGAATTTTCTGGAAAATTAGGTTTAGAAATTATTGAAATAATTTATATATTCAGAAAACTAACCTTGATATAGTTCTAACAAAAAAACTGGAGCACATTTGGAGTGCGGAGCTAGGAGATATCATTTTTTTTAGTCGTCATAACTAGTAGAAAATGAGGCTAAATTTATGACGAATTTTGACTATTTTTGGATGAAAAAGAGAGGAGTTTAGGAAAGAAAAATATGAAAGATAAGTTTATTCCACAAGTCTAATAGGTATTTATAATGATAGAGACTATTTAATTGAATACGACTAGGATTGGCTAATGTGGATATGACTATGATCAGTTTAAATAATGATAGGATATGCATGAAGTTGCTTTCCTAGTAGGCTCAGGATTTGAATTAGTTTAAAATATAGTTTAAATTTATTTCAATAATTTATAATCTTAAATTAAATTAAAGATAATACAAATAATTTATATATAATCTTATTAATATATATTAATACTAAATTAGCATCTATCTAATTTTAAGACTTTATATATCCAAATAAATTCTCAATAATTCAAAAAATCTAATAAATCCTTAAAATTCTAAATAAATTACAAAAATATATATTTAAATATTTTACTCTAAAATAAATGTTTGGTAGTAACAACATTAAAGTATGGTCTTATAGTAAATCATGGAAGTCCTAGAAATTTACGTTTCCTTGGTTTTAATTACCAAAAATTCTAGAAAAATCTCTAAATTTCTAAAATAGCCTAAAAATGAGTCTAAATAAATATTTATATAAGTAAATGTATCAAGAAATTCATTTTCAAATTAACTAAGATAATACTCTAAAGAAATTCAACATCTATAATAAATATAATAATATAAAATATACACAAAATATCTATTTTGGATGAGGAAGTTTACAATCTACCCAACTTACAAGAATTTCATCCTCGAAATTAAAAATAAGAAATAATTTATTAAATCCTACATATTCATACCTAAGGCAAGTCAACCGCAATCTTCTCAAAAAGTTAAATGACAAAATCTATTCAAATTCATCACAATCTCTTCGAAATTAAAATAACCACTGTTTAAATCAAAATTTAACCTATCATAATCTCTTCTCGATTTTTAAATAATCAACATTCAAATTTAATTCAAATCTATATGACATCATCAAGATTTAAATAACCCACCTCAAATTTTAAATCACGATTTCCAACTTTTATAATTTCCTCTAGATTTTAAATAACCAAAACTCTATTGAATCTAATCTTATTCCTAGTTTCAAATTTAAGGATTTCGTAGTCATCAAATCTTAAATTCGATCTCCTTCCTCAAAATTTCATCTGGGTGATTCAATATTCAAAATTTAGCATTTAAATTTAAATCCTCAAATTGTAAAATTTTAAATCCAATCCACCAATGTTCAAGGTTAAATTCTATATTTATTCTCAAAATTTAAATTGATGATTCAACCTTCAATATTCAAAATTTAAATCATGTGCTCAAATTATAAATATCTGGTCCAATATATCAAAGTTTCCAAATTCATTCCATAAGGCATTCTTCTCTTTAAAGTTTAATCCTTATCATCATAATTATTCTTCTAAAAAATCTCAAAATTAAAATAACTTAATTCTTATGATCTTATCTTACTTGATAACCTTCGTAACCATCGTCTAAGATTTTTACCTTCATATAAAATTTTAGCTCAAGTTGACAATGCAACTTTTACCCAACTTAGAATTTATCGATCTATCACATAAGGCTATACATTTAAGAACAACTTTCTTAAATTATTTAATAGTGTTATTCAATCCTCAAAAAAAAATTTAACACATAATATCTCACATATTTTATGCCCTTAATTACAAAAAATAGTCACCAAGTAATGTGATTGGCCTATGGGGTATATCTAGTACTATCCGTGTATCAAACTTATACCAAGCATAAACGTTCGTCTTTTTGAAATAGGGGAAGATGAAAAATAATAATAAAGAATTCAAGGAGGAGGTGATATAATACAAGTACGGGGTTCAAGGCAATTTAAGAATTCAAACGGAAGTTGTCAAGGCAGTTGTTGATTGAAATCTTATTTTTGGTAAATTCCTATTTGTATGCTCATATCAGTACAGTTATGTAACCGATACGATATGCTCGGACATGTCTAGAGGGAAAGTATATTCGTCTAAGAAGCTAAGTCAATTACATCTTAATCCACGTAAAGTAGTCATACAAAGAGCGAACCAAATACACTAAGGTTGTCTAGACCATAATATAATGATTCTGATTTAGACAATGTATTAGTGTGGTCCCCCACTAACTCATATTTCAGGAACAAGCTCGATAAAAGAATAAGCTTACAAAACTAGGCTATAATAGCAGCATAAGTCGAGGTAGTCAAAAAAATATAAGTACGCTGGATTATGATGAGTGAAAGGTACAAAATAATTCAAGTTCACCAAGAAGATAAGACTCGTCCGGTGTTGTGCCTCTACAGTTGTCATACTAACTTCTTGTCTAAGTCTTTAGTCGACCAAATGGGGGTATGAGCCTTTAAGTTCTATAATCTGGATAAACACTATCGTCTTATGCTATCGTATAGTTAATATTATTTAATTTTACTTTATTAATGGGTCAAAAAGACTATGTGATACTAGGTTGTGAGACATACTACCCAACTTACAAGAATCAACTAATAATGTAGTGCCTTAAGGGGATTCTACGAAATGATCTTGTTCTTGTAAATAAAGTAGAAACTCTTGTTAGGGTCTACGAGAGAAAGATCTTGGTACTTATTAAGGTATCATATTGTATTATATAGGTAATGGTCACCTTAAGTCTTAATCATAGTACTTATAGAACAAAAGCGTTAATATTAAGAATGGAGAAATTACTGGTTCTCAATGAAAGAGGACATAACATGTATTGAGATATGGATACAAATTACGTGATTTAAAACTAAAGTATAATCATAAAATCATAATCTAAATGAGCAACTCAATTATCAAGTTCTAACTACTAAGCACAAAATTTTAAAATTCAAGATTAAAAACTATAATCCTTGCAAACTATATATCATAACATAAAATGAATCACTTGGCCTACAATCAGAAGGGGTAGGTGGCACGAATTGAAAGATGAAGAAATTTTTTTTTGCCATCGCATAAAAAAATGAGCGCTAAGGTTTCGGAGAAACAAGATATAAAATTAAATAGAGAGACTCTTGATAATATCATAGTTTCCTTAGAAAATATGGTATACTAATCTCAGTGTTAGAGGTATGATCAAGAAAAATGTTCTAATCATTCAATAGGGTTTAATTAGTAAAGAGCTATGACAATTGATCTATAATAGAGGGAGCGATTAACTCAAGATAGAAAAGTATATAGATAGTTGGATGAGATGGCACGGTCGATGACTCATAGAGACTCAAGTATGACTCAATGATGATCATAGATTCTAGGGGACCTACTAAGCTGAAGGTAGGGTACCCTTGCTCTTACTAAGGTATTGGTTCATTCTTTTATGTTTTCTAAGGTACTGCTATGCTAATATGAAGACAAGAATCTAAATTTATAGTTCTCTAATACTATCTCACTATGAAAGTTAGGTTTAGTCCTAATATTCAACCTTAGATTTTTATTGGTTCCTCAATACTAGGGTCAAACAATATGGTCAAATTTTTAACTAACCCTAGTAGTGTCTATACTACTCTCAAGTCATTCATAAATATATCAAGGGATAATGGTCAATTAATTTATAGATAAGGGATGCTAGGGTTCATTAGGTATTCTAAACTTAGTGATGTATCAATATTCTAGTTGTATTTTTAATATAAATGTTACCCTAATTATTATCCTAACAACAAGGATTTCTATATTCTAGTAGAAGGCTATACTCAAGAAACTATTAGGAAAGTAAATGAATCAAGCATGATACAATTATTTAAATAGAACGGATAGGAAGGAAGGTGAGTCATAGTCAAATGGGGATGAGACCTAAAACTCGAATACTAGGTGCATGCCCACTCGGTATAGTTATTTAACTGAAACAGCTAACTCGATCTGCATGGGCCACCACAAAAATATGTC